>CM053572.1:118506558-118636507 GCA_028646485.1 Cryptoprocta ferox
AGGTAATGGGGGGTGATGGTCTTGGTGGAGGTCACTTGTGGGGAAGAGCACTGGGTGTTATATGGAAACCAACTTGACAATAAACTATAAATAAAAAAAATTTGGTGGGGAATGAAAAAAATTCCATTAAACCCTGAGCACTAGTCACTATGTGTAACATGCCCCCTGCCACACACAATTTTCAAATATAGTAAATTCCATAATGATAATTCAAAATCATTTCACATATTCTTGATCTTGGGTCTTGACTATGATCTTGGTATTGATTATATATCTTCTCAACCAACAGAAAATAATAAAATAGTTCCTAGAAGTTAAAGGTCCATGAAATTTCTATATGTATATTAGAACAGGGTTTTCATGGGGCGCCTGAGTGGCTCTGTCGGTTGGGCGTCTGACTTCGACTCAGGTCATGATCTCACAGTTTGTGGGTTCAAGCCCTGCGTCATGCTCTGTGTTGACAGCTCAGAGCCTGGGGCCTCCTTCAGATTCTGTGTCTCCCCCTCTCTCTGCCCCTCCTATGTTCATGCTCTTTCTCTGTCTCTCAATAATAAATAAAAATGTTAAAAAAAATTTAAAAAAAGAACAGGGTTCTCAGGCTTAAAAATGTTGGGAACCACCTCCTTGTGTGTGATTAACATTCTGCTTGATAAGTTGGATAACTATCATTCCATCTGGGTGTATTTAATAAAGGTGGTTACCAAGAGATCGCTCTTAAAATAGTGGGCTTTGAGAAGAGAGGTCTCCTCAGCCATTATTCATTAATTTGCTAATTGCTCTTCCTAGGGAGCACCGGCCAGCATTTGTCCTTAGCTAATGGTGATGTATGTGCCTTTCCACTTTGCACACACGGCAGCAATGACAGGGATGCCGGGCAGAGAAGAATGAGCCTTTCTCTGTCCTCTCCCTGCCCTGTCTCTGTCCTTCAGGATACCCTACTAAGCAAGCATTCACTTCCCACAGGGTGGGAAGGAAGTGGTGATAGATTTGGGAACAACTTCATTACCCATCAGGAATGCAGAGCAAATTCACTGCCCTCCTGGAGAAATGGGAACCAGGGCCGCTCAGATCTGGGCTAAAGAGGCAAGAATGCTCGTACTTAACGCTCCCTAGAAAAGCCTCCTTCAAAACCCTGAAAACTTCACCAGAATCCTTTGCTCTCACATTCACAGGGGGTGCCTTGCTTAGGGATGCGCGTCCCACCATGTGACCACCCCCAGGCTCCTCTGCTGCTGCCACCAATCTCTTAAATCACTGCATTCCACAAGGATTTTTTTTTCTTCCCCAAATGAGGGGAGAAAACGGAAGGAGATTACAATGTCTACTAAAGTTGGTTTATGTCCAAACAACTAAGAAATTCCCACTCACAAAACTACAGTGAAATCGCATCTAGATTTTTTAAGTCTATGTTTTCTACTCGTCAGCTGTTCGGCTCTGGTTAAATGGGGAAAGAAGAAAAGAAGAAATGTGCTCTTAGAACTCTGGAGTCTTCTTCATTTTAGGCATGTGAACAATGTAAAGATACTCTTTTTGGTAATTCTAAACTATATACTCTCAAAATGACCCACCAATTAACCGCGGTTTAATTCATAAGTGAAGGAAATGTCTTTCATCTTATAAAGTGCACAAGTAGAATCCATTACACCGACACAATAGATGTACAACTTTAAGAGTCACATAGCGGCCAAGGGCAGTCAGAGAACATTTCTCCCGACCCTAGAGGGGAAGCACTGCACCCGTTACAAGAAATGTATGGTTGGGCCCAGGAGAAGAGGAGGCTTTAGCCTGAGGGTCCCCCATTCTTCCCTAGAATGTCACCAAATCTCCCAACCTTGTGAACAGCTTTCATGGACATCCGGTCTCACCAGGCTTCTCTCTTCCCTTTTAAAGAAAAAGGACTCAGAAAGCCAGAGGAGAGAGCAGAAGGGTACTAAAAGTGGGAGAAAAGATATTTTAAGAAATTAACCCCAAATTTATAAGCAGCTATCCACAGGAGAAAAACTGCTGACTTTCCTCAGAGTCTTTTCTGAATGGAAGCAGAAATGCTGACCCAGGACAGACAAGGAGATGTTCCCAATGTAAGTGGTCCCTGCCAAGGAGCCTCTGCCTCACCTGCATTATCATACCCAAATTCCCACTTATCTCAAAAGGCGGGGGCATGTGAATCCACCCAAACTTATCCTCTAAAACCTTTGCCTTTTCTAGAACACAGAAGAGCTGCCTGGTGGTCTCCTCTTTTGCCACCAACAACTCCAGATGTATGTTATCAGGCCTCTCCAAGGTCAGCGTTCTTCATGGATTTCAAATTCCTAGAGGACAGGAAATATGGTTGTTTTTCTTGTACTATATTGCAACTACCCAAATACTGCATAACAGATACATAAATTTCTATCAGGAAGTCCTCTTTAAAAAAACCCTCATTTCCTTTAAAGTGTCTGGCCTCATAAGAATTAGGGGAGACTGATGAAAACATCCTTAATTTATTAAGTGAGGTAACTGTGATTCATTCATCAATTTATTCATTCATTCAACAAGGATTTACTGAGCCCGGCTTATGTGCTAGGCCAGGGATTTGGCAGTGAACTTGCCAACGCCTATGTCCTCATAGGGCAGCTGCTCTAGGGTAAGAAACAGGACGTAAATAAATATATCATAAATAGACAGGTATTATGTTGAGAGTGATACACATTTAATAAGTTAAAGTGAGGGCCTTTAACTTGGTGGCTCAGTCGGTTGAGCGTCTGGCTTCGGCTCAGGTCATGATCTTGGGTTCGTGGGTTTGAGCCCCACGTCGGACTCTGTGCTGGCAGCTAGCTCAGAGCCTGGAGCCTGTCTTCGGATTCTGGGTTTCCCTCTCTCTCTGACCCTCCCCTGCTCACACTGTCTCTCTTCTCTCAAAAATAAATAAAACATTTAAAAAATTTAATAAGTTAAAGTGAGAATAAGAAGGGACAGGAGAATTTTATATGGGGAAGCAGGGGCATCAAGGAAGGCATCTCTAGAATCTGAAGCCTGAAGGGTGGGGAAGAGCCTTCCAGGCTGGGAAAAGCCAGGAAAGGCCCTGAGGCTAAGAAGGGCTGGGTGGGCTCGGAAATGCAAATGAGTGTGTTTACCCAACAAACACACCACCTGAGGCCAGAGGGGGCTGAGCAGGAAGGGGGACGCTTTTGGACCAGGGCTGGGAAGCCATGGAAGGACTCTGGCCACAAGACTGACAGAAAGGATCATTCCAGCCACAGAGATCAAGAGAAGCAGAAAGCTGAATGCCAGTAAGAGACGGGTGTTGCCTGGACCAGGGGCTAACAGGACAGTGAGAGACGGTTTGTGGACCTATTCTGAAGATAAAACTAGTAGACTTTGCTGATGTGACAGATATTAGGCATCTGAAATAGGGTGGGGTCAAAATCCCAACTCTGCCACCTACAGGAGCTGTGTGACCTTGAAGGAAAGATTTAACTTCTCCCAGTTCCTTCTGTAAAATGGGAGAACATCACTTTCTATATAGCACTATACAGAAGTGCTATATAGAAGCACCTATCAGAATACCTGAGTATCACTTTTTAAAAAAAAAAAAATTCTTTTCCTTTATCCCTGGTTAACCCACATACCCCTGACCCCAACAAAACAGCATTCTTGCAGGAAGATGTCCAGAAGAGTTTTCATGGTCCTAAGGTCCCCTTCTTGGATCCACCTTTTCTTTGATGGTCAGAGCTGACTTTCATTATTCGTTTACACTTTCAGCCTAGCTGTTGTTTTCAAAGTTGGGTTATTGCACTTCTAATCTTAATAGAATCAGCAACCACCATCCTACCCCTTATCAGAGAGTAGGACAGAAACATTAAGTGAAAAACAGAATCCTGGGGCTAAGAATTTCTGACAACGCCAGGAAGGCATTTGGAATAGTATTTCCAATTGCATATTCAAAACTTCTGCTGTTGCACTCAAGAAAAGAGGGTTCATTATTATTATTATATATTATTGGCTTTTAAAGCTGGGAGCTCTTGCCTCCTTTCCTGTCCAATAATTACAGTTAGGCCAGTATTTCTAACTTATGTAAACAAATGATCAAGATCATATGACCTTGAGTCCGGCAAGAAGTGAAAGCACTCAGCCCTGAAAACCAAATAGAAAATCACTCTCTTCCTGGCTGGAATGCCCACTAGAAGGTACACAGACTTAACTGTGTTGCCTCCACCTTCCCATCTCAATTAATCCATTGCCACATTTGCATGGTTTCCTCCCTAAAAACGTGAAATTATTTTGCAAATCTCATTTGTGATTAATGTGACTTAACAGCTATTCTAAATAACAATGGGTTGAGGAACAGAAACCATAATGTAGAGGTCTAAAGTGACATTAATAGATGGTTTAAAATGATAGAGAAATCTAATAGCGTCTTTATAGTTGAACCTTAGAAACCTATTTGAAGAATTCAAACACAGTTCTAACAGAACTATAACTCATTGTTCAAAAAGAAAATAAGGGGCACCTGGGTGGCTCACTCAGTCAAGCATCTGACTCTTGATTTCAGCTCAGGTCAGGATGTCACGGTTTGTGAGTTTGAGCCCCAGATCGGGCTGTGCACTGACAGTATGGCGTCTGCTTAGGAGATCTTTCTCTCTCCCTCTCTCTCTCTCTCTCTGTTCCTCTCCTGCTTGTGTGTGCTGTCTCTCTCTTAGAAGAGAAAAGAGAGGGGAGAGGAGAGGGGAGGGGAGGGGAGGAGAGGAGGAGGGGAGGAGAGGAGGAGAGGAGGAGAGGAGGAGAGGAGGAGAGGAGGAGAGGAGGAGAGGAGGAGAGGAGGAGAGGAGGAGAGGAGGAGAGGAGGAGAAGAGGAGAAGAGGAGAAGAGGAGAAGAGAGGAGGAGAGGAGAGGAGGAGAAGAGAAGAGGAGAAGAGAAGAGGAGAAGAGAAGAGGGGAAGAGAAGAGAAAAAACTCAGGGTGCCTGGGTGGCTCGGTCGGTTAAGAGTCTGACTTGGGCTCAGGTCATGATCTCAGGGTTCATGGGTTTGAGCCCCGCATCAGGGTCAGTGCTGACAGCTCAGAGCCTGGAGCCTGTTTCGGATTCTGTGTCTCCCTCTCTCTCTCTGCCCCTCCCCTGCTCATGACCTGTCTGTCTGTCTCTCTCTCCTCTCTCAAAAAGGATCTTCCTTTTTAAAAGTTTTATTTTTTAATGCCAATGTTACCAAGTCATTCTTTGCAGTGTTTGTGCAGATGCCCCCTTCTCTTATGAATAGAAACAGATATAGAAAACAGCAGCCAAAGTTCACAAACACCAAAATCCCCAGGTCATGTCTTTGAACCCTCATGAGGACCCAACCCAAAAGGCAGGCACAGAGATGTTAAGTCACAAAGCCAAGTGTGCTACAGGACTTGTGGCCAAAATCTATCAGCCTCAATTGCTACACTCACTGTCCCTTCTTTAAGGCATGAACCACAGTCAAACCTTCATCTGCCATCCCTAACTTACCAAAAGAATTCACTTTTCCTCCTCTTGACTCTTATCATTCACCCCCACCTAATAGCATGGAACTACCCATCGTCTTTTCTTTCTCTCTCACGTGGATGTCCAAAACGTTTCCAAGTCCACTTTGAAACATGCCTCTTGAATCTACCAGATCCTTTCTGTCCATGTGTAGCCTTCTTTTCCCTTATTTTTTTTTAATCCCGTCTCACCTAAATAACCATCGCCTTGCCCATTCTCCCATGGCCAGACCTAACACACTCCAAGTCACCTGCACAGCCCTCAAACTTCCTAGAGGCAAGCACCCAGGCAGGGTACTCTGAAGCCTTTAATGACTCCCTAAAGAACTAAATATAATCAGTTCATCCCAGGAGTCATGGACACAGATGACCCCAAATTAGTTTTCACCCCTATTTTCCCACAAGGCCACGTCATTAGAGATAGAGTGGGACCACAAGTGGCACTTCTCACGCGTTTCACCTCCACACCTTTGGGAGGGGTAGACTTGACTATCAAGAATGACCTCAGCCACACCTCTCTGGGAATTCTGCCGGTCTTGCAAGATTCTTCCTTTAGGGAGTCTGTCCTTCCCCTCGTTAACCCCTTCTTTTCTCGGAATCTCTTCACCACCGTCTCTTTCTCCAATTTCACTCCATGTAATCATTTCCCTCATCCTGACCTACCACCATCACTGCCTACATTACAGCCTCTCAGAAGACAGGGAGCATCTTCTGGAGTACTCACTGAAGACATGCAAAAATGCTGACTCAATTTATCTGAAAATCTATTTTGCAGAGATTATGCTTTCCTCTGAACCTTTTTTTTTTTTAAGTTTGTTTACTTATTTTAAGAGAGACAGAATCCCAAGCAGGCTCCGCACTGTCAGTGCAGAACCCGATGCGGGGCTCAAACTCATGAAAAGTGAGATCATGACTTGAGCCGAAACCAAGAGTTGGATACTTAACCAACTGAGCCACCTAAGGTGCCGCTCCTCTGAACCTTTAAAGAGTGTACTTTATATCACTTATACAGCACTTGGATTCTGTCCTAAATATTAATTCTTCCACATGCAAATGTCCTGTATCCCCAGGGAAAAGTACAAGTTCTCTGAAGGCAAGGACCACGTCTCCCTTTTTATGTATAGATCCAGGAACTTGCATCTAATAGGTATTGAATATGTATTCTTACAATATTTATATGATTTCCCCCAACAAAGCTGCATTTCTCTAAGGTTTTCTGTTCCTCAAAGTACACACCCCACGGTTTTATAGTAAAAAATATTATACCACCTCCCCGCCCCCCAATCTTATCCTTTCTTAGACATTTACAAGGTATATTAACACCTCAAAGGCACTGAGCAGTCCTATAATAAAGAAACCTAAGCAGGACATTTTCTAAACTTATTTGACACAAGGAAATTTTTCTAGATTATCAGTCTGTTAACATCCAGCAGTGCCACTTAAAGAGATCAACCTAAAGTATCTGAAGCAACACCCTATGCATAGCTAAGTGCACAGCAAATAACACACATAAGACATTTTATATATTTTATAGTATACATTCAGCACATTACAACTGCACTCCCTCAATACACAGACTTGTAAGTAGGAAATTATAAAGAAGGGAAAATCTCACGGTCTTGCTTGCCTCCAATCCCCTCTACCTGCTACTCAACATTCCTTCCTTTGTGCATGAAATCAACTGAAATCTCCTTTTCTTCAGTTGCTGTGAGACACTAAGGATACAAGTCCCATCAAGGGACTTACTTGTTCCAGCTTCTTAGAACTGAGAGGGTCCTTAGATATAAACGCCAAATTGTACTCTTGGAGGAAGAAAGGTAGCTAATTTTAGGGTCAGGAAATCTACCTTGAAGACACAGAGAAATTAGGTGACTTGATTAATAACAAAGCCTTAGCTTAAACGAAATGTAAAGTTCCAAATGTAGAGTTGTATCAATAAGGATTAAGTTTGTACCTGAAAGAAAACCCAAAATAATGGTGACTTAAACAAGATAGAAGTCTCTACATATAAACAGTTTGAGAGGAGCCCAGAGCTGACAGGACAGCCCCAAGGACCCCTAAGATCCCGGCTCCCTCTATCTGTTCCATCAACCTAATACAAGGCTTCCATCTTTAAGATCACCTCAGGGCCCAGGGACACCTGGGTGGCTCAGTCAGTTCAGCGTCCGACTTGGGCTCTGGTCATGATCTCTTGGTTCGTGAGTTTGAACCCTGCATTGGGCTCCCACTGTCAGTGCAGAGCCTGCTTGGAATTCTCTCTCTCCTCTCTCTCTGCCCCTCCCCTGCCTGCACTTGCATTCGCCCTCTCTCTCTCAAAATAAATAAACTTAAAAAAAAAAAAAAATCACCTCAGGGCCCAAAATGGCAGCTAGAATGCTAACCATCAAGTACTCATCCCAGGAGGGGTTAAAAAAATGATGATGGGATAGGCAAAAAATGTTTAGCTTTCAGCAGAGTGATAAGAGCCTTTCTGGAGACCTTCTCCAGTCCTCCAGGTCACTTCCCATTGACAAGGACCTGGTCACACAGCCGAAACCAGCTCAAGGAAGACTGGGAAGTGTGGTCTTTTAGCTGGGCATGCTGCATCTCCAATTTTTTAAACAGAGTTCCATCACTAAGAAAAAACAGGAGGAAGGATATTGGGTAGTCTACTAGTAATCTCGGCCATAAGGAAGGAAACAGACGTTAGACTCCTACTCCCTTCAAATGCTGGTCAGAAGTTATTTAGCTCCGTGTCTCTCGAGCCCACTCATTGATAAGAATCACCTTCAAGGGATGGGTGGTGAAAGGGTGGGAGGAGATTCTCACTGAAATATAGATTCCCAGGCTCCACCCAGACCTACTGAACCAGAATGGCCAGGGAGAGGACCTGGGGATCCCTGTTTTTAGCAAGCACCCTAGGTGATTCTTATCATCAAGCAAGTATCAGAAACACTGAAATCTAATCTTCCAGCCAACTTGGCCGTCTCAGCAAATTCCTGAGCCTTGGGGCCTCAGAGGCAGTCAGTCAGTCAGAGGCATGGAAGTTCTTTCTCATACTGAGGCAACTTCTGTCAGAGGGCCTACCCTATGGGAAGAGACCAAGGGTGCTTCATCACAAAGGAATTACAAAAACAATTATGAATCAAGCAACCAAGTGCTTCAACCAGCCATCTCTGTCACATGAACAAATCTGATCACGTAAAATCAGCCCATTTCCTTACAGAAAGCTTTAGATGATGATGATGATGATTATTATTATTATTATTATGAGAGGGCACCCAGGCAGGATAGGAGCGGAGAAGGAGGAGGAGGGTGAGGGAGAGAATATCTTAAGCAGGTTCCACGCTCAGCATCTCCAACTCAACCCTGGGATCATGACCTACGCCGAAATCGAGTCAGATGCTCAACCGACTGAGCCACCCAGGCACCCAGGATGATTGTTCTCTAATTTTTCAATCTTACTTTCCCAAGTAGGACATGTGTTTGACAAGTGTTGGGAGTCTCTCAGGCTCCTTAGCACCCCATGGTGCATCAGGGAGCAGTCCAGTAGGGTTGCCTGAAGTTGACTTAAGTCTATTAGCCTATAGGCAGATGGGTTTCTCTCTGAGGTTTAAAGTAAAACCATAGACAGGAAGGCACAGTGCACTTGGTGACATTAGAAATCAACTGTGTTGTACTGTCCATTGCAATGTTCTTCCTCCAAACCAAGGAACTGAGGACATGTTAGTTACTTGTAATCTAACCATCCTAGCAGCTCTGAAACCCAGGGGGACCTAAGGACAAACAAAAGTAACGGATAAACTCTAGGACTGCAGGGGATTTTGACTTCTTTGCTCCCTCACCCAGGCAAATACTGAGAAAATCTGGTGGGAGGAGGGGAGGGCTCAATGATACCAGAAACTGCTTATATCTGGCATGACCTTTCCATGGAAGAAAAAGATTCCAAACTTATATTTAGTCTGATGTTTCCTTATGAGTGAGGAATTAAACCCTTGGAATGTCATGAATAAAAGTATAAAATGTATTAAAGGGAGATTCTTTTTCACCTACTGTGGTTATGTTTTGAATGGTGTTCTCCAAAAAGGATAGAAAGTCCTAACTTCCAGTACCTCAGAAAGTGGCCTTATATGGAAATAGGGTCTTTGCAAAAGGAAATAAAGTGAAAATGAGGTCAGTAGGGTAGGCCTCAATCCAATGACTGGTGTCCTTCTTAAAATGGGAAATTTGGACAGAGACAGACAGGCATGGAGGGAAGCCAGCCACATGAAGATGGAGGACTGGAGCCCCAGTGCTGCAAACCAGGCTGCTGAATATGGCTGCAGAGTACTGGAAGCTGGTGGGGTGCGGGGGGAGGACAGGTTTCAGAGGGAACATGGCCCTGCCACCATCTTGACTTCAGACGTCTAGCCTCTACAACTGTGAGACAAGACACTTTTATTCCATCTACGCCACGACCCAGTTTACAGCACTTTGTTACTTCAGCCCTAGTCAATGAACACAGTTGGCTAGTGGGGATGCATTTCCTCACCGAGGTCAAATTCGATGGTCTCGGTTTAAAACTGAAGCTATCTGCCTACACAACTCAGAATGGAGAACAAAAGAACTACAAATGCAGGACCACGTGAAAATGATTTAAATGGCCTTTAAATCAGGCTTTAAATTGCACTTACTTTCTCCAGGATGGCTTGAAACCCAGGTTCCTCCACTTATTAATGACAAGCGCATGTATTCTGATACCTCACAGATCAGGGATATCTACACCGATGCTTCCTTACTACAGGACTGCTGGTTAACCTGGTTCTAAACACTTTCTGCTCAGGACAGTCTTCAAAGCCTTAAAAACACCCAAGCCAGGCTCCTTTCCAGAAATTTGGATTCAGCTCTTTTGGGGGTAGGTGGGAGTTTGGGGGTAGGTGGGATGAAGAACAATAATAGTTTGTTGTTGTTTTTACTCCCCAGGTAATTTTAATGTGCAGAGGAATTTAAGATCAACTGCCCAAGTTTATATGGGTAAAGGTTTTTGTTTTTTTCCAAACAATAGAGAAAACCCTCTAACTCCAAAATACTAGGGAAACTCATCCTCTGTGAAGTTGACATTAAGTAGCCATTGCCTTTGAAAGCTGACTTTAGAAATCAAATTTCTACATGAATAATTGTTTCATCACTATTTGATGGGCAATATTTTACCAAATGACTCCACGCAGGCTCTCAGGAGTCTAATTTTATCTGCGGCATAATTGACATTTATATTCAATCCTATCCCTTCAAGGTTTTAATAGAAAGTAAAATTTTATTGTAGGTTAAAAAAAAAAAAAAGCAACTGATTTTTCACTATTGCAACTTGGCAAAATATCCAAGTATCTACATCCAAAAATACCCACCACCAATGAAATATGCTCTAAATAAATTTAAGAAAACTTTTTCTGTTTTGGTAAAAGGGGCAATGTAACTACTTGGTAGTTGTTCTCTGGCTGACATGATTTTATGGCCAGAATTCTGCACACTTCTTAAAAACACGGAAACTTCTTTCTTCGCTGTTTTGTTACTTTAACTATGATTCTAAAGAGTATATTAAATTATATCTTCAATTATATGTATGTAAAAGTCAGAGGGCAGCTTAGTTTTTATACCACCTAATTTCTTGACAAGCTAACTTTTCCTTCCTCCACTTCAGAAACAAAAATTCATAAATACAGTAGACAAAGAAGGCATCAAGAACCTTTTTCTTCCTTCCTTCCTCTCTCTCTTACTGCCTCAATCTCTCTCCTCTTGACATTTGTTTAAAGCTTTGATTTTCCTTTTGGACATAAGGTCAGAGACAGATTTCCTGTCTACAGCTCTGCTTTGTGCTTAAGGAAACGTGAAAAAACCTGCATATTTCAAAGCAGGTCATTATAACCACCATATACAATAGGAACACATTCTTTCCTCTTGTTTGTCCTTAACCAATGGAGATGACAAGAAATGTCACGGGCAAGAGGAAGAGGAAGATACTCTTTGCGTAGCATGGAGGGAGCCTTGAACACGCTCCAAATAAGAAGTGTATTCTTTTTTCCAGATGCCCGTGGGACTCTGCACAACTCCAGTAAAAATAAATGTACTGCATTCGGACTCCATTACAGAAGCAATTACCAGTGGACACAGAGATGGATGGGAGCAGGGGGGGTTGGAAAGAGGCCTGAACAGGAAACACAGAACTTTAAAGCTTAATGAGACTTTGGAGAGCATCTTATTTTACCCACGCGGAAGCCCCGGCAGGGGCACGGACTTGCAGGAGCCTCACACGTACTGGCAGAGCCAAGATCAGTAAACGCAGCCCGCCGTTCTGTCCACAAAATCGCCTGCCAAGTCTTGACGCCATCCGGAAGAAACACTAAGACGTTGAGCCAGCCTCTTTGCCTCGCTGGCCTCATGTTTTACATATTTATCATGTCTTAATATGCTGTAATTGATGGGGGGTGCTGAAAGTTGGAGGTCTTGATTGAGTTACCGCCTCTTGTTAAGAACATGAAAAGTTTTTCTGCAGAAGAGGATACTTCTCGTGAAACGCAAGCCACAGCCCGAAGTTCGAGGTCAAAGAACCACACGTTGCATATCCAGAGGGGCACGAGCATGACCTCTGTGCCCGTTACATGGCACAGATAACCTGGCCTTTCAAGCTGAGAAAAACACTCCTGCTGTAACAGGAGCCAGCAAGGGAGTGCAAGGCACAGATCAGGAATAAAAAGCTTACCACTGCTCTGTCACAGAGCATAACGGACAACAGGCCCGACACCAATGCAACGGCATTCTGAAATGAAAAATGCCTTCCACAAATCCAGAACTCTGTGCCTCAAGTATCACCTTTAAAACGTCAACATAGTGTCTCGGGGTGCCTGGATGGCACAGTCGTTAAGCTTCCGACTCTTGATCTCGGCTCAGGTCATGATTTCACAGTTTGTGAGTTCAAGCCCCACATCAGGCTCTGCGTCCACGACGAGAGTCTGCTTGGGATTCTGTCTCTCTGTCCTTCTGCCCCTCCCCCACTTGTGCACATGCACACACACCCCCCCCCCAGAATAAATAAACTTAAAAATAACATGTCAACACAGTGTCTAAATATCAACCGCTAGTCCATTAGTCAGCCTGAGATATTTTGAGTAAGGGCCCACCAAATATGGGGAAAATCATAAAAGGGAAAAAATCCTTAAGTGATATTATATTTATGTTTATCTTATCAGAAATCTCATTATGTCCAGTTTAATGAGTAACTTTTAATATGGGAAGATACACTGCTTCCACGGGTCATACAAAACCAAGGCTGCTGAGGTGGGCGATTCAACATTTCAAGGAAAAGTATGAATTATGTGAAGGTCAAGTCCCTTTTTAAAAGTATTATTAGGAGGCCTAACAAAAATAAGGAAGTGGTTATAAATCTGAGTTCCAAGAATGGGAACTCCCTTGTATGGACAGAGAAACACAGTGGGGCGGAACAATTACATTCCTAGGCTACGAGAACACTTAACAGAAAAAAAAAAAACACAAAGGCCAAAATCACATTTTAAAAAAGGCATTTCGTTGGGATACTCCATATTGAAATTACCTGTGGTTTAACCGGGAGCCACAGCTCAAACCCTTCTTCAGTTTGGACGGTAAATGGTAGGATATTGCTTATTCAAATACAGAGGTGCTCTGCACACATCAGAGGGCCATAGAGTGGTCCCACAAGAGCAGAACCCAAGTGGGCTGGCAACCTCCCACGCATCAAGACAAGGGCCTGACTGCGCTGAGGGAAGGAGATGACTTAGGTGATCAATATCCCTTCACTTCCAGTCTTATAGATGCGAGGTTTGCTTTTTCACTTTTGTTTTCGTGTCAGGGTCTAATACAGCATTTTCCAAGAGAAATCTAATGTAAGCCACATTTTCTATTTTTTGATGGGGCGCCTTGGGAGCTCAGTCGGTTAAGCGGCCAACTTCGATTCAGGTCATGATCTCATGGTTTGCGGGTTCGAGCCCCGCATCGGGCTCTGTGCCGACAGCTCAGAGCCTGGAGCCTGCTTCACATTCTGTGCCTCCCCCTCTCTCTGCCCCTCCCCCACGTATGCTCTGTCTCTCCCTTTAAAAAAAATTTTTTTAATGTTAAAAAATATTTAAAAAAAAATAAAAATAAAAATAAAACAAGGACTCCCTTATATTTTTGTTTCAAACTGTGGGCTCCCCAGAACTTGGATCTGCCCTTGGAGACCTCTTATCCCTGTTCATATCCTCCAGATTTTTTTCTAGAAAGAGAAAAAACATTAAAAGTTTTTAAACATCACAAATATGTTTAGCACTTAATGTTTTCATCCCTTAATAGTAACATATGAAACTGTTTTAATAGATTTCCAGTTTTTATAGATTTAAAAGTATCGTCCTGGTGAATATCCGTAAAGCTAAATATTTTTGCCCATCCCTATTTCCTCAGTGTTCCTCTAAGTGGAAGTGTTGATACATACCATATGCGTGTTTTTCATTTCTTTTAATTATGTCATCTAATTTTGTAACTTGAATCTCTCTCTCCACTTAATTTATCATATGTACTTTCCCAGCTGCTACATAATTTTTTAAGCTTAACATTTCTAAGGACTCTAGAACATTCCTCTCTATGGATACTTCTGCAAAATGTGTTACTCTCCATTTTTTCCTTGTAGTATACTACTACAAAAAACTCCATTTTTTAGATTACCTCCTTCACCTAGCTTCCGTTAAGCAGGCCAAAAATTGTAACAAGGGCTAACCCAATAGTACTGTTTACAAAACACGGGTTTGTGGTAGAAAAGCGAAATGTGTAAACAGGATTCACAATGGGCCTGAAAGTATCAGAATCTCAAAGATAAGGAACAGTCACTAGATTCTACCTGAGGCCTAAACAGGAGACCTGTGTCTGTCTCCAAGGCTTACTTGACCATTCTGAAGAATTCCTTCAAAACTAGGAGCAAGTTGTCCAGAATCTTTTTGACAAATGTTAGCAAAAAGACCCATAAATTGAGTTACTGACCCATAAAAATGGGATAAGAATCCCAGCATCCTTTCAGTGAGGTTGGGGCAGCTGCCCCATCATAACCAGGGCCCAAGTGCTGCTTTGTTTCTGGTAACAAGCAGGCCTGCTCGTAATAACACTTGGGTCTCAATGTGGATAATTTTTGCCTGTGGAACACAGGCTAGTTCATTAGCCTACACCAAAGCTCATGAGTGGCCTCGGTCATGTGGCTCTCAAAGCACGTGAGCTAAGGAGCCTTGGATACAAAATCATTTCACAGAGTGGGTTGTACCTAAGGAGCCAGGCCTTCCCATAATACTCGCTAATGTCACATAACACAATCAAAAGCAGCCGAGAGGACATTCAGACGATGCTAACGGGAATCCATCCAGAAAATCCTCCTGCCCTTGTTTCCGGTCCAGGACACGGCGATAATAGTAAATATTGAACCAAGAAGGGCCAGAGGAATGAGGGATGACGATGAACTGTATTTTCCTGCCGCTCTTACTCATTCACTCAACACAGTGCCTGGTGCCCGGAACTGGTCTAGATGATGCAGACTAAGCAGGGACCATAATCTCATCCTATCATGACCCAGACTGCCACCTGCCACTCGAATCCACATGTTCGCTGTGGGGGAAGGGCAGACATGGTTTTACAAATAACACTCAAAAAGGCAGGAACCTATAGTACCAGACTCTCATCACCCACTGAACCAAAACCAGCCCCTTTCCCACTCTTCCCAGAGCACAGCCAGGGCCCTGACACCTGTCACAGCACCAGAGCCACCACTGGGACAGCTGTGCCCCGAACCTTCCCAAGCACAACCAACCCAGTCTAAGTAGTGCCCTTTGTTATTGTCACACCAGAAAATGATACAAACATTCCTTAAGTCTCAGGGTCCAGTTTGCCTCTGAGGGCCTCCTCTCCAATGCCCCATCCCTCCCAAAACAGGTCTAACCACTTTGCTTTCCACGTTCTCCACCCAGCTCTTATCTCTGGCACCAAAAGCTTCCAAATGAGTCCTGTGCATCTGGCTAGCTGGCTTCACTGGAACATGTTTTGGTCAAAGTTTACCCATGATTATCACCTGTCAGCGGTCACTGGAAAATTGTAAAGGAGAATCTGAAACCCAATTACAGGCCTTTACTTGATTGGCTAGAACCGTATTCTGTGTCCCTGAGGGCAGACACTCGAGCGCACAGCAATCACAGACAGTGCGGGCAAGTGCGCCTTCTGGAGCCAGAGTCCCCAGGCACGAGTCCTGGCTCCTACCTCACCTCTGTGATCTGACTCGTGCTAGAAGCTGAACCGAATTATGGTTTAATTGAATTATGGGTTGAATCCCCTAATTCACATTGAAGTCCTAACACTCACCCAGTGCACCTCACAATTGCTTAGAAACATCTGTGACAGATGTAATTAGTGAAGATGAAGCCATTCTGGGGGAAGGTGGGACCCTAACCCAATATGACTGGTGTCCTGCTAAAAAGCACATGTTCGGGCAGAGAGACAAAGAGAGAGCACTCCACGAGAAGATGAAGGCAGAGGTAAGCCAAGGAAAAAGCAAAGACTGCCAGAAAGCCCCCAGCAGCATGGAACAGCTTCTCCTCCAAGCCTCACACCTCCTCATAGCACCTTGATCCCAGCGGTCTAGCCCCCAGACCTGTGAAATGATACATCCTTAGGGCTTAAGCCAGTCTGTACTACTTTGTTTTGCTTTGGTATGGCAGTGCTAGCAAACGAACGCAGCAAGTTACTATGTCACCGTTTTCTCCTCTGTAAAGTGGAGATAAAAATGCTACTTCTCTAATAAAGAGGAATGAATCACGCTTTGTTAAGTTGCTTAGACAATGCCTGACACAGAAGCGCATTCTAATGTTATGTAAATGTTTCCACTTTTTTTTTTTTTAAATCAAGTAGATTCTAATTTTTTAGTGTTTATTTTTGAGACAAAGTTGGGGAAAGGCCGAGAGAGGGGGGGACAGAGGATCCAAAGCGGGCTCTGCGCTGACAGCAGAGGCCAATGAAGGGCTAGAACTCACAAACTGGGAGATAACAACCTGAGCCAAAATCAACCAAACGAGCCACCCAGGCGCCCCAGATTCTATTTTTTTCTTTGTAAAGCTTCCTACCATCTCTTCCCACCAAATTGCTTAGTGAAACACAAGTACAATAATAAGCCCACACTAGATTTCTCAGGAGACGAGAGGCACTTACGCTTGGCTGGCATGCCCATAACAGGGTGTGGCCTTGGTGTGTTAACAGGAATCCAGATTTCCTCCCTGCTCTTCATCTACACCCACACAAAGCACCACAGCCCTCCTCCCTTCCCACAGCAGTCTTCACCCCAGCCTTGGCCCTAGTCCTGGCCCTTTTCTCCGGTTGGTCTCTCAAAACCCCCTTTGTCCTTCTGCCCAAAATACAATCGGCATTAAACCTCATTCTTTAGTTTCACCCACCCCCCGCCCCCAGCTTTCAGTGCTATGCCGTCCATCCCTCCCATCATCTGACTTTATTTCCTGTTCTTTGTCCATGTTCATCTCCCTCTTTAGTTAGGGTCCCTCCCCAACTCAGTCCCCACCAGTACTGGTTTCCTCTGGTAACCTAACCTACCCAGTCAAGAACCCCAACCCCAAATTCACCACCTCTGTGAAACTCATATGGTATTTATCACCTGCACTCCTGAGGTCCTTGTAAATGACACGAGCCTTGTACAGCTGTAACTGTTTCATGCACATCAGTCATAGTGTTGCCTAGAGAGTAAACTTTTGAGACCATGCATTCATCCCACATTGCCCAGGACCTACTAATGCCAGGCACTGTGTTAGACACTGGGGTAACTGATATCATTAGCTATAGTGTACCAGATTTTATCCTAATCCTCATGATGATGCTAAGGGAGGTGCTGCATCACCCTGGCTTACAGATAAGAAAACCAAAGATCAGAGAGATTGTATAACTTGCCTAATATCACGTAGGCAGTAAGAGACAAAACTGGGACAAGATAGAAAGTAGGACTGAGAAATAGAATGGGTCAGCTATACCCAGACCCCACAGACTGTGTGTTAAGGCACTGTCCATTTGGAAGGAGGTCAATAATTATCACACAGATATATAGCACTGTGTATATGTATACACAGAAAACACACAAATTGACATCCTTCCAAATGGACAACGACAATGCCTTAATCCACATTATTTGGGATCTGGTTCTAGAGATACATAACATATAACTGAAGGCAGAGCTGTTCAATACTATAATGACTAGATTAAACAGGCATGCCTAACAAGTTTGTAGATGACTCAGTGTGATTATAAGAATCAGAATTTAAAATGATGCAAAAACTGGAGCAACAGATTTATCAAACGAAATAAAATTTAACTGGGATAAATATAGAGCCCTGAATCTGGATTCAAACATCTAACAGAACAATCACATGAAGAGGAAGACAGGGCTTTGCAAGCAAGAGTAGTAGAAAAGAATAAAAAAAATAAACCAGGTATGAATCGAGAAGGGAATGCGGCTGCAGAAAAAATATGATCTTAGGTTTTGTCAAGAAAGCTGTATGCCTGGGAAATGGAAATGCCACTATTTTAAGTTCTTTTGGAACAAATCTAAACCTTTGCTCAGAATTCTAAGCCCCACAATTTGAGACTCAGGGTGGCATATATGGTAAGAGGAAATTAACCGACATAAAACTCCTCAGATTTCACAGGTTTGTAAATTGCATGTTGACTGAATGCATGCACTCGGTGTAACCTAAAACTAAGTTTATAATGTGTAATAGTAGGCTGACATCATTCCCAAACTTACCTATGAAGGTGTGGATCGGGTCTCAACAGAGTCCTATCTGTGGACGCAGTCCCAAAATGATGGCTATAAAATGGTATACTTAACCAGGCCCCTGTTAATCCCACATCTTATCAAGGCAGGTCACACGACGTATTACTGAACTCAAAAGAAAGCCTGATTGATAACTTTGTGTCACCAACTGTAACATTCAGGGGCAGTTTTCATTTCTAACATGGAAAAGGCATTTAATTTCACTGAAATAGCATGTTGCAACAGTCTTGCACCAACAGGAGCATGGGGAATTGGCAAGTAGCAACCCCTATTCCCTTCTGGGATGGAAGTAATCAAAGCTAAGGACATTTGGCACACCTTTATCATCCAACTCCCAAACGGAGGCTCACAGTGGAAATCATCTGTGGCTGAGTATATTCGTTTTCTACGGCTGCCATAAAAAGGTACCCCAAATTGAACGGAAATTTATTGTCTTACAGTCCTGGAGTCTAGAGATCAAGGTTTCCGCTGGGCTCCTTCTGAAGGCTGTAAAGGTGAATCTGTTCATGCCTCTTTCCTCACTTGGGGTGGTTTGCTGGCGATCTCTGGCATTTCTTGGCTTTTAGGCACCATCCACACCTCTGCCTTCATCTTAGCAAGTCGTTCTCCCAGTGGCCTTCAGTTTTCCCTCTGTGCATGTCTGTCTGTGTGTCCAGATTTCTGCTTTGTATAAGGACACCAGTCACACTGCATTACAGCTTACCTTCATGGCCCCATTTTTTTTTTTAAATAATTTGATTACCTCTGTAACGATCCTGTTTTCAAATAAGGTCACATTCTGAGATACTGGAGGTTAGAACTTCAATGTATATTTTGGGGGGCAAGAGTGGGGGCAGGCAACTCAACCACAGCACTGAGTTCATCTTCTCCAGGGTCCATGCCCTTCTTGCCTCTCTGGATTTAGCTGGTGAGGTGGACACTAGCTAGAGGACAAGTTTCCTGCCTCCCCTGTAGCTAGGTAGGGGCATGTGACCAAGCTCTGGACGGTTCCATGTGAGGGCAAGGATCTGCACCCCTTCAGGGTCACAGCCTTCCAAAAGGAAAATGCTTGTGTTCTATTCTCTCTATTCAAGCCTTAAGGATACAGAAAAAAAATATGCAACATGAACAGCACCCTAGACTAGCACTGTCCAAAAGAATTATAATGCAAGACTTTAAAGTTTCTAGGAGCCATATTTGGGGCACCTGGGTGGCTCAGTGGGTTGGGCATCTGACTCCTGATTTCAGCTCAGATCAAGATCCCAGGGTTGAGCCTGGCAGCGGGCTCCACGCTAAGTGTGGAGCCTGGCTGGGATTCTCTCTTTCCCTCTGCCCCCTCCCTCCCTTATATGCTCTCTTTTAAAATAGAAAATAAAGTTCCTAGGAGGCGTATTTAAAAAGGAGCAGGTGAAATGAATTTTAATATATTTACTTAACCCAATATGTCCATTATATTAGCACTTCAACGTCTAATTATGAAAAAAATAGTAACATTTTACATTCCTTTTCTGGTACTAAGCCTTTGAAGTCTGGTATGTATTTTACAGTTACGGAATACTGTATCTCAACTGGACCAGCCACATCTCAAAATGCTCAAGGGCCACACGTGGCCACTGGCTACTACAATGCACGGTGCAGCTCTGGACAGTAGCAAAAGGACATCACAGAAGGATCTGGGTCCCCAGATGCATCTACAGAGCAGAGCTATCCTGCTGGCCCTTGAGTTATTTGAAACTTTAACTTAAGAAAACAACTTCTAGGGGCACCAGGGTGTCTCAGTCAGTTGAGCATCCAACTTCGGCTCAGGTCATGATCTCACGGTTCATGAGTTCTAGCCTCGAGTTGGGCTCACTCCTGTCAGCGAGGAGCCCGCTTCGGATCCTCTGCCTCCCCCACCCCTCCCCTGTTCATGCTCTCTCTCCAAAGACAGAAAGACAGACAGAAAGACAGAAAGAAACAACTTCTATCTCATTTGATTTCAGGGTATTTTGTCATAATAGCTTACCCCATAATAAATCTGTCTCCTGGACCTCAGAGAGGACCCTACAGCTTCTCAGTTATGAAACACCCTTCAAAGAACGGACAGCTCCATGAAGTCAGGTGGACTCCCATGAAAAAGCCACCAAAAAAGTAGCCCCAGTTTGAAAAATCGCCATAGCAACATTCTCAGCACGGGGAAACACATCTCAGAACAAGCCCATCCAAGAAGAACACGTGGCTCTTCGGAGTTTTCCTTGTTCTATTCCCACGTTATAAATCTCTCCGTCTCCCAGCCACCTAGCCTACGGAGCAGCCCAGGGGAAAGGCAGGAGGTAGTGACCACCAGATCATTTGGCCTCCCAAGAAAATAAAAATGAAATCCTTTCTGACAGTACTTGCGAAAAAGTTAAAATATTTTTCATTAACACGAAACCACCCTAATAACTGCACAGCCAAGGTGATCACAACCTGTGGACTTCCCTCATTTAAAATAAGGTAGGGACTCAAACAAAAGGAAAGTCAAGGCGAGTCACGTCATCTTTATAGAGATGTTGGGCCTTCTGCTAATGCGGAAATATGACCCCTGGTGTCATAATAAATGGAAATAACCGCCTCTACACAGAAAAGTTCTTTGGGTGGAAACTCAACTGACAAGCACCACAGGATGAAATTCAGAAGGCATTCATACTTCATTCCCAAGAAGAAGATACATACAAGAATTTGTCACACAAAAAACACTGAGGTCCGCAAGAGCTCCAAATGATTAGGTAATTAATTCAGAATAAAGTGATTCACTGCTTGCGTAGATGATCAGATTTCCCCAAGTGTAGGGGCCAGGTTCTGAGTTTCATATTTGTCTCCAACTGCATCTGGAATGGATCAGGTTTAACCAAGAGTTCCTGGACTTTCTGTCCGGGATAACTAAAATAAAGCTGGGATCCAAGTAGCCAGCAATGTGGCTCTGTTGAGAAGCACACATTTTTTGTTTTTAGGTATAGACGTTTTTATCCACTCCAGGGGAAGAGCGGAAGTAGCATCTGTTCTCTCTTGCTTTCAAAGTTAGGGCCAAAGTATATTTTGCCTCCCAGGAAACAAACAACCCAAGATCTTCCCAGACCCTCCTGTGGCACGGGAATGACACTGATGTTGGTGAGCTCTGCCACTGTCGGGAGCGTTCATACAATGCAATGCAGGCACTGCAGTTTAAGGCTTTGGAATTTAGGAATGAGAATGCCCCGTGTCAGCAAGTGAGTGCCCCGTGCAACAGTGCAGGCTCTGGTGGCAGGAGAAACCAGGGTGCGATCTCTCTGCCGTTCATCAGATGTGTGACTTTGTGAGCAAGCTACTCCACTCCCCTTGACCTTAATTTCTTCCTCTGTAAAACGTTATTATAACAATGGTCGTTACTGGAAAAAGTCTGGTAAGCATTACAGGATGAAGAGCAGGGGACGAGCTTGGTACAGTGCCTGGCACGCAGTCAGCATGTGACAAATGGGACCTCTTCTCCTTCTTTCTGCTGTAGTAGGTCAGCGATCAATACGTGTTTACTCTGGCTATTCATATTATGTACTAGGCAGACTAAAAAATTGTGATACTCTGGCCTTCCTCTATTAGACACAGAAAATAGTCCAGGAGATAAAGACACTATGGCACTAAAGTCATGAGCATGCATCCTGAGGTGGACGGGGCGGGGGGTGGGGGGGGGTGGGGGGGCAAGGCTTCTGAGACACTTCTCTGGAATGGGAAAGCCAGGAAGTTAACGCTTTGGGTTAAACTGTGTTCCATTTCCCCCACTTCCCCAATCCCCTACCAGAGCTGGTAAGGTGAAGTCTGAAGTCAGTCAGATAGGATCTGATCTGGAGACAGGGTCTTTACAGAGGTAATCAAATTAAAATAAGGTCATTAGAGTGGGCCCTAATCCAACAGGATTGTGTCCTCATAAAAAGGGGACATTTGGACACCGAAACACGCCAGGGAGAAAGGGCAGGTGGAGAGGAAGGCAGAGATCAGGAGATGCATGTATAAGCCAGTGATGGCTAGAAAAGCAGGAGAAGCCAAGAGAGGTTGCAATAGATTTGCCCTCGTAGCCACCCCAAAAACGAGCCCTGCCCACACCTTGACCTCAAACTTCTAGCCTCCAGAAGTGTGAGGAAATACATTTCAGTTGTTTAAGCCACTAGATCTGTGTTTACAGCAACCCTAGGAAACTAACACAAGGTGAAATCAGGCAGCAGGCAGATTCCTCATTAGGAAGGGCTGACAAGACCTGGAAAATATGTACTATGACACAAACCTGACTGAGTTTCTCCCCAGAAGTTTATGAGCGTCTCATACCTCCAACTCAAAAAAAGGTCATCTCTGATGTATTTTGACATTATAGTTATTTAAAAGAGAGAGAGAGAGAGAGAGAGAGAGAGAGAGAGAGAGACTTGGCTTTATGGTAGATTTGGCCAAGGTTCCTCTGTCAACAGAGACTTGGACTTTAAATACTCCCACAGCGTGTGTGTGTGTGTGTGTGTGTGTGTGTGTGTGTGTGTGTGTGTGTGGAAGAGAGACTTGGGCATCTGTAAAAACTTATTACAAGTGACCCAACACTCCCTGAAAAAATACCTTGGCAGAGATGTCGATTATCGACCTTCACAAGAGCAGTTCTCTCAACAGGCAACAAAACTCCTGTCTGAGCAGGATGTGTCTGGTTCCCCAAGATTCACGGGGTGCGTGCATTTCTTTGGCTGAAAGCTGCCACCGTTAGTAGCTACAACCTAAAAAAATACTGCTAATTTAATATCTCATGGAGCCAGCCATTTTGAACTGGCTGCCTTGATTTTTTAATGGAATGTCTGCTGCTTCCCTATTACAAAGAATAACATAATTGGAAACAAATCTTACATAAAATTAAACACGCACCCACAAAGTAAACTCTGAAGGCCTCAATCGTGTTTCAGAGGCATTTCTCAAGATTTGTCACACAGATCTTTCAATCCCATTTCCCATCCCTCAACCTCCACCCATTTCACTCAAGGCACTAAAAATTGGCATTCGCAAAGAAATTCCAGAAGCCTGAGCATTTTATTAACAAAGGGAAATCCCAACCTTCTTGGCCTCCTTTCTCATGATGACAGCTCATTTTTCCATGTGGAACCACATACTAGTTGCTGCAAATACGTAAAGAGGTAAAGAAGCCACTTTCAAACTATAGTCATAAAAGATATAAATAGTGATGATTTAAAGCTCTGTGCTCATTTTATAGGCATAAAAGTCAAGTATATCCATTTTTAAAACTAAAATGAAAATTTATAGTGTTTTTATTAAAAGACTCGGAGTCCTGCCGTGGGCACTCTGCTGGGCTCTTAAAGTATTACTATTTTGCATGTCAAGGGCAAGTTTTTGAAACTGAGCTAGTGGCAGGCTCCCTTGCATTACCCTCCCCTCCTCTCCCATCCAGTGTTCCAAATCCTACCCAGCCTTGAGGCCCAGAACAAGTTCCACCTCTGTCAAGCTCCCCCAACGTTTCCCATTTCCAGTGATTCACACCTCTGAAAATCGATAGCATGAATCGTCCAGGCCCCGCAATTTAACAACGGGTTGTGTCATCCCTTTACTCTCTCTAGTACATATGATTGGTATTTTGCCTTAGTTATTTCCTGCTCGTAAGTTTTCTCCTCCCATCGTGGTTTGTGACCTTCTTAAACCCAAGAATCATACCTCACATTTCTCCTATATGCTCTCTAGTATCTAACCCAAGTTTAAGGATGCCCAAAATAAAGTTACACATGTGAACTGAAAAATGTCATCTACCGAAGGGTAAGCATTTAGCTTCATAATTCTCTTTGGCCTCTATGGGTTATTGCAGGCTCCCAAGTATGTTTAGAGACTAAAGCAACTAGACAATGACAGTATCTAACCCACAGAATCGGGCTCATCCCCCTATTATACTCATATAAACCCGCCCTTGACTTGGTAGCCATCGGAGTCAAGTGCTCCAGAAAGGACACTTGGATTAAATCTCTACCGGCATGATGGTCCTGGAGCAGCATGGTGACCTTACAGCCATCCACAGGGGTCTCCGTTGGGTCACTCTTGCTTGTCCTTTTTCACTCCTAGGTTTTGCTCTCAATGGCCTCAAAGTGATCTGGCTGCAGACCTCCCAGACAGAGGCCGGCTGACATGTGATCATCCCAGCGGGTCACCTGCCTTCTCTTTATGAAAGCACAAACACGATCTGCTGTCCCTCTTCCTACCCTCCAGAAATACAAAGAAGTCTTTCTTCCCTCTTCTCCTTCTAGCCGCACACAAAGACAAGCAGGAAAATGTGATGGCTGATGGTTTAGGATGGTTATTTCAGAAAGACCACTTGCATCGGGTCAAGATTACAGTTCAGCTTATTTAACTGTTTTTCATGTAATAAGTGACATGCATGTGCACATACACAATACCAAAACAATTCAACCCAAAAGGCACACACTGCAAAGCAAGCCAACCTCCCCCACCCACTCCCAGCTCTTAGTTTCCCTCCTCAGGGGCAGCAGCTGTTACCAGATTATTCTGCCCCCCCACCCTGACCATAGACACTATTCAAACCCTACTTTGGATCCGGGGTTTCTGATTAAGAGAAGGGAGTGTTTACCAAGCATCTCCTGAATACCAGGCCCTAAGATATGGGTCTTAACATACATTAGCACATCCAACCTTCACAACAACTCTGTAAGGCTAACATTTTCTCTACTTTTCCAGTGTGGAACCTGAGGGTTGGGAAAGGTAGGAGACTTCCCCAAGGTCACT
The DNA here is from genome assembly GCA_028646485.1 of Cryptoprocta ferox. Classification (NCBI taxonomy): domain Eukaryota; kingdom Metazoa; phylum Chordata; class Mammalia; order Carnivora; family Eupleridae; genus Cryptoprocta; species Cryptoprocta ferox. The sequence goes on from CM053572.1 coordinate 118,531,610, forward strand.
AGCGTAGGTCCAAAGTCACTTTCCAAGCTGCTGCCTGGATGAAATGGTTTTCAAAGTCAAATCTTGATCCAAATTTCCTTTTAGGAAGCCTGTGCTCTGTAACTGGGCTCCCATGGCAGAAAAACTGATTGTACAAAGTAGAGCTCTAAACACCCAGACAAGTTACCAGACCTCTCTAGGTCTCAGTCTCTACATCGTTAAAATGAGTCTAACAGTAATACCTACCACACAAGGTTTGTGGCAAGATTCAATGAATTTTACACAATGAACTTTGCGTGGTACCTGACATTGGGTAAATACTTCCTAATAGTTATTATCGCAAGGCTGATTAACAAATGGACAAACAGACTCAAAATCTGATGTTCTGATCAAATGTCAAAAGCCATCTGATATTGCCTGGCCCCAATATAACAACTTCCTTTGCTCCATTCGCCCAAGCTGCTTTTCTAACATTTCTTCTCTTAGCACTAACTTCCAAAATCACAGTCTTTCTGCTGCCAAATCCCAGAAGCTTTTAATAGTGTTATTATTGTGTTTTTTTAATCACTGCAACAGTTCCATTTGCACTAGATTCCAGCCACACCCCACTGACTGCCGCCAGTTTTTAATTTTTTAAACCAAAAGTTTATGTGTCTATCATTTCCCCCTACCCCGGTTCATATATCATGGAACTCTAGACTGATTAAGTTTTGCTAAAATAATCTCAACTTGTATAAATGGAAGCTACCCAAATTCCCCTAGAATGGAAAATACATTTGTTAACCTGGTCACACAATGTACTAACCCATATCTGGGCAACACTCTCCATCTAATTGCCTTTTTGTTCTTCACTGAAGCCAAATGAGATCTGTAGGCTGTAGTAACTTAGGGCCAGCAGATGATGGGGCTGAAGGGGATTTCTTAGGGGAGGAGCAGGGGCAAGGGGCTAACGAAGTCCAACAACCAAGGCTCTCAGTGGCCAAAGACAAATTGGATGCCTCTGGCCAAGTCACTTCACATTGTCTGAGTTCCACTTAACTTACTTTCGCTTAAGGTAAAACCCAACTTTTTCTTGAAATCCCTTTCTACCTTTAACCTCTGAACGAGACAAAAATTTGCAACCATCCCACAAGCATCTTGACGAGTCTGGCCCTTATCAGAGCAGTAAGTTCTATGTCACGATGCAGCCTCCAAAGATAAGCTTCAGCCAAAAGGAGGTGTGTGCATTTAACATGTCAGCCATAAAAGACTGTAAAAATGTGCCTGTGCCTCGCTGTCCTTGAACTCATGGCGAAACAATAAAATCCAGGTTCCCCTTAATTACCACATGGGAAAGGATAGCCAAGCAAGCCCACTGTAAGGGTGACATATCTCGGCTTCCACCTGATACTCTTCCATGGGTTTCTCCCGCTCAATACTTCTGCCCAAATGATCGGGAGTTCAGCGAGTACAAGACTGGAGCCCCAGCAGGGTTTATGAGAGGACCGTTTGTTAAGATACCACGTGTATAATCCTGCTATCCTCTTTTTCTCCAGTTTCTCCTGTGGGAAGACTTTGTTTCATAATCCTGACATCATAACTGGTTCCTCCAATCCACAATATTTTACGATGGATAACAAATGAGTAAGAACCCCAGGAATTCAGGGGGAGTAAAGGTGCAGGCAGCAATAGATACAGTTGTTTGATCACAAAAGCCTTAACAGAGAGTTAAAAAAGTTTCCTAAAGCGAAAGATGAACCAAGCTAATAGGTCATTCCTTAACTACCTCCACGAGATTAGCTTCCTCCAAAAATGACATTCCGAAGCAGATTTGGGGGACTCTGGAAATGCTGAGGTTTATACTGATTCTTTTCCTTAAGATATTTAATTTGACTGGTCCTTTCTCTACAAGGCACAGACCTCAGGAATAAAGAAGTCATTCTCAAAAGCTATTCGCGCAAACAGCAAAGAACCTAGAGCATGCCATTCACAAAAGCCGTGCTGAGCTGAGGCCCGGAATGCTCCTGGTTCCTGTAGTTGATTAACCCAGGGCCTTATCAAGGTAGGAGTGGAGGGCTGTTCGGCAGCCTTCGGAGAGCCGGAGTGGAGTAGGCAGACGGTGAGTCACAGCGTACTTACGTCGCTCTTCCTGAACTTGGCTTTCAAGCTCTTCATGTTTAGTCCATTCAGCTTCCCAAAGCTCTAGAGATTTTCAACACCTAAGCAGAGAATGAATAAAAGAAAGAAATTAACTATTTAAGATTCCAGATAAACACTACAGATCTTCCCTCCTGGTAGGGTTACAGCTTTTGGGCCATGGGCCACCGGGGTTGACTTAGAAAGGTGTTCGGGATTAGAACCTAAGAAGCGGCGAAGAGCGTGTTATTTCCACTCACGGTATAGTCCCCAGAAGCTTCTGACATTTTTGAGTTAACCGAATCTTTAAGTTTTATCCCAACTTCCCAAACGTTAACAATAAAATAAGTTCAACTGTTATTGCGCAAAATGCAGTATCTGTATGCAGCATGAGTTCCTATTAATTATACCATCCACCTCCTTTTGAAGGGCCACAGTAGTAAAGAATGAGAAGGAAAACAGTTCATATTCCAGATGCCATTCATTCCCTATTTATTTTTCTCAGTGTGGTTTCTTTTTTCCTCCTAAATGCACGCACAAGGCAGTTAGTAAAATATGCCAGGAACAACAAAACCTCCCTCTTCAAATACCTCATTCTGCAGGAAGCCACTGTAAACAATGAAAAGGACTCCCTTCCCCCACCCCCAAGATCCCTTGTGGGACCCAGCAATCCCAAATCAGAGCTGGCAGAGCCTTAAGAAATTCCCTCATTTAGGAGGTCTGGGGTCCCCTGGAAAGTGAACATAAGTTTTTTAAAGTATTATATATGTTCTTTTGTTTCCAGGGAAGACAGTTCCTAGTTTTCATTGGATCCTGCAAGGAGCTGTCACCCTTCAAAAGTTAAGACTATGGACCCAGGCTAATGCTTCATGTTTCAGAGGTGGCAGTGGAGCCACAGAGAAGTTAGGAAACTTGCCATCGGCTGAAAGCCTGCTACGATGGAGTTCAGAATCAGACCAGTAGTTGCACGCTTTCCCCACTGCCCTACAGCTTAAAACTAAAACCCAAAAGCAGAATCCTGTGCTAAAATATGGTATAGACTATCTCTTTCGCCCTTAAAACTGGAAAATGACAGAGTGTGCGACCTTTGCATTTAGGTCAAAAGGGCAAGAAAATCTAAGGGCAAGTTCCCATCACATAGGAAGCACTCTCTAGATTTAACGTCAAGCCTCACCTGACAAAGGTGAGAACAGATCAACTTTAGCAGTCCTGTCCATTTGGGCACTAAGGAAGAGGAGTCCCGTGTGCAGCCTTGCTGGCCAGTAGTTTTCAAAGCCTTTCAAGGCCATCTCTTAGTTCCTCCACCGCCCTTATCATTCTGGACTAAACTGATTTGAGACAATAAAAGGGGGGGGAGGGGGAAGAAGCAACTGTATGGCTGTACTCCTCCTTCCTCACGTCCTCATTACTGCCTCCAGAAGTTGTCCAGTGACTTTCTGGCTTCTAACATTGTTTACTTTCATTTTCACTGCTGTCATGAAGCAGGGCCTTTGGACGAAGGGCACAAAAACCCAGTCATCATAAAGCGCTTCAATGACATTAATCTGGAGGCCACGCCATTACTGCAGCCTCACTGTGGTCCCTGCTAATCTTCCCAGCCTGGGCAGGAGTGATTGAATGTGTGTTACCTTGGAAACCATACACGCTATAATTAGCCCTTGTTAATTGCCATGTACTTAACCACAGGCTGGGCTGGTACCTGAAGATCGAAGTCCAAACTTCCAGACAGTGTTTCTCACCATTGGCTCCTAATTAATCTGAATCACAAGGACATGGGGGCAATTTGCTAAAGGCAAAATCCTAGTCCACATCCTATGGAACCTGAACCTCAGAGAGCAGGGCTCAGGCATGTCCTTGGTTGACTCTTGGTTAAGGTTTGAATATATATATTTTTTAGGGGGTGAGGCAAGCATGCATTTGTACTTGTGAGAAGGGAAGGGGCAGACAGGAAGAGAGAGAATCCCCAGCACTGGAGGTGCACAGCCCAATGTGGACTCAAACCCACAAACTACAAGATCAAGGCCTGAGCTGAAGTCAGATGCTTAACCGACTGAGCCACCCAGGTGCCCGGAAGTTTGAGAATCTTGAAGTAATGCCTTACTTCAGGCAGGGAATACACTTGTCAAAGTTGTGCTGGATTATGTAACAGCCCTTTCTCATGTCAAAGCAAACCACCTTTTGATGAATCCAAGTAGAAATAATGGTAATCAGATATTCCCCCAACTGCCACTGGCTCAAGGTTCTCCACGAAAATGGCAGTCATCCTTTGAGTTCAACTCCTTCCACCTTTGGGTGAAGTGCTAATTACCAAGAAAAGAAGCCCAATCTATGCAACAGGAAAAGAAAAAATAAGACATGGCTTTCATAGGCCATAAACTGTGTAGCCCACCAAGGTGGAACCACCCAAAGCATTCCTTCAGTTCTAGAACACAATGTCTTAGGCAATGGTGGGTAAGACTTTTATTTGAGGTCATGAAGTTTTTTTGTGGGTGATGTACTTTTTCTTGTGTTTTTTGCCTCCCCCCCCTTTTTAGCATGGCAATGAGAACACGCAAACTCTTATTTGAAGAGGATTAAGTAAATAAAGCACTTAATTCCAAAAATTCCCAGAGGGAGACAGATATTAGCTGTGAAATGAACGTCTTCCTGGAGTCATGGGTATGGGTGTGTGATAGCTGGGTGGTCCATAGGTGCAACTCCCAGATGATAGAGATCGGGGTCAAGGGTAAAGAGGTTCTGGAAGCCTACAGAATAGTAATTTTAGGCACAAGAACTATAGCTGGGGGGGGGGGGGTCACTGTCTTCCTGGTATTCACAAAAGGATCTAACATCTGAAAGTTATGACTCATGAAAAGTAACCTGCCCCTGACAGGATGCTGGGTTCTGTCTGCCCCCAGCATCTTCTCTTCCCCAAGAAGACCCGCAGGGAAATCAGGGACTTGCCTTCCTTCGGTCAGCTGGAATCTTACAGCTCCAATTCCCAAATCCAAACTTCCAAAGCCCAGATTGGGCTATAACCTATCTTGAGGACAAGTGCTATCTATCAATATATCTAGGCTACACTGAGAGCAGTCCTTGGACAAGTCACTTAATCAAGACGACTTAGTTCAAAAGAGCTGCAGTGAAGCTTAATTAACTGTGCACCAGCCTAGTTTGGATAGTACATTAAGGGGATGAAATGTGACACACATGAGAAAAACTAAGAACTCCCATTTCAAGAAGAAAGCACATCCTACTCACCGAGTAGAAATACTAGTTTACTAATATTTGCTTACTGAATCCAAAATAAGTCACTGGAAAATGGCTTCCATTGCTGGTCACCAGTCATCACATCACAGCAAGTCAATCGGTGAGGACGGAACAGTGTAGGGACGCACAACCTTACTGCCCTCTCATCTGAAAGACTGCATCCAACAAACAGGATTTATTAATCCATTTTCCCTTTAAAGCTCTCAATCAAAGCTTAACACAAGGTACCTTCATCTGCTATAATTCTAGCCTGAATCAAGAAACCTTGGTATTAGCCTATAGAGCTTTGTTATGAATGTTAGACTTCTTTGAGTATTAAAAATAACTTATAACAAATACGGGGGTTCCTTTTGGGGAGATGAAATCTTCCAAATCTATTGTCATGATGCTTCCATAACCTGTGAACGTACCCAAACCATTCAATTATACACGTCAAGTGGGTCAGTGGAAAAGACTGTAAGATATATCTCGAGAAAGCACTCCTTACTAATCTCCACTTCCTTCTCTAATTCTTAGAGTTAGGAAAATTCCCGGTTAGAAATCTCTGGACTGAACTAAAAGAGAACTTCAAAGGAACAAAGGTTAACAAGCCATACCCTTACCACTAAAATGCGGTTGCTCCTAGATTTTCTCTACTTAGCTATTTCTCTACCACAACCCACCGAATTGAAGTGGTCAGAAAGAAGTTCCTCTCTCCACCACCTACGTCTACTCCCACCCCCACATATGACCCAGGGATTACTTCATAAGGCAATGTTGCCAATTATATCAGTATACGAGAGTCCTCTTGGAGCCCCAGCCAGGTATTCTGTTTCCGTAATCACAGGTGAGCCTCAGAAATCTGTAATTTTTTTTTTTTTTAACTCCTCCAGTGATTTGGATGCTCAATGAGATTGGGGAAACACTGTTCTAGACTCAGTGATATTATACCTATAACGGACACTTTCATTAAAAAATAAACTAGAGGGGCACCTAGGTGGCTCAGTCGGTTAATAAGCATCTGACTTCGGCTCATGTCATGATCTCAACGATTTGTGAGTTTGAGCCCCGCATCTGTACTGACAGCTCAGAGCCTGAAGCTTGCTTCAGAATCTGTCTCTCTTGCTCTCTGCCCCTCCCCTCCTCGTGCTCAGTCTCGGTCTCTCAAAAATAAATGTTAAACATTTTTAAAACTAAACTAGAGACACTGTACAAGTAGGCACGTGTTCACTGAATGTGTCTGAATCTTTCACAATACTGGGGTGTGCAGCAGTGGGGGTGGGGGGAGAGGAGCCCTCTATACTTGAAATTCTAGAAGAGCAAGTAGCTGGCCACCCCATGGCCACTAGGAGCAATACTGACTCGCAAATGGCGGCTGTGCACACTCGTACGTTTTCCTGGATCCCAAGAATACATTAGCATCTAAGACACCACAAGGGTTCAAGGGCAGTGGTTTAAAATTGTTCCCTCTGAATCACTACAACGTTAGAGGAGCAGAATAAATAACAATGTCTTGTGCCTAATTATTCCTCCCATTGTGGAAATGTGGAGATACTGCTACAAATCCTTAGCAACACTGCAACACTAACGCACACCCCAGAGAAGCCCAGGGAGGGGGTTCTGAGGAACGTTGGGCTTAAAATCTCCAGCACTGAATAAGGCATTGAAACAAATGTAAGGAACTAAAATTAAAATACTTCTCTCCTTGCCAGCACCTACCTCTTCTCCCTTAGGTACTTGTTTCCTCAGACAATAATCTCTCTGCAACGAAGATGGAATTTTAACCAAAAGCTGTATAAACACTCAATTCTCTCAATCTGGCAAAACAAATACATCCTGCAACAGGTCTCTCCAGATCAACTTTCCCAATAAGTTGACCCTGACAACACACCACCTCATGCTCCTCGAACTCCTCCTGGGGCTAGAAGCTGCAAGTCTCTGCCTGTGTCCAGGGCTAGGTCACTGTTTCTGGAATACAGAACATCAAATGGGAACCAGAGGCCAGTAAGTCCTGTTCCCCCTCCCCTGATTTTATCCACAGCTGATATGTTCTTATCTTAGTATCTTATCTTTAAACATACATGTAGGTTATGAGAACTCTCAGCAGACACTATGGAGGACTCAAAACTGACCAAGGGTGTGACATCTAATAATTAGGTGTCAAATACTGCAGGAATTCAAAGAGTAGAAATCTTTGAGGGCTGGGAAAAATCAGAGAAGTCTTTACAGCAGGGGTAGGATGTAACTGGCTTTAAAGGAAACTCCGGATATGGGCAACCTGATGAGGAAAGGCCATCTTGTCTCACCTTTCCCACAAGATGGGGCATGTCCACCTTAGATTTTTCTAGGCAAAGATCAGACACCGGTCTGATCTTGTTAAGCAGTCCTAGAAACTTCTGGGGTGGGGGGGTTGCGTAGGCATGGTGGGAATCATTGCATGGCTCCTTCCAAAGAAAGGCCTTCCCCCAATCTCCACAAAGCTCTGACCCTTTTACAACCTGGACGCGGGTGAGAAGTTCAAGAGTCCCATTACCAGTTTTCAGCAAATTCGAAAATGTGAATTTCAGGCTGCTTACTTATTTTAGGATAGAGGGTTTCCCGATAGGATTTTCATTTTGCTTATACTTCGTCACCGGCCATCAGCGTACAATCAATAAATGTTTCGCAAATGTATGAGTAGAACAAAGACATAGGTTAGGTGCCTGAATAGTCAATAGACTTCACCTCTGACCTCAGCAAAGCTCTCTTTGGTCCCAAACGCACTGGGTTAGCTGCACTGGGATCCGAGTAAAGGCAACATGATTAGATTTGACCATGTGCATATGAAAGCACTAAAGTAAGACAAAGAAACAGAAACAAAACAACCAAAACAACTCATTTGGTCAATGAAGTCTTACCAGGTTGCCCTCTTTTCGGTCCTGCCTGCCCTCTTCTCTGGGCCACACTCCACAAGCAGCACCTCCCCAGCCCGTGCCTGAGCTTAGCCATGAGAACCACCCATTTTGAATAATGGAATGTAAGAGTCAACAGAGAACAAGGCAGAACCCTGGGGGCAAGTTCTCAGAATAGAGATTTTACCAGCCAGATAGGAGAAGCTATGGGTGAGGCCAAGGATTCCCCCAAATCAACACGCCTGCTCGGTGATTTGGCATGAGATTCTACCACTTCTAGGCAAGCAGCTTCTCAATAAGGCAACGGTCCATCCTCAATGGGTCCAAGCCTTCAGTTCTAACTTAGGCAAGACTCTCTCCATAGTCAATACTCAAAGTTCACTATGGCTGAGCAAATGAATGACGAATGACTGAATGAATGAATGGGCACTAAGGCCTATATTGGAAACACAAAGATACAGAAGAGATTTCATTTCAAAGTAAGTGGCCAGTACAAGATGAAGATTATCAACGGATTTAGCTGAAAACTGGTAACAACTCTTGAACCCCTTACATCTGGAGTCTAACAGGGTCAGAGTGTGTGGAGACGGGGGAGGCTCTTTCTTTGGGAAGAAGTAGGCACTGATCTCCCCCCACTGTGCCCACCCCACCCTCAGTTTTCCCACCGCAACCCTGGGAAGAACAGCAGCCAGGACAGCTGGATAAAGCAGCAAGACACCAGGGGAAAGTGAGGAAAGAGCTCTTTTCTTTTAAATCATAGTTGAACTTTGTATTATTATTTAAATTTGAGTATTTAGCAGGGGTGAAGAGTGTGTGAAATGGGCGAAGGGTATCAGGAGGTATAAAATAGGTAAGTTGTTGATGGAAGGTGCAGCATGGTGACTATAGTCAATAACACGGTGTTGCATATTTGAAAGTTGCTAAGAAAGTAAGTCTTAAAAGTTCTCACAAGAAAAAATATTTTGTAACTATGCATGGTGACAGATGCTACCTAGACTTCACAGTGGTGACCAGTTTGCAATGTGTACAAATATAAAATCATTACACCGTACACCTGAAACTAAAAGATGTGGTATGTCAGTCACACCTCAATAAAAAAGGGTACATAGCAACTGAAACTGCAGAATTTTTTAAAGTTTATTTGGTGGGGGGAAGAGGGGAGGGAGGGAGAGGAGAATGCACACAAGAGCAGGAAAGGGCAACAGAGAGAAAGAGAGAGAGATTCCCAAGCAGGCTCCACACTCTCAGCGTGGAGCCCAATGCAAGGCTCAAACTCAAGAAGTGTGACATTGTGACCTGAGCCAAAATCAAGAGTCGGATGCTTAACTGACTGAGCCACCCAGACGCCCCTATACTGAAGAATTTTTTTTAATTGAAGCCCTACATTTCATCCAAAAGCAAGGGACACACTAACTTTAATGTATAAAATTTAAAGAGTGGGACATTAAAGAAAGCTGCTTTATGATTACATCTTAGGAGGCTTATTTATTCAGCAAACCAGATACATATGACTAAATAAATGAACGAGCAAACAAATTTGATTTGGTATTAATTACCAGCTAGGTGCTTTCATATAGATCATCTTTTTTATGAACTAAGGTGCAGGCTTGTTAAAAATTACTCAGATGATAAGGAAGAGAAAGTTTAGGCAGAAAAAAGACATAAGCCAATAGTTTCATTTTGGCAGTGAATCTTTTCTAAAATACTCTAATATTTCACCTTTTTTTCCCCAAGAAAATAAATGACCGCATTCTTTTTAAATTGCAAATGTCTTTCAGATTTTGTATCATAATAATCATGTGGTAAAACTCTCTTGAGAGCATTAATCTCCCTCAGTATATTCACAACTTGCCTTTATCCAGAGGATGACATTTCTCTTGAGAAACAAATACATCATTCTTCTTTAAAAATAAAACCTGCCATCGACCAGAACCGATCTGGGTCCATGAATCAGTCAGGGCCAGCAGCAGTGATACACAATTGGCCAGCGCTCTGGCAACATTACTATCTGGTCTGTCAAATCTGCTACTCACATGCTCCAATAAGCCGACCAAAGAAAAGCCCCAAGGTTACCTCATGCCCCAAATCCATCCAATTTTTAAAAGCATGGGCTTAATCAAGACAAACTACTTCTGGAATACAAAAATCATCCTAAGACCAAGAAACCCCATGTGATTATCCCTCATGTTGAGACTATTTTTAGATCCCTAAAAGGCCTTTCCAATTCTGTATTTTCTTCATCTTTGATGTTGATGTCAATAGCACCATCTAAACATACTGCTGTGTTCATCTTTCCAGGAAAAAGAAAAAAAAAAAAAAAAGCTGCCCTGCACAGAGCTAATAACCAATGCGAAATGGCAAGGCACGTGTGCCATGCACTCACGCTTCTTCCTCCCAGTCTACTCCTTTGGCTTCAGCCACCTTGCAACCCAAAAGAACCAACTGAGTTTAAAAATACAGGTCCAGGGACACCTGGGTGGCTCAGTCAGTTAAGCGTCTGGCTCTTGATTTCAGCTCAGGTCATGGTCTCCCGCAGTTGGTGAGATCAAGCCCCGCAGTGGGCTCTGTGCTGACCGTACAGAGCCTGCTTGGATTTTTCTTTCTCTCCCTCTCTCTCTGCCTCTCCCCTGCTCTCTTTCTCTCTCAAAATAAACTTTAAAATATATATATAGGTCCAATACACAAACATTACTGGTGAAAATATAAAACGTAGAAAGCAAAAAGCCACCATGGAAAGCAGTTTCTTACAAAGTTAAATATAAACTTACCACACACCCAGCAATTCCACTCCTATGGGATCTTGTCAAGAGAAATGAAAACATATGTCCACACAAAGATCTGTACACAAATGTTGATGGCCATACTCATAATTGCAAAAAAGTGGAAACTACTGAAATAGCCATCAGCTAGGTAAACAAAATGTGGCATTCCAAACACGATGGAATACTACTGAGTACTAAGAAAGAAAAAAATATCAGTACATGTTGCAACATGGATGAAACTCAAAACCATTGTGCTAAGTGATGGTCAGACCTAAAAGACCACACTGTAAGATTCCATTTGTAGGACATGTCTAAAAAAGGCAAATTTATAGAGAACCAGTGGATTAGTGGTTGTCTAGGGCGGGAAGTGGTAGCAGAGATTGCAAATGGGCATGAGGGATCATTTTGGGGTGAGGGGAAGGTTTTAAAACTGGATTCTGGTAATGGCTGTACATCTATAAGCTTCCAAAAATTAATAAACTGTACGTTAAAATTGGTAAATTTTATGAAATATACTCATGGCTCAAGGAAGCCGGTTTTTTAAATATCAAATACAAAAAGTGAAAAAGAGGGCCATCTGCCACGTTAGGTAGTGAAAAATGTCTTTAGAGGAAGTGAGAGGGTAGGTTCCATTTATGGTTACATTTAATTCTTGTTTTCACTCTAGAAAGACTTAATTGTCAAACATTGGCTTACCACAGATTTCATCAGTTCTCTGACTTAATTTCAAAATGGGGAGGACTTGGAATCTCCACATTCTGGAATGTTGGAAATGTCATTACAGTGATCACAATGGTTTTGTTTGGTCTGTCTTTACCCATATATCCACGGCCTCAAATACTTCTCAGAACAAGGGAAAAGTAAGTTGATAACCCAGATTCCATGGCAGGACTAGAGGGTAGATGAAGAGCACAATTATTTCTGCTGCCCAGTCATGTTTGGACATCACTTGAACATCGTGCATTCAAAAAAGCATGTTCCTCACCTCTGGTCCAAGAGTGGGGACTGGGCGTGGGGGGGGGGGGGGGCTCCTCAGTTGAAGGCAGGGCTTCTCATTTCCTTTGACATAATGGGGTTACCTTGCATACTGCAGTGCCCTGCCTTCTTCTGACAACCGCACCCTACCTCCTTTAAAAAAAAAAAAAAACTGTCCCTCCGAGGCCCCATCCCCCTCTGACCAGGCTGTATTCTGACCATAGGTGTTCCCTGAGAGATGGGAATGTGTCTTCAGCAAGGCTACTGGGAGATTCTCCCTGGGATTTTCAGGAGAAGGGTAGAGGAGGGGGACAGGGGAGGGAGAGAAGAGGGAGGAAAAGGTTGGGAGAAAGGAAGGGAATGAAAGGGGATGATGCAGAGAAGCAGGGAGACACCTTCCTCTCTGGTGGAGAAATGGAAAAAGCATGAGCCTAGCAGTCACCCCAGCCCGGTACAGAGAGCTAGTTTGAGAAAAGGAACCAAAGCGGGCCCTGGGTCCAGGAATCCCTGAGGGCCTGCAGGGGCTATACCCATTGGGCACAGGATTTGGGGGTCACATGAGCCGGGACACTCTCCTTGTAGCCCAAGCTGGGTGTCTGTCACTTGTTATCTAAGAGACAAATCCTTATACTGGATCTTGCTCAGGCTGTCATCTCAGATGCCACAGTAAAAGGGGACCCAGAACGTCAACATTTCTGTCTGATCAGCTCATTCCTGAAATCAAGAGCTAAATTCACTTCAGGGACCCTCCAGAAGTGAAATACACACTCTTTGGAGTCAAACTGGGCTGAACACAACAGATGACCTACAATGTCCTCAGGTGAACCCGCAGGTAAGGAAGAACATTTTTATCCTTCATTCCTTTGGCTATCAGCTGCCCCCTGGTCTGTTCTGCCCCAGGCAGCAGGCCTGGCCCACCCCCACCCCATGTGCTCCATTCACCTCTAACATTGCAGTCACCCCAGAAGACCTCTGCAGCAGGCCCAGTGTGGGTCTTCGGGCTCTTTCCATTCTGAAAGCATGTGCTGCTCTCTGACTCTCCTACAGGAACCAGCCAACAATGAAAAGAATCACAATTAACTGGAAATGAATAGCATTAGGCTATTTTAAAACCCTCATGAAATAAAAAGCCACTGTAACAGCTGGGTCCAAGAGGGACCCCATGCTGCCAGTGAGGTGCACCTGACCTCCTCTGCACCATGGGGGACTTGGCTGCACAGAGCTGAGAGGGACAGGGGAGGGAGACCAGGAAGCTGCTCACTGAGCTGAGGCTAAGGAGGAATAAGGAAAACCCTGAGGCTAGGCGGGAACAAGGGGAAAGGAGCAGACAATGGGGAAGCTGTCCAGGGGTAGGGGGTGCGGTGCTGTGCTGGGGCTCAGCTGGACCAGGAGGCCTCAAGGCGCAGGGATAATCCTCCAGGCACTTAATCCCTGAATATCGCTGAAGATAGGATATGCAAACATGCTGCCAATCACCCTAATTTATTCTGAACAAGACACCTGGAAGAGAAGCCTAACACAGGGGCTCAATCAAGGCACCATATCCCTGGGGGCTATGCGAGCCTGGATTTGCCACACCCCTGCCCTGGCAGTGCACATGGAAAAGCCTCTCCAGTCTTTTCCCATTAGAAGCCCCAGCCTGCTCAGTGCCTGTGCCAAATGGGGGCCCTAGAACCACCTGTCTGGTGAAGACAAACTCCTATTAACTGAATGCCAAACCCTGGCCCTTCTATCTCTCAATTTCCAACCACATTCTGGTTTAGGGATAAGAAGCAAACAGCGTTAACGTAAAAGATGGGAATATTTCCATCAACAGTAACAAAGATGAAACATTTTCGCCCCACGCCCCACACATCCACAAACCAACATACCTCATATGTGATGTCGGGGGGGGGGGGGGCGGTGGGAGGTTACAGGGTAAAAATATCACGGTGAGGCAAGAACTTGCAATTTAAGGAGAAAAATAAGAAACCTATGCTGTTTTATTTATTCTTAGGCACTGAATCCCAACTACAGGCCAAGTACATAGGGGATGTGGCTCATACACCATCCTGCCTACAAGAGGGGGAAAAAAAAATAAAGGTCTGTGTAGATCAATGCACTTGCACAAAAGCACAGATTTGTACACCCAACACACAATACCCATAATACCACACGCAATCAGCATTTCTACAGAAATGCTGAAAGCTAAGGGCAAAATCCCAGACAACTGGGTAAAAGACACGGGGAAGCTGAAATGTGTTTACTTGAAGGCATTCCAGGTATCAGGTGTCCTAGGGTCACAAGCTCCACAAGATGACATATTGTTAGATCAGTGCTGTCCAACACATGTGACCACTGAGCATCTGAAATGTGACCAGTGCACACTGGTGTGCCCTGTAAGTGGAAAACACACAACAGATTTCAAGGACTCCCTATAAAAAAAAAAAAAAAACAGATGTCAACTATATCGTTAATAAGTTTTACATCCAATGCATATTGATAATATTCCGGACACACCAGGTCAAATAAAATATGTCATTACGATTAATCTCATTTGCTTCCTTTGCTACTAGAAAACTTAAAATGACCTATGTGGCTTGTATTTGCGGTTCGCTTCTATTTGTTAGGTAGTGAGGATTGAAGACATTCCCTTCAAAAGACTGTGATGAGCACATCTATTTAGCAATAGCTGCACCTTATTACTATTAAGGCAGGCATAAAATTAAGCAGAAAATGTGTATGTTACCATGTCATGTTTAAGGTCCACTTAATATCATAAATTTGTACAGCTCAGGTCTGGTCAATACTGCAAGTTAATGATAAAGAACGTTATAATTTAAAAGATTCACTATGCCACACACAGGAAGAGGAAAGAAGATCCAACCATTTCATTTCACTTCACTCCAGACTGCTGGACCTCTATGCACAGTCAACTAGTACTCTGGTTCCACATGGTTCAGAAAATGGGTTTTTCTCTAGCAATAGCCGGACAATTTTCCAAAGCCTTCCATAGGGAATTTAACTTCCTCATCAGCTCATTCTAAGTGCCACCACCTTCACTTTAACTGCAATGTTACGGCTCTGTGCCTGGATTAGGACCAAAACAGCACAAGTGGTCTGGAGAGGCTGAGCCACTTGTTGATGCAAATTTGGAATCAGACTGGTCACAGATGGAAATATATCTTCATGTTGTCCACATCACCTGGTGGTGTGACAACAGCAGAACTAAATGAAGGAGGAAATACAAGGAAAACTCGTTGCGAACATACAGAAGACGCAAAGCAGAGATGAAGCAACCCCTCTCTGTTGCTATGGATTACAACCATATTGGCAGTTAGAACCATAGTGGCCAGTCTACAAGCACCTCTTTAAAGGTAGGTGATAAAGGGGCGCCTGGGTAGCTCAGTCGGTTAAGCGTCTGACTTCAGCTCAGGTCATGATCTCACGGTTCATGGGTTCGAGCTCCATCTTGGGCTCTGTGCTGACAGCTCAGAGCCTGGAGCCTGCTTCGGATTCTGTGTCTCCCTCTCTCTCTCTGCCCCTCCTCTGCCTCTCTCTCCCCACCAAAAGTAAACATTAAAAAAGAAAAATTAAAGCTAGGTTGATAAAGAACATGATTAACATTAGCAATTAGAGTAACAGCCACAATATCAGTCATTTACTTAAATGACTACCTTGCAAGATTTTATTTTACTTTGCAAAAAATATGTTTTTTGAGCATTTAATTATAAGTGAGTATTTTCTCATTTAATGCTTCTACCACTTTGGAATTAGATGCTGTTGTCATTATTGCCAGTTTCCAGATTAGGAAACGGCCACCCAGAAAGTTGATTTTGCCAAAGCGGCACAGTTTATAAATGAAGGAGGTTGGATTTAAACTCAGCTTCTGGGCCCAAAACAGGTCACGGGGCTGCATATTAAATGCAGCACTAGCAATAATAATTACAAAAAAAAAAAAAAAAAAAAACATTCTGGCTAACAGACTAACCTTTTTTATTACTTAAAAAAACAACTTAGTTGGCTTTAAAGATGGAACAGTTCTCAGATCTGCTGCGGGCACATCCAGAGCTCCTTCTAAGAAGTCTGAATGGACCAACTGGAAAAAGGCATTTTTCTGGCCATTCACCCTCACTCACACACCCCTACTTCATTCCAGGGGAGGGTAGCATTTTTACTTCTTTGTCCTTTTCATTTGCAGAGCATATGTGTGACAAGTATATTCAAGGAACTCACCAGTCAAAAATTCTTTTTCCATGTAGCTTTGCTAAAGATATCAAGTCAGTAACAGTGAAAATGTAAAGATGATTACAGACCAGTGATGTGGCTATTTTTATACTCAGCTGAGCTGAGTAACTACAGATTTGGGTGGAGGCTTCCATGTTTTGGCAACAATTTGGAAAAGCGGAGCTTCTGGATACATAGATGCTTCCCTATGATTAGAACCTTTCTGCTCCTTAAAAAATTATTCTAATATCCTGCATAACAGCTCTTGCCAAGCTATAAAAAATGAAATATTGCAATGCTTCAGAATTAAAAGCACCAATTTATTCTAATCAAAGTGGAACCCTAAACACATCGCCCAACCACAGGAATGGGGTAGAGAGGACAGGTGGTATTTGTTCTACAGGCCACAACCCAGAAGCACCCTGACCACTGGCAGGCTGCCACCTGAGCCTGTGGCAGATGTCACCAGGATAGGGTGAGCCACTCTTTCTGTTTTCTTTTGACACCTTGGATATAAACACCCGCTTGCCATGTAATGAGAATAAAATGCGCTTTGTTCCAAGGGGTATGCACTTAAAATAATCAGGGGCTGTTTTAAAGAAGAGGAAGAAAGCAAGCTTGTCGCCAAACAAGACATTAACCGTAACGCAGCCGTCAACAGATTGGCCCCGAGACAGGCAGGGATAGGAGTAATTTTGAGGAAATCTCTTTCTGGCTTTTGGAGGCTCTGGAGGAAAATGATAGAAGAAGTAAACAAATGGCACACCAGATATGGTATAAAGTGGTATAGCACAGAAAGAATCTAATTACAGGGGATTTGGTCAAGATTGCTGAATGGGTATATACATACATAAGGGTAGTGGCAGGAAGGAGGTTTATCTTAAAAGATCTCCTAGGAAATCCTGAATGGTATACAGGACTGGTCATAGTTTCTCTGCCTGTATTTAAGCAGGTTTACAAAAACAAAGATTAGAATGCTTCTGAGAGCATTCAAAGCAACTTGCCCCATGGTAAATGTGGATGGGGTGGCCACAAAACAAGATTCGACTAGAGAGCATGGCAGGCTACTCACCACCCAGCCCTTCGTGAGGATCCCCCAACAAGGATGATCCAGGACCTCAGCGCCCCTTCAATGCTTCCTGGGGCCCCAGCACATGTTTAGGTCCAGGCCCTAGCTTGCATTTTCATTTTGGCTGCCTTCTAAAGAAAGAAAAAGTAACCCAGTGTCCATGAGCTTTTGGCTCACAAGTTCCCACATCCTCTGGGTGGCTGGGAAGAGACAATGCCAAGCAGTGAAGTGACTGCAGGTCGTAATCATCCAAGGCAAGTTAGTGCTATTTCATTTTTGAAAAATGATCAATCACTAACGTGTCAACTTTCATAGGAGGAGATGGTCAAGTTACATGAGCAGTCCTGTCCAATTAAGAGGCTCAGCGCAGAAGTTAACTCACTGAAAAGGCTCGACAAATATTTGTTCATGTGATTCTTACTCAGCAGTATGCGAAGGGACTGGGTTCTGGTGCCTTCTGACCTTCACATCCCTGCTCAATGGCATCTGCCTCCTGGGATTCCCCACTGGTCTCCAACCCAGCTAGTCCAAGTATATACCAGTCTTCTTCACGGACATCAAGTAATTAGCTCCATATAGGACTCCCAAGGTCACGGTCTATGGCACAGAGACAAAAGTACAACATTTAGAAGGCCTGTGCTGTGAGCAGCCAGAATGGAGGTTCATCTGGCTCTGCCTCTTAATGTGCCACTTTCTAAGGGATCATTTCACTTCCCCACGCCTCAATCCAGCTGTAAAAGGAGTTCCCCCACCACGTTATTCCAACCACAGTCTGCCTTGTGCTGTAGTGGGAAGCAAATGTGTTAATCTGGTTAAAACAGTACGCTCCGTGAAGGCAGATATCATCCTTCACGTATGGATCTTCTAACACTCAGTGATTCCATGAACATGGACTGCTCACAGGAAATGCGACAATGACGAAGACCAGCCTGGACCTCCAAAAGCTACAGCCTAGGAGCACAGTGCCTGGTGCACAGAAGGACCTCAATTCAATTAAACTGACTTACAGAACCTGCAGCACTTGCCCTGGAATTGGCAGGTATGTATCCCCTTTGGCCCAATTTTTGACTAAAGAGACTGAGGATGTCACCTAAGGTGAACAGTGACAGAATAAGCTCCCTGCGTGTGGCTAACAATGGCAGGACCTCTTCCTGATGTCTGCTACTTCCCACGGAAGGAGGACTCTGGGAGCCCAGGCATCTAGCTGAGGGTCAGCTCCCTGTCTTTCTCAGGTTTCCTGGAGGCAGCCCCATCAGGCTAGGAGGCCAAGAGGAGCAGAACAGACAAGTGTGTTGGGAACATCTCCTGACTGGATGGAGCAAAGACTTATCCTGTGAGCTGGGAGCATGGTTAGGTGGGGCCCAGGGACATCTTGGTTCCATACTGCCACAGCAAGGAAGCTGCTGCCACCGGAAAGCAGATGACCATCCAGACCCAACACTAGCCCAAGAAATAGGTTGTCCTTGGGGTAAGACACTCAAGATCCTCCTTAGAATCCATCAAAGCTCTGTGATACAGTCAGACTACTGATGCACTCGTTACTTCTGTGTAGCATTTTATTGCATCCAGTCCAAACAGTTCCTAAAAATGGTCAATGGTATGTCAACTGGTTGGCATAGCAACCAGTGACTGGTTTTCCAACTGAAGGTAGCATTCTTTTTACTCATGTATGACAGGTTATCAGGTCTGGGGATAGTGGCACATGATAGAGAATATACCCCTGTAATTCTACTCTTGATCCTTAAGAGGTAGCTGTTAAAGGTAAACAGCATAAATTCAATAATGGTTTTCTAGGTCTTTCAACAGATCTTGGGCCTTTTTTAATTTATTTATTTTGAGAGAGAGAAGAAGAGCAAAGGTAAACAGCATAAATTCAATAATGGCTTTTAGGTACTTTCAATAGATCTTGGGCTTTTCAGTTTATTTATTTATTTTGAGAGAGAGAGAGAGAGATGAGAGACCACAAGTGGGGGAGGAGCAGAGAGAGGTGAAGAGAGAGAATTCCAAGCAGGCTCTGCTTAGTCAGCACAGAGACCGATGCAGGGCTCGAACTCACAACCGTAAGATCGCGACTTGAGCCAAAGTCTGATGCTTAATCAACTGAGCCACCCAGGGGCCCCTAGATCTTGGACTTTTAATCTGGGGAGTCCAAAGAGGTTCATAAATGGACTTAACACAGGGAGTACCATGCTCTTGAAACTGACAAAGATTATGAATGTATAGCATCCCTGTATACAAGTGAACCTCTCCCTAGGAAACACAGTCCAAACCCTGCATCAGATTTGCAAATGTCCATCTGTGATTCAAAACACTTAGAAATCACTGCTAAGTGGCCTTTCCTGGTTTGCAAAATGGACTCTTCTTGGTGGAAAACACTTTGTGCTGCCCTAGAGCAAAGGGAAGCTGTTTGGCCTTATATTCCTCACAGTGCACTCTGCCAGAGTTCCTTTTTCTGGGTGAGTTTCCATCACTGCTGCCAACAAAAAGAACCAGACAGATGTAGTGAACAGAGTCTCATAGATGCTGCTGTGGCTGTTGTGTAGTCACTTAGTACTTTAAAAAGAAAAAAAAAAAAACGGGCGCCTGGGTGCCTCAGTCAGTTAAGGGTCACACTCTTGATTTCGGCTCAGGTCATGATTCACAGTTCCTAAGTTCAGCCCTGCATCGGGCTCCACATGTGCACTGAGCCTGCTTGGGATTCTCTCTCTCTCCCTCTCTGCCCCTCCCCTGTGCTCTCAAAATAAACCTTTTTTTTTTTTTAAAAAGCAGGGATTACAAAAAAAAAAGAAAGAAAACATTCTGGATTAACCAAACTCCTCTAGAAATCATAAAGAAAAAAGCAAAGAGAAGACCAACCTTGTTCTTACCAATCGCCACACCTAACAGGGATAAGAAAAGTTGAGTTGTGGTATAAAAAAGTAATATAATGATTGTGAGGGAAATTGATACAGTAGAGCATGAATTGTTTATGTCAGCTTACTTTAAAATAAACTTTGGTGTTCAGCAAATATCAACTTAAGGAGAAAAGAAAGAATATGTTTTCTCCCACTGTACAAGTAAACTTCTTGGACTACAACCAAGACCACAACCAAGACTACAATCAGATTCTGTGGTGACCAATGGTCATGTTATTTACATAGCAAGACAATGTATATCCAGTGAACACCATTCACTACAGAAGAAACTGAACTAGATAGCAGGCGAGGTTAGATTGAGGTGACCCGCCACACAGAACCCACTGGAATAGCAGTCAAAACACAATGCAGACTTGTCTGAATGGCGGACAGGTTTCTTGAATACAGGGGAGAAAACTAAGGCTTAGAAAGGTGAAATGGCTTTGTCTGGGGAGAAAAGAGACCTGCATCTTCCGAACCTCAACCTGCGTTTTGCCACCAACTATTTCTCTTCCCCATCTTTTGATTATTAAATTCTAGACTAGGACAGCTAAATATCTGATGACCTCCATGAAAGGCTTTATCACTTGTGTGTGTGTGTGTGTGTAATTCAATAAATGTTAATTACCTACTATGTGAAAGATACACTACCGGATACATGGAATATAAAATTGCAGAATGCAGCAGACTCCTTCCTTCATTCAAACAGAAGAATTTGTCTTGAAATACATGGGTAAGTCTACAAAGTTACTTATTAAAATACTGACTAAATTTACTGATACCCATCCATGAGTCTGATGAAGACTAGTTTTTTTGTTCACTATAGATGGGTGGAGTTGGTAAATTGATGGTTGATTAACAATCCTTCTGTTTCATTAAACCACCTACACTTTTCAGCTCATGGGTAGTAACCCAAAAAGAAGAAATTTCTAAATCACGTAGCATCTTGAGAATAATCAAATTATTGTATGCTTACAGTTTTCAGCTTGAAGTGTAACCCTATTTGGGTCCATAATAGATGGATTTCTTTTCATACCATTTTATTACAGAGGACACAATGGTTGTACTTCTATACGTTAGTGATTTTTTATAAAGGATGCCATCAGTATCATATACCCATATAGTTAATAAGAAAAGAAAACCTAGATTCCTTTTCTCTATCCCCCACTTAAAATATACCCAAGAGGCCTTTGATATATTGTTTTGTTTTGTCAACTCCTATATTCATCACGCAAGGTAGAGAAAATGCAGTTGGCTTCTAGCTAAATAACGCACAACACTAGAACAGTGAATGTTTCTAGTAACCTTAATTAAGGAATTTATAATGTGACAATTTTTAAAATATTTCTAGGTCCCTTCCTGTATATTTGGTTTCTTTTAGAGCTTCAGATTAAGGTCATCTCCCCACACACCCCCCCACCTCCAACAAAAATTCACCATGAATGTACAGTTAGACATGATGAATATACCCTCAGCAAACAATTCAGAGAAATACACTTTCTATTCTTAGAAATTCAGTGCAGTTGGCATTGAGACCGTTGCTGGGCTGTCTGTACAGATGCTGTGTGGATAGGAGAGTCAGTCTTTCACATTTAAAATGTTGGAAAGCTAAGTTATCAAGGAAAGATGGGTGTGCTTCCAAATGTTACTTATGTTTTCTTCTGAATTCAGGTTTAGGCAAATGTTAGCAGAGAAAAATAGGAAGATAAGTACTTTGTAGGATAAAGCACACAGATTTAAATAGAGTACTTTTCTTTATAAGATGTATATACATTTTTTTTTATCCTAGGACATCGTTTGGGACTCAGTTACAGCTGTGGAACCAACAGCACCATTAAGGATATCTGCAATGTACTAAAAGAGAAATTCTAAGTAGAAAAATGCACAAAAAGCATTATATCCATTCATTCAAACATCTGAGTACCTACTGTTAGCACTGCTCTAGGCACTATGGATACAGTGGGAACAAAACACACAAAATCCCTGCCTTTGTAGAGCTTACATTCTACTAATGAGACAAATAATATTCTCAAAATCTATGGCGAGCTAGAAGGTGTTAAGTGCCATGGAGAAAAAACAGAGAAGAGGGGCAGGGCATGCTGGAAACTGATGGGGAGCTGATGTGACAGACACCCGAGTGAAGACCTGGGGTACTAAGGGGCACAGCCACAGAGAGGATCTAGAAGAGTGGTCCAGACAGTGGGACAGCAAATGCGAGGGCTGAGGCAGGAATGCGCCTGGCAATTTGAAGGGATAATGAGGAAGCCAAAGTGTTTAAATGCCTTAAATTGCTTCCAGATTAAGGGGTTACAATTTGGGGCAAAATGTCAACACATTTTTCATAAACTCTTAGAGCAAGAATATGCCTTCGTAAATGCTTACTAAAACTACTTAATCTTACCAAGCTCGAAGAAATGAGGAAGAGAAGGCTGAGCGGGTAATCCAAGGTTACACTGCTAGCGACGCCTGAGAAAAAAACCTTTGGAACAAGTAGCCCAAACTCAGCACCACAGTCTGTCTCAGGCTTCAACTTTCTAATTATAAGGCTCTTTTCCTCCTCAAAAATTTTTTTTAAAAATTATAAGAACAAAATAATCCAATTAATAACCTTAGAGCTGAAAATGGATCAGATTCACTTTTTTCATTCAACAGATAATCAAGAGAGACCCTATGTACACCCTACATTTTTGTTGAGGAATGAAATAATAAATGCAGCATTACCTAGACCCTATCTCCCAGCAATTCATGGGATAGGTGTAGGACAGAAACAGGTCTCTAATGCTTATAATAGCACTGTTTGTTGAAAGAAAAGAAAACATATCAACTGCCCTTAGTAGTAAAAGTGTAACAGCAAAAAATTGGAAACATTCTAATTTTCTCTTTGCAAAGGAATTAGTGTACTACGATTTATTTCTACCCTGAAATTCTCTGTAGCAGCTAAAGTAAATAAGAGCTACATGTACCTCAAAACATAATGACAAATTTAAAAATGCAGGAAATGCATACATAGAATTATGCCATTTATGGAAAATATTAAATACACAAGCTCACAGATATTGCTTATGGACATATAACAAACAGAAGTACCAAAACATGTTTGGAAACTATGTATACTAACTTCACTTTAGTGGTCACCTGAGGATGGAGGAAGAGGAGGAAGAATGGATAAGACACATCAGTTGGTTTTACTGGCAGAGATGTGAAACAAATAATGGAGATATTAGCAACTTTTAAACATAAGTAGCGTCCATTGTTTTATGTGTGAAATATTTCATACTTATTTTTATACTGAAAGGAAAAAGGAAGAGAGACAAAGCTCCTCCATCATAGTCCATTAACTGCAAGCCAAGTTTCTTTAACCTCCAAACCTCAGTTTCTTCACCTTTAAAATGTCGGTAACACTAAGTGTGCCTGCCTCAAAGATGATTTGGGAAGTGGTGGCCTGGAGACAGTGCTTCAATATCAGGGACACAATCATGCCCTTATTTAGTCCCTGTGGCCCGGCACTCACTCACTCTATTCAATTTCACAAAGAGTAGTAAGATTTTTCACAACCACCAACACCGCCCCCCCCTCCACAAAGAGTCATAAAACAAGTCTAAAGAGTGTAAAGGATACAATAATGAATTAATTAATTCATGAAGCATCTCAATGAATGGAGAGGAATAAACCTAGGATCTCCAGCACAGGACTACCTCTCCCAATCCATGTTATGCAAGCACTGGTTGAAAATCGTTAAGAACTTGGGGCACCTGGGTGGCTCAATCGGGTGGCTCAATCGGTTAAGCATCGGACTTCAGCTCAGGGCATGATCTCACGGTTGGTGGGTTCGAGCCCCGCGTGGGGCTCTGTGCTGGCAGCTCAGAGCCTGGAGCCTGCTTCGGATTCTGTGTGTGTGTGTCTCTCTCTCTCTGCCCTCTCCTACTCATGCCCTGTTTCTGTCTCAATAATAAACATAAAAAATTAAAAAATTTTTTCTTCTTAAAAAAAGAAAGAAAATTGTAAGAACCGGATAAATTTTCTCAGTTAAAGTCTACTATCTTACAAAAGCCCACGGAGGAAAAAAAAAAAAAGACACTGGTTAGGCATCATTAAGAAAAGATGATCAGATTACATCCATCAGTAATAAAACTCCCAGCCACACCTGTGAACAGGTGGGGGCCAGAGCAATCAAAAGCCAGCCTCTCTGGGATGCACTCGCCCTTCTCCAACTTTGTTCAAACCACAAGGTGAGGCTGTCCTCTCTCAGAGGAGCATCTGCTGAATCCTACTGATAGACAGACCAGTTCCTCCCCCTGCCAGGCCCTTACAGTCTTGAGATCACATTCTCCAGAGAATTGGCAACGTCCGCATCCCAGCCAGCTTAGTATTCTCCTCTCGCGGAAGGAAAACGGAGACCCAGCCACATCACCTGGGAGCCTGCGGCCACGGGTAGCTGCTGGTCTTGGTGGGCGGCCTTGAGCCCTAGATATGCCCGGACCATTGGGAATAAAGTTGCGCTGACCTGGGTTCCTTGGAGAAGCGCAAGCCTGGACGTACGGCCCAGGCCCCAGGCCCTGGGAGGTCACTTGTAACTCCTCCACTCACACTGGGCTCCATGCGTCTGCCGCCCCCCCCCGTCTCCACAAAAGGGGAGTGAGAGGTCCACACGCAAAGGAGAGCGTGAACCAGGAGGCAGCAGACGAACCCTAAAAACTGCAGAAACTAAAGCGCGGACACAAACCTGCCCAAGCCCGCAGCCAAGGGAAGGCGGGTTAGAGTGGGAACCCACCCACCTGGGCAGAGGTGGGGACAGATGGCGGGCGGGCGCCCCTCGCCCCAAGTCCCAGCTGCCCCGTGTGCGCCCGAACTCCAGCATCCCGCCTCCCCGCCTTCCTAGAAGCTGCGGCGGGGAAAAGGACACGAGGAGCGAGGGGCTCTAGCAGGCCCGGTGCAGCCTCGCCTGCACCCCTGGGCCAGCCGAAGGGCTCCCTAGAGTCAGAAACGGAACAATAGCGGTCCGTCGGTCGCCGGAGCCATCCAGAATCTCCCGCTTGCACCTTCCTCCCGGCTCCTCCAAGTTCAGCACGGAGGCGGGTCGAGCCCAGAAGCAAGGACCCAGCCGGGGGGGGGGGGGCGCGGGGCCGGCCAGGCAGGTGGGACGGGGTGCCGCCTCGCCGCCCCCCAGGACGCCCTGCAGGGCTGGCCATTCATTCCCGCCCGCGCTCCCTCCCCGCCCGCCCGGCCCCGCGCCTTGCAGCTGCCGGCCTGCGAGGGGCGGTGGGGGACAGGCAGCAGAAAAGCCCGCTCCCAACTTGGCTCGATCCTCCCTCTCCCTCGGATCCCCACATCCTCCTCTCCCTCAGCAGACAGTGGGCGGCCGGCGGCAGACAAGGGAGTGGTGGCGGGACCCTCGCTGCCACCGCACTGAGCCGCTCCACCGGGCGCGCGGTCCCTCGCCGGAGCCCCAGACACAAAGGCGGGGCGGCGAGCCGGCTCCCGGCTCCGGGGAGAGCCTCCCGCCCCGCGGCGCCGCGCACT
The DNA here is from genome assembly GCA_028646485.1 of Cryptoprocta ferox. Lineage (NCBI taxonomy): Eukaryota > Metazoa > Chordata > Mammalia > Carnivora > Eupleridae > Cryptoprocta > Cryptoprocta ferox. The sequence continues at coordinate 118,557,249 of CM053572.1, forward strand.
CACCCCATCCAGGCGGCGGCGGCAGCTCCCGGGCCGCGCTGGCTGCGCCACTCCGCCCGCCGCTTCCCCAGGAAAACGCGGCCGCCGGGCTCGCTTCCTGCTCGGCTTCCTGCGCCTCGGTCCCTCCTCCTCCCCCGCTGCGGGGGTCAGTGGGCGCCACGGCTCCCGGGCTGGGCCGGCGGGGCGGGGGCAGCGGCAGCACCACCACGTGGCCGCCCGGCGCCGGCCCCCGCCGACCTGGATCCAGCGGGAGCGAGAAGGGAGGTGCTCGCCTCTCCCCTCCCCTTCCACCCCGCGCGGCCCCAAATTCCGCGAGTCAGGTGACCCGGCCCCGCGCTCCGGCCGGGACCTGCGCGGGGAAGGGGGGTGCGCCCCGGGCGTTCGCGGCTGACTTTTCGTTTCCCCAGGATCGTGGACCCTTCGCCGCGGACGTGTTCCATCATCATCACCGTCACCTGAACTTAGTGGCAAACACCCGTGCTCGCACCCCCCCGGACTTAGGACGCGTGAGATCCCGAATAGTATTCATTTCTGGTCAACCTCCAAAGTCGTTTGTGGTCGTGGGGGTGTTTTAAACATCACTGATCCAAGCGCCTACTTAATCGCAGTCCAGTCGGTTATATTTTCCAGAATTATTGAACAGAAAGGAAACTAGAGTCCGCTCATTCTCTGGACTGGTTGGAGTGACTGCTAACACTCATCAGGTGGCAACCGAAAACTACAGGCGTGAAGCGTTGCTCTGCTCAGGCCTTAGAAAGGAGACTCTGCCGCCTGAACGCAGAGGCACGAATGGGGGACGTCCTCCGAGCCGGGTCCGGGCTGCTCGGAGGGAGGGTCTTACCCAACCCCCGCCCCCGGACCCCCCGCAGCGTCTCTCCCTTCTCCAGCCGGCCAAAACCGGCGTTTGAATCTTAATGGACTCCTCCAGTAATTCCAAGGATTTCAGAGCTCCCCACCTACTCATTAATTTGAGGCTGCTTTTCCATTCATCCTAGTCTTGCTAACCAGCTATGGCTTAGAAAGGTCTTTATTCACCAAAGCCCCTCCCTTCTGCAGGTTAGCTCTGTGTCCTTAACGCGGGGCTGGAAGCCTTCTAGAATAAATGGCACGAGTCCTTTCTGGTGGGACTTGCAGTGGTAAGTCGTTTGAACTTCAACAAAAAAAATTAATTTCGACGGAAGTGAAATTCACGCCTGCATAGTTCAGTTTTCAATGTCTTGGCTGTATCTTGTTGGTCCAGACTTAGAATTTGTTTTCCCCGCCCCCCTGGGAACAGCCTTTCTAGCTTTAACAGGTAACTTATCACATAAGAAGCAACTGTGAACTGTGAAGTAACTGTGCACTATGGTCTTCCTAAATCATGCATCAGAGATTCTTCGAAAAGTGATGAATAGCCTGTTTAAAGCAAGACACACACTCTTTCTGTCCTTTATCCCTCGTGAATAAAATGACACTCTAAAAGAAACGTGAGCCTGCAAACTTCTTGTTTGTTTAGTGCTGGAAATTTCTACAATACAGTTTTCATTATGGTTCACACTTAAGGTGTACTGCAGGAGAGTCGGCATACTGCCACTTGGGCGTTTTCTGTTCTGCTTTTAGCAGGTGAGTCTCCTTCAAGCAGGGGCAGTTGAAAAGGTGGGCTTTGGAGTACGGTAAGGGGGATACCATGCCACCTTGGAAAGCAAACCCGTGCGTATTCTGTAGGAAGAGTTGACCAGTCGAAGGAGTTAATATCAAACAATTATTCTTTCTTTTACACCACAAGGCAGCGCCCGGGCCACTTACCTCTGAGCGCACCTGCCTCCGTCAGCTCTGTGTCTCCTGTGGGTGGCTTGCATGCTTATTCTCCTCAATGTATAACCTCACCCTCAAACATCAGCAAGTCCAACGCTGGGTGTGGGGTTGCTATGGAGGGAAGGACTCTTATACTTTGGCTGATATGCCAATATCCCTTTCCAGATCCCTCCTGCCCCTGAAAACTCAAACACCTGATTCAGACCACAGCTGAAGTTCTGCCACCTGTAGAGGAATTGATAGTCAAGTATGGGTTGCAATGGAATCTTCTCATTGGTGGGGGTTGGTTTGCTTTTTGCCCAGGCCTTTTAGAAATGTCACCTCATTCAGGATGTGTTGAATACACCCTTTAATGGAGACCAGGCCCACGTGAAAAGGTTTGAGAGAAGGCAGCAAGGATAAATGGCACCAGACGGACAGACAAAGCCTCTGTCTTTGGGTGAGGGGCTGACTTCCTTTTCCCTCTGTTGCATAAATGCTTCTAAAAGCAGCTATCGAGCACCTTCCTGGCATGTCCTCTTCCCCAGAGCTGCCCCTGATGTCAGACCCCTGGGAATCTTCTGGAAAGATGAGGGGATAAGGGGGCCCCACGGAGCCTCAGTGTTCTCAGCTGTACAAAGAGGGCATTGGGTTATGTGATCTCCAGAGGAGACTCTTCTACTCAGCAAGCTCAGGAGTTTGGCTGCGTGTGTGTGTGTGTGTGTGTATAAAATGATCATCTAAACTGCATAAAAGGCGTGTGAAACATCTTTGGGAGGAAGAGCATGTTGTATTTTAATAGGGGAATTACTCTCAAACCAAGGTAACTGTGCTATAATAAGCAGTCCTGGCAGTTATGGGGCAGTAATAAGAACAGAGACCATGTTAGTGACTTGCCATTTGAACTTCACATGTTTGAACCTCTCTTGGCCCCACTTTCCTAATCAGTAAAAATGAACATTGGACTACATGGTCTCTGAGAATTTTTTCAGCTCTAACATCTTGAGCCCATTCTCTTGATTTGAAGAGCCATCACAAACAATGTTGTTACATTCTATTGCAAAGCATCATTCTCTAATTGTTTTAGCAGGTCAATCTCATACCAACAAGATTGCAGACTCCTAAGAGGGTTGCCATCCAGGATCCGTGAAAGAAATTCATTGACTAGTAGGGCCAAATTTTCATTTTTGAAATTAAAAAATGTCACATCCCTTGTTTCTTGCTCCATCGCTTATCAATATTGTTTCTCCCCAGATTAGGAATGTCTTAAGTCTGGGAAACCAAGGCTAAGGCTAGTTGGGGTAACAAGAAACTGTCTCTAATAGAAAAAATAGAGATAAGTATCACAGCAGAGCCAAAAGGTAACCTTTTGCTTTATTTGGCTTTTGGTTAGGATCTGACTGCACTTCTGGGTCTAGTTAGAAGCAGCATGATTTACAGGAATGTGGCGATATTGGCCCCAGTCCAGAGAATGGAACAAAAACACAATCAAAAGGTTGGATGGAGATAATCTACTGAAAAGACCCCAAATATTCATAGAAAAACCACTTTTTGTATTTTCTTAGGGATGTTTCCAAATAGGAAATTGTGACATGGGAGAATTAATAAAATAATGTTAGTATAGCATCTTAATAATTCAGGAAGACCATAGTAATAAAGTAGACCACAAACACTGAGCACTTGAAATGTCATTAGCCCAAATTGAGATGTGCTGTGCATGCAAAATATACACCGGATTTCAAAGATGCAGAATGAGAAAAAAAAATGAAAAGTAACTCACAAGTAATTTTTTAACATTTTTTAAAGTTTCATTTATTTATTTTGAAGGGGGATGGCAGAGAGAGAGAGAGAGAGACAGAGAGACAGAGGGAGAGAATCTCAAGTAGACTCCTCACTGTCAGCTCAGAGCCCAAGGTGGGGCTTGAACTCATGCACCATGAAATCATGACCTCACCCAAAATCAGGAGTTGGACACTTAACCAACTGAGCCACCCAGGTATCCCATCTCACTAATAATTTTTATATTAATTACATACTGAAATGCTAATTTTGGATGTATTAGGCTAAATATGTTCACACTAATTTCACTCATTTCTTTTTACTTTTTTTCAAAAATTGTTTTCTTTTTAAGAGAGAGAGTGTAGGTAAGGGAGAGTGGCAGAGTGACAGAGAGAATCCCAAGCAGGCTCCATGCTTAGCATAGAGCCCCACATGGGGCTCAATCCTATGACCAAAGGATTACAACCTGAGCTGAAATCAAGAGTCTGACGCTCAACCAACGGAGCCACCCAGGTGTCCCTTAAGATTTTATTTTTTTAAGTCTCTTTTATCTTGAGAGAGAGAGAGAGAGAGAAGGAGGATCCCAAGCAGGCTTCATACCCAGTGTGGAGCCCATCTTGGGGCTCAGTCTCATGACCATGAGATCATGACCTGAGTCAAAACCAAGACCCAGACACTGAACCCACTGAGCCACCCAGGCACCCCGCTTTTTTACTTTTTAAAATGTGGTTAACTAGAAAGTTAAAAATCGCTACATGGCTTGCATTGTATTTCTATTGGATAAAACTGCTACAGGGGTTAATATTAGCATCTAAGACGCAGTTAGCATCTACTCCATACATGGGATTTTTCTAAGTGGTATATATATAACTACTGTGGCCATATACTTAATTATTCAATCTGGGACACTTTTGACACTTTTGAGAATGAAAGGGGGCAGGCAGATTGTAAACCAGCCAGGATACTAGGACAAAAGACATAAACTGGAACTGTCCTGAGCAAACTGAGATGGCAGGCCACCCTAATGTTAGGTCATTTAATCTCTATGTTGGGGAGAAAGAATTTTCTATGCTCTTCAAGATCCTTCTAGCTGGACTAAGAATAAATTGACATGAGACAGATTAACAGGAGAAGATCACATTTAATTTTGGACATCCAGAGAATCCACACAGACAAGAAATTCTAAGAGAGCTGGGCAACATGAGGCTTCTATGAGTTAAGGAGAGGGTTAGGGGACTGAGGACACAAAAGAGAGGAAGACCACTAGCAGGAAGGTGAGAGGAGACTTTTTGAGAACAAGGTTGCCCTCTCATGGAGATGTTTCTTAGGTAAAAAGGAATAAAGTGCCATTATTATACATTTTGGCACTTGGGGGAACTGGAGCACAGAGGGATTAAGTAACTTGCCTAAAGTCACACAGCTAGTGGCAATGTTAAGATTCATATTAGGGCAATCTGGCTCCAGAGCCTTCACTCTTGACTGCTACACAGTACGATTGCTTAAGATCTAATATAGATTGAGAATTTAATAGATGCAAAGTTTTTCTTAATACAGCAACTTGGTTGAAGTATTATCCTATTTTGACAAGATGCAGAAACTGAGTTTCAAACAGATCCAGTAACTTGTCCAAATCATAGAGCCAGAAAAAGCGGCAGCAAGAATCAAAGTTTGGGATACCCAATTCCAGTGGTCCTCCTAACCACTACTCCATATTGCCGTCAGGCCACACTGACTTATAAAGCATTTATGTATTGATCTCATGACTTCTCCCAGTTCTGGCAAAGGCCTGGATTGGAGAACTAGAACCCAGGTGAGATTAACCTTACAACAGGCAACAGCCACCCAAAGCTCAATCTTGGTGGCCTCTCCTTTCTGAGAAGGAACATTTTAAGATGATCCAAATAGCCATCATGTTGCTGAGATGGTGGTCCTGCCATGCATGGTAGAAATTCCAGATAATGCTCTCCCAGAAAGGTAGTAGAGGAGGGTATCGTGAGGAATTTGAGAAAATTGAGGAGGCAATTACTTGGTTACCAGAAATCTAAGAGAAAAAGTGTTCACAAAGCTCTCCAGGCAGAAGCAATAATACGGGATGTAAATCTATGGCCATGCCATGTGCAGCTTTTCTCCTTCCTTTACGGTGGGTCACAATCTTGGCAGCCTATTAGAACCACCTGCCTTTAAAGAGCACCAATTGCCTTGGCCCCATGCCCTAGAATACTGATTAAAGTGGTCTGGTGTGGGGCCCAGGCATTGGTATTTTATACTGTGTCCCTAGATTGTCATAAAGTGGGGCCAGGCTTTATGGGCTGTTGCAGCCATGCCTGGAGCACCTGGTTCTTGGTTTAGCCTTGCAAACAATAAATGACATTGGGTGAAGAGGGTGGGGTGGCTCTGGCAGCGGGCCTTACGAGAATCAATGCTCCAGAAGGATTTCTCGACAGAGTGATTTCTCAACCAAGCCACTGTTTTTTGGCCCGGCATACTTGTTTTCTGTTACGGCGTTAAACCTGAGCTCTGAGATTTTTGTCTTCTTCATTGAGATCAACTCCTGCCTGTGAGACATTTTAATTCATGTTCCTTCCTTATCTGAATAATGCACCCATAATAAATTTGTGCACTACTTTTGCTGATGAGTTACTCTGCATCTGTTACGGCTTCTTGCCTGTGTTTTTCAAAGGCTTTGTAGCCATTTAACTGCTGTTATTCATTTTCGCTTTTCCAGTTGTGTTTGTTCTCTTTAAAACCCTCAGTAGACTACATGGACTAGATTGCTTGTTGTTTTCAAAATTGGTCTTTCAACTATGCAAGTGAACACATTTTTAAGATTCATTTTCCACGGCAGACTGTTATTACTTAAGATATATGACTACACTGCTGTGAAGATATTTAACAAAATTCCACAAGTACTTTGTTTGTTTTGCCTTAATACAAATTCCTCAACTCCCCAAATATGCACCTCAATCAGGTTTCTCACATTCAGGATGGAAGTTCTTATAAGGTAAAGTTATCATTCTTCCTTTGGCTTCCTTTTCAGACAGCCCTCTAGACTTCCTGTTTGAGTTTCAGAACAAGATTCAGACCATGAAAATGTTTTGGACTGTCCTGCAATATGCCAGAGGAGAGGAGAGGGACAGAACTGGGGAAGCCAGAAAGATAACCGTGGAAATATTCCTTCAACAGAGATGAAGTAGGACAAGGAAGGTCCACAGAGCCAACAGAAACCAGCCAAAGCAGGAAAAAGGCCATGGTGACTTCCTCCCATGGATTCCTAGAACCTTTAGAGCACAAATGCCAAGAAGACAAATTGGCTTCACAATAATAGACTGATAAAAGGGAGGAGGGCAGAGTTCTGGTGTTAAGGATATTGAAGTCACTGTTGGCCAACCAGAGGGGAGTTTGTTCTTTAGAATTACGTAAAAAGGAAGGGAGTTTTGGAGACCATTTGAGAGAACCAGAAGACTAAGTTGGCATTGACTTAGTCTGGGAAATTTGCCACCAGGAGAGCCGGGGTTCAGGGACAAAGAGGGAGGTGGAGGTCTGAGTGGGTCTCATATTTGCTTTGTGGGCTTCTGGGAAGTATTTTAAAGTGTTTTTATTTAAACTATGGCCTTAAGAGGACTCTCCATTCACATCCAACATAACTCACTCATATTAAGAAAATAAATTATGAGAACATTCAGTGTGTTTCTTCTCATCCTGAGGCTCCGTCCCTGACCTAACCGCCTTCTGCTCCAAGTTGGAGCATTCTTACTTGCATGTGTGATTCAGAGGGGCAGAAAATGATTCGAGCTTAGAGGTAGGTGCACCTTGGAGAAATTTTTAGAAGTGTGTGAGGCCATTTCTGCAGACAAACCAGTGAGAACAGAGGATCTGCACTGGGGCAGGCATCTTCCCAGTGTAGCCTGGAGAATGGGCTTCTCCAGCCAGAGGCAGCTGTCCACTCCTGGGCCAAAGTCATGATTGACCTCTCTTTTATTTTCTCTTTGCTTTTAAACATGGAGTAAATTTTCACTTTTCCATTTGTGTTTGTCCTCTTTAAAACCCTCAGTAGACTACATGGACTAGATTGCATGTTGTTTTTGAAATTGGTCTTTCAACTATGCAAGTGAACACATTTTTAAGATTTTAGTATGTTAAGATTTAGTATTTTAAGATTTTGAGATCTTTAAGATTTTAAGTAAATGAGAATTGAAGGAATTTTTAAAAACAAAAACAAAGAAGAAATACTCTGGTTGGAACTCTGGCTTCTCCGCTTCAAAGCTATGCAATTTGGAGCAGGTCAATTAATCTCTCTTAACCTCAGTTTCTTCATCTGCCAACTGGGGATAATATTAGTACCACCTCTTGGTTATCTTATAACTTAAATAATTAATACATATGAAGCACGTACAATAGTACCTGGCACAGAGCAAGAGCTAAATAAATACTATCAATAATTATTACCTACATGGAGAAGCATAAGAGATTCATAGAAGCTAGAGGAAAATAAAATAGTGGTATATATCAAAATCAATTCAACCGTTATTAAATATGTCATAGCCTGTAGTTTAAACATTTCTAGGGTACTATTTGCTAAGTCTTTTTTTTTTATTTTTATGTTTATTTATTTTAGAGAGAGAGAGAGAGAGGGAACAAGCAGAGGAGGGGCAGAGAGAGGGAGACGTAGAATCCAAAGCAAGCTTCAGGCTCCAAGCTATCAGCACAGAGCCCGATGCAGGGCTCGAACCCATGAACTGTGAGATCATGACCTGAGCTGAAGTCCGATGCTTAACTGACTGAGCCACCCAGGTGCCCCACTCTTTGCTGTCTTACATGAAAACTTTGTCAACTAAACTATAAGGTACAGCATGGAACACACAAAAAAAGAAAAAAATAGATGTTTTCTACCTTCAAGGAGCTGCCAACCTATTTGGAGAGATGGTCTATAGACATACATGGACGAAGGGTCACCAAAAGCAGACAGCAGATGAGTTCGTGTTGCTTTCTGCTTCTTTGACACTATTCTGTGGCTCTGCCAAGCCATGTTGCCTGGCAAGCAATGCCCTTGAAAACGTGAGGCATTCTGTTCTGCTTAAATATTAGAAGCAGTGTGTTATGGGAACCAAAATATAAGTAACTCATCTGTACCCACAGAGATTCCTATTACAACGTACAGCCTGGCTTGACATTGACTGTGCTACGCAGCTTCCATGCTACTTCATAATGTTGTGACTGAAACACCACCGGCATCATAATCAGCTGCCTGTTCTAGTGATGACAGCGCCTATTATGAGATAACAGTGGTTTTCACACAATCAGGGCTTGTTTTCCTCATACTTTGAAAAGTCGCCTGCTTTTAAATCAGTGGCTCAAGGTGGTCTGGTCTGAGGTCTTTGTGGTTCTCTAGGTTTTCCCTCATTGTTCGAAGACAGCTTGTCCACTTAATGGCATCCATTCTGTGTTCAGGCAGGAAGAGGGGGAAGAGTAGACAGCCAGTAGAGTCTGCTCTATAGGGAAATTTTCTGAAAGCTCCAACCAACATCTCAATTTTATTGGCCAAGCTGTGTCACATGGACACTCCCTTCTGAAAGGAAGGGTAGGAAATATAGATTTTTAGCTGGTTGCATTGTACACAAAATAAAATTGGGGTCTGACTAACAGGAAAATGGGGAGAATGGATATTGCATTTATCTGTTGCTGTAAAACAAATAAGCTCAAAACTTAGTGTCTTAAAACAAAAACAATAGAATATAATTTATTGTTTCTCATGATTCTGTGGGTTGACCAGGTGGTTTGTTTGCTTCATGTGGTACAGGCTGGGGTACCAGAATGGCCAAAAGGTATAAATTGACCTCATTCCTTCAGCTGATAGTTAGTTTTGGTCCCTAGCTGGATTTCAGTAGGGAATATTGGCTGAGACTTCAGTTCTTCTCATGGTTCCTTGGGCTTCCTCATGGACTGTTGGCTTCATTCCAAGAATGAGTATCCCAAGATGAGCCTCAATGTGCAAGGGCCTATTAAGCCTCCATTTACATCATGCTTGCCATAGTCCCATCGGCCAAAGCTAATCACATGGCCAAGACCAGAGTCAAAGTGGGAAGGAACTACACAAAAACATATATGCCAGAAATCATAATACATTGGGAACCACCAAAGTACCAGACCACTGTAGGGTAGGCATCTAGTCATCTCTGCCAAAGTATCTTTTGATGATATGTTAAAATTGTTCAATGCTGGAGCACCTGGGTGGCTCAGTCAGTTAAGCATCTGACTTTGGCTCAGGCCATGATCTCTCAGTTCGTGGTTTTGAAACACGAACTCCGTGCTTTGTCAGCACAAGGCCCACTTCAGATCTCTGTCCCCCTCTATCCCTCAAAAATATATAAACATTTAAAAAAAATTGATCAATGCTTATTGTGCAGCAAATGTAGGCCAAATACTTTGTAATCATTAACTCTGAAAATTCTCACAACAACCTCAAGGGGTAGATACTCTGATTCCCATTTAGAGATGAAGAAATAGGTTAGGAAAGGTTAAGAAACTTGCCCAAGGTCACAGAGTAAAAAAACACCAGGGCTGGAACTTGAACCCAACCTGAATGTTCAGCTGGGAACACAATTTGGGAGCACATTCTGGTTGCCCAAGGATGGTAGAAAATCAAGTGACAGGGAGCTGATAAAATTAGCTATTTTTAAAAGTTCGTCTTCATGTTTCAAATTTTTTTTTAACATTTATTCATTTTTGAGAGACAGAAAGAGACAGAGTGCAAGCAAGGGTGGGGCAGAGAGAGAGGGAGACACAGAATCCAAAGCAGGCTCCAGGCTCTGAGCTATCAGCACAGAGCCCAACACGGGGCTCAAACTCATGAGCTGTAAGACCAGGACCTGAGCCTAAGTCAGACTCTTAACCAACTGAGCCACCCAGGCACCCCTGTCTTCATGTTTTTAAATACCATTCTCTTTCCTCTTCTCCTTTAGCAGGTACAGAGTCAAGGCAGAAGGACTGTATCAAGAGGATGCCCACTTGCTTCCTTGTCAGGTGATCAAATGTGTACTGGGACCATCTTCAGCAAGCGTACATAACTGGAGAGCTTGCTAGAAATACAGAATGCAGAATGAAGATGGACCGTCTTCAGCAAGTGTACATAACTGGAGTCAGAGGTTGAGACACCCATTAGGCAGAAGGAGTTGGATGGCTACTTTTGCCCTTGAGAAAACCCAAGGAAGAAGTTTGACATGGAGGAGACTTGCTTAAAGAATCCTTTATGGGGGGGTTCTGAAAGGGAGGAAAATGAAGTTTAATGGACTTACACCTGGACAAGAGTAAGGAAGGCGAATCTCCCTAACATGCTAAAAACACCTCCAAATTATGCAAAGCAAAGTACAGACACTATACTTTGTTTAAAATTCTGTTTCTCAAAGTGTGATCTATGGATTCATCCACAGAAATAATGACTCAGTATCTCCAATGGGCCTGTCAGAAAGTCTGCATGTTTAGGATGCCTGGGTGGCTCAGTCAGTCAAGCATCTGACTCTTGATTTCAGCTCAGGTCATGATCTTGTGATTCATGGGATTGAACCCCGAGGCAGGCTCTGCACTGACGGCATGGAGCCTGCTTAGGATTCACTCTCTCCCTCTCTCTCTGCCCCTGCCCCACTCTCTCTCTCTCAGAATAAATAAATAAACGTTTAAAAAAGGAAAACCTGCATGTTTAAGGAACATCCCAATTGACTCTTACACATAATAAGCTACCAAATTATTGATTTAAAATGTTCTATCCGTATGATGATTTTTAAATTTGTGCTTTTCAAGCTTTAATATGCATGTGAATCCCTGGGATCTCTTGATAAAGCAGGTTCTGATTCCGTAGGTCTGAAGAAAGGCTTGAGATTCTGCATTTCTAGCAAGTTCTCAGCAAGTTCAGCAAGTCCAAGGAACCACACTGAGCAGCAAAGCTTTAAAACATTGGAGAAAACAACAAACCCTTTTGGGTTGGGGCATGAGGAGACAGATATAAACAGTGGGACTGAAGGTAGGGGTACCCACTGCCATCCACAGTGTCACTGCTCTTTCCAAAGAGGTCACCGAGAGAAGACAGATGTGGCAGCAATAGAGGGAGCTTAACGATGTTCAGAGTGGGCTTCCCCAGTCTTATGAAGGTGTTTTTCTAATGAATCTGGCCTTGAGGATCTCAGGTGCTATGAAAAGAGCTCAAAGAATCTCAAAGTCTGAGATAAATTCAACTAAATGAACACAGATACTTAGAGGAGCTGAACTCCCAAGGTGCAAGAATACACAATTTGTATTTAAGAGTTTGTTTTCTTTCAACTCTTGCATTTTACTGTGATATTGCATTGTTTATAAGTGGAAGGAAGAGACTGATATACAACATGTACTAGTTTACTTTTAAAAAGTATATTTTTAGTCCTTGCAAATTGAGTCTGGATTCCTAATGAGGCGGATGCCACCCCAGGAGCGTGGAAGATGCACCCCAGAATCACCCCAGTGCATTCTCTTTCAGAAGGCGAGCTTGCTACTCTACATTTCCCTCAGAGTGGCTTCCCTGATACCACTCTTTAGAGTTAGAGGACTTTATATCCACTTATCCCATTTTGCCTCCCAATTACAAAAAATAAGTAAGGCAATAATTACTCTCCTATTTTCAGATTTTAAAAAACCAAATTACAGAAGTTTTAGGGATTTGTCTCTGGGGCAGAGCCAAAATGAGAACCCTAGTTTTTTGAGTCCCAGCCCCATGATCTGTTTGCTACAATGTAATTGCTTATAGCAAACACTACCTTATTTCTATGGGTTATTGGAGTCTCACCTGGATTAGAAAGGAAAGGAGGCTCTCTCTTCCACTAAACTGAAGCAAGAACACCACTGCCTCACAGACAACTGAAGAAGGCCCAGGGGTTCCAGGAGCCCCAGCTGGCCGAGCCCAGGAATACATTTCTGCCTCAGCAACAGAGCTGACTGAAAATTCTGGAAAATGTTCCCCTACAAAAACACTGGATAATAATAGCAAATATTTGGTTAAAAGCACAGTTAAACTTATAAGCAAGTAACTGAGATTCACAGGAGGTCAGAAAAACGTTGAAACCAGATTGGTCAGCACACCCTGAAGCATAGGGCCGCTTTGGGGGCATGAGTTGATCCAGAGAGTTCGGTTCTCTGTGGTGGAACTAAAGTCCTGTGGAAATGAGAACTGAGATTCTGAAAAAGCTGGGGGTCTCAAACATCTATACTCTCAAGGAAAAAGTTGGGCTAGGAAAAGAATTCATCCTTTAGCAAAAGAAACCCAACAGAGAAATTTTTTTGTCTCAAGCCTTGGTCAAAGGGATAAGAAACAGAAACAGTAATCAAAAAGTCTTTCCTGAGAATTTATAATTCCAAGCCTGTCCTCATAGAGGTTAAGTGTTTATTCTACTTACACGGTCTGGGAATCCCCAGGTAGAAAAATTATCTTAAAAGTATTTCAAGTTCATAACACCCCAAGGCATCAGGTGCATGGAACAATGCACCTTAAACCCAGACTTTTCAGGGCTCCTACATTTAAGAGGAGACTAATATGAACCAAAAATTAAAAAATCAGAAACACATGAGAAATTAGACCATTATAAATTGGGCTCAGCAGAACAAAAGAGAACAGAATTAGACTATAACAACCTGGGGTGTAGTATTATCTAATACAAGATGTGAAATAAATATGCTTAAAATATTTACAAAGAAACAGAAAGAACTATAGACATAAGACATGAACAAAAGACCATCAAGAATAAATAGGAAGTTTTGCAAATAACCAAACAGAATTTCTAGAAATGTAAAGTATAGTAATTAAGATTTAAAATGCAAAGGATGGATTAAATGGCAGCTGAACTACAGGTAAGGAGTGAATTAACAAATTGGAAGAAAAGGCTGAAGAATCACCTTATAATGCTGTACAGAGAAATAAAAGTATGGAAGCTATGTAATTGAGGCTAAGAGATAAGGAGGAAGATGTAGATATTCAAAATATATTTAATTAGAGTTCCAGAAGGAGATAATAGACAGATGGAAGTAAAGGCAATATTCAAAGCAAAACTGAAAAACATGGATTGGTGAGCGACATGATTTCTCAGATTGGAGAAGAACATTAAATCCCAAGAAAGATAAATAAAAAATAAGTCCATTAATACAAACATTGTAATGAAACTTTAGAAATCTAAAGACAGAAGATCTTAAAAAGAACTAGAGAGGGGGTGCCTGGGTGGCTCAGTCAGTTAAGCATCTGACTTCAGGTCAGGTCATGATCTCACAGTTCGTGAGTTCAAGCCCCATGTAGGGGTCTGTGCTGACAATTCAGAGCCTGGAGCCCGCTTCAGATTCTGTGTCTCCCTCTCTCTGCCCCTCCCCACTTGCTCTCTGTCTCTCTCTCTCAAAAATAAATAAACATTAAAAAAAAAAAAAGAACTAGAGAGAAAGGAGAGAATGTAACCTTAAAAGGAACAATAATTAGATACCAGTCTTCTCTATAACAACAAGAGAATCCAGAATACAGGGAAACAATTCAAAGTGCTGAGAGAAAATAAATCACCTTGGAATTGTATACCCTGCTAAACTATCATTCAAAACAAGGGGGGAAAAGGCACTTTCAATAGAATGTGGGAAGGTATCCTCACACTCTGGGAACTCATAAGCCTCTTCAGGGGATCTTCAGTGCCTGTCTCTATATTGAACAGATCTCTATGGTCATAAAAATTATAGAAAGTGCTGTGCCTACATTTTATCACATGGGCAGCATTTAAAAAGTTATTCAGGTGTGGGGCCTCTGGGTGGCTCAGTCAGTTGAGCATCCAGCTCTTGATTTCGGCCCAGGTCATGATCTCACAGTCATGAAATTGAGCCCCATGTCAGGCTCCGCACTGAGTGTGAGGCCTGTTTGAGATTCTCTCTCTTCTCTCTATGCTCCTACCTTGCTCATGTGCTCTCTCCCTCAAAACTAAAATAAATAAACATTAAAAAAAACCCCACTATTCAGGTGCATAAGTTCCTGGAAAGGAAACTCAGGTTAGATGACACTGTGTGCTAATCTCTAGATTCAAACTATTCATTTTGCACCCTTGCTTTTTGGCATGTTTTTTGAGCAAAACATCAAAGTCTCTCACACACACAGGCACGCACATACGCAGACACGCATAGTGTTGGGGGGAGCTGCCAGAGGAGATTTTGTGAAAGGCAGGAAGTTCAGAGCAGTTATACCTGATATTCACTGTTGATATGAACAGAGTGAGGAGTTTCCAGTTTTCTAATATGCGCTAAGAATCCATGTTCTGGGCTGAATTTTGTCTCCTCTGTATTCATATGTTGACATCCTCACCCCCAGTTCCTCAAAATATGACTGTTTTTGGAAACAGGACTTTAAAGATATAAGTAAGTTAGGGTGGGTGCTAAGCCAGCCTGACTACTATCTGTACAAGGAGAGACGATCGGAGCACACAGACGCATCATGGGAATGCACACACAGAGACACAACCACGTGCGGAGGCAGACAGACCGTCTGCACGCTAAGGAGAGGCGCCTCAGCAGAAACCAATCCTGCCAGCACCCGGATCTTGGTCTTCCAGTTTCCAAAACTGAGAAAAGAAATTTCTGTTAAGCCACCCAGTCCATGGTATTTTGTTATGACAGCCGCGGTGAACTAAGACAGCCCGCTTCTCCCCCTTCGGTACCTCTTCCCCTCGCGGGCGATACTCATCAGAAGGCTCTGGTTCTTTGTCATTGAATATGAAGCTTTTGCTTTTTCTGGGTCAGAATCAACCAACTGGATAACTGATACCACATGGTCCAAAGGGGCTGATGCTCTCCCTTCCGACTCCTCCAGGATGCCTACGTGCCACTTTGCGCCGCAGCTGGTCCCTCACATTGGCTGGCTGACCGGAACCAAGAAGATCTCCCCGCTCTCCTTCCAGAGAATTCCTCCTTGTTCTCCTTTTCTAATTCAGGCCTCCCGTGGGGCAGAAGATTGATTTTCCCCAGCTGTGTCATGGTCTGTGCCTCCTGCACCATCTGTACCATAAACGCTCACTTATCTTTGGCTCTTGGGGCTTGCAGCGATTCCTAGGAGTGAGATGAGTAAGACGTTGAAAGCCCAGGCCAGACAGTTCCCCACCCCAGATATGGAAACTTTGGGAGACAAACACTTCTTCCTCTGTGCACCAGAGGCACGCTGCAGTGTGTGGAGGAATGCAGAACACTCTCACCGCAGTTAGACTGCCGCAGACCTTTTGTAGCCTTGAGAGTTATAGACAAATGTAAAACAACTCAGAAAGTTCTAAATTCCTGAGTACTGTTTGGATATGATTTGCTGGACTATTTTGGTCTCAATAGAGTTTTAAATGTTAAAGTTAATAATGTCTCTAATAGAATATTGCAGCCGATGTCAAATTCCAGGGTTTTCTTCTTCTTTTTTTTTTTTTTTAAACAATGGGACTTGGAGCCTGTGGCTTTTCAAGGTACCTCAGGGGGTGGGACTCAGGAAAGGGGCCCCTCATTCTCGCTTTAATTCCTGTGGATCCAATTCTACCTGGGATCAAAATCTATGGTCCTAATCCTAACCCACTACTTTTTTCTTTAACCCAAGTATTTAAAGAACAATTATAGATAGTAATTATAAAGTTCCCACAAATAATTCAATACCCACTCCTGTGGGAAGATTATATATCCTCACCCTGTGAGGCCATGAGCCTTGAGTAATGGAAAGTGGATGGAAGCAGCTTGTGTCACTTCCAGGTAGAAACCTTAAAATCCCATGTCTGATTCACTGTATTCTCCTCCCTCACACCCCCATCCCCGTTTTTGGAAGTCATGGAAGTAGAACGGGGATGGGCCTCCATCAGCCTTGGGTTCTTAGTGACTACAATGTAAAGAGCCCCTGCCAACTCACATGGGAAATGTAATAGCTGGAGATGAACTTGGTTGTTTTAAACTGTTGAGGCTTTCAGGTTTGTTAACTGTAACATAACCTGGCCTATCATTTAAAAAATTTTTTTTATTTTTTTTAAATTAATGTTTATTTATTTTTGAGAGAGAGAGAGAGAGAGAAAGAGACAGAGTGCAAGCAGGGGAGGGGCAGATAGAGAGGAAGACACAGAACCTGAAACAGGCTCCAGGCTCTGAGCTGTCAGCACAGAGCCTGAAGCGGGGCTCAAACTCACAAACCGTGAGATCATGACCTGAGCTGAAGTCGGACACTTACCCGACTGAGCCATCCAGGTGCACCTTTAAAAAATTTTTTTAATTTTTACTTATTTTTGAGACAGAGAAAGACAGAGTATGAGCAGGGAAGGGGCAGAGAGAGAGAGGGAGACAGAATCAGAAGCAGGCTTCAGGCTCTGGGCTGTCAGCACAGAACCCAATGCGGGCTCGAACCCATGAACCGTGAGATCATGATTTCACGGTGTGGTTTTTTTTTAGTTAATTAATTTATTTTTGAGAGAGAAGGAGACAGAACATGCAAGTGAGAGAGGGCAAGGGAGAGTGAGAATCCCAAGCAGGCTCTGCACTGTCAGCATCAGAGCCTGATGTGAGGGTCGAACCCACAAATCATGAGATCATGATCTGAGCAGAAATCAAGAGTCTGACGACTGTCTGAGCCACCCAGGTGCGCCAGGCCTATCTTGAGTAATACAACAAATAAATTGTCTTCAGGCATTACACTTTAAAAATTTTAAGTAAAAAACACTTTTTATTTAAAATTGTATTCTCTAAGATAATGCGTATTAATAAAAAGGGACAAACATTTATTAATAACAAAGAGGCACTATCTCCTTCATCCCTAAGAGCTCACAAATTGGGCATCTAACAGCCTCAGTTCAACTCCCCTAGGGCAATTCTAGGTGGGGGTCTGCAAACTTTTTGTAAAGGGCCAGATTGTACATATTTTTAGATTGTGGTCCATATGGTCTCCGTTGCAACTATTCAACTCTGTCATTAGAGCTCACATGTGGCCATAGACAATGAGTAAACTAATGGGTGTGGCTGTGCTGCTCTACAATTTTATTTATTGAAACAAGCTGGCCTATAGTTTGCCTACTCCTGGTCTGGGGCCTAGAGACCAGCATGTGACCAGATCTGCAGCCCCCGCCAATCACTTTTCCCAAGCTTTATTAGAATATAATTGACACATAACTTTGTACGTTTAAGGGGTACAGCATGGTGATTTGATGTATTTACATATTGCAAAATGATTATCAACATAGCTTTCGCTAACATCTCCATCATGTCATATAATTACCATTTCTTTTTTGTGGTGAGAACATACAAGAGAGAACATATACTCATATAAACTCTCAGGTATATAATACAGTATTATTAACTATAATCACCATGCAGTATATTAGATCTCTAGAACTTATTCATCTTCTAACTTATACGCTTCGACCAACATCTCCCCATTCCCCCACCTTCCCACCCCTGGTTACCACCCACTATTCTGTTTCCGTGAGTTTGGCTTTTTTAGATTCCACAAGAATATAATTCTATAACATTTGTCTTTCGCTGTCTGAGTCATTTGACTTAGCGTAATGGCCTTGAGATTCAGCCATGTTGTTGCAAATGGCAGAATTTCCTTCTATGGCTGAATAATAGTCTACTGCCTATATATACCATATCTTCTTTATCCATTTATCTCTTGATGGACACTTGGGTGGTTTACATGTCTTGACTATTGTGAATAATGCTGCAATGAACATGGGGGATACAGATATATTTTCAAGATGCTGTTCTTGTTTCCTTTGAATATATGCCCAGAAGTGGCATTACTTGATCATATGGTAGTTATGTTTTTAATTTTTTGAGGCTCTTCAATAACTCTATACTGTTTTCTATAGAGGCTGTACCAATTTACAGTCCCACCAACAGTGCACGAGGGTTCTCATTTTCTCCACATCTTTGCCAAAACTTATCACTTGTCTTTTTCCGTAATAGCCATTCTAGCTGGTGTTAGGCAGTGTCTCATTGTTGTTTTGATTAGCATTTCCCTGACAGTGGGTGAGTACCTGTTCATACATCTGTTGGCCACGTGTATGCCTTTTTTAAAATTGAGGTATAATTGACATGTAACATTATATTATTTAGATGTACAACATAATGATTCACTACATGTCTATTTAGTTCCTCAGTCCATTTAAAAAAAATCAGATTGGGATTTTTTTGGTATTGAGTTGTATGAGTTCCTTATATTTTGGATATTTTACCTCTCACAGACATGTAGTTTGCAAATATTTTCTTTCATTCAGTAGGCTGTCTTTTAATTTTGTTGCTTAGTTGCTATGCAGAAGCTTGTTAGTTTAATGTAGTCCCACTGGTTTATTCTTGCTTTTGACTTTTGCCTCTTCTTTTGGTGTCATATCCAAAAAAATTATCGTCAAGACTCATGTCGGGGGGCTTTTTCCTTATGTTTTTTTTTCTAGTTCTACAGTTTTGAGTCTTACATTTTATATTTTTTAATATTTTTAATGTTTATTTATATTTGAGAGGTGGGGAGAGAGAATGTGCCAGCAGGGGAGGGACAGAGAGAGAGGGAGACACAGAGTCTGAAGCAGGCTCCAGGCTCTGACCTGTCAGCACAGAGCCACAGGGCTCGAACTCACAAGCCATGAGATCATGACCTGAAGCGAAGTTGGTTGCTTAACTGACTGAGCCACCCAAGGGCCCGAGTCTTACATTTTAATCTTTAATTCTTTAAAAAAATCTTTTTGAATGTTTATTTAATTTTGAGAGAGAGAGAGAGAGAGAGAGAAGAGAGCAGGGGAGGGACAGAGAGAAAGGGAGAAACAGAATCCGAAGCAGGCTCCAGGCTCTGAGCTGTCAACACACAGCCAACCCCGGGGCTTGAACTCACAGGCTATGAGATCATAACCTAAGCCTAAGTTGGATGCTTAACTGACTGAGCCACTCAGGTGCCCCAATCTTTAATTCGTTTTGAGTTAATTTTTATGAGTGGTATACAGTAAGGGTCCAGTTTGAGTCTTCTCTGTATGTGGTTACCTAGCTTTCCCTAAACTTATTTTATTGAAGAGACTATCCTTTCCCCATAGGGTACTCTTGATTCAAATATCAGCTGCCTGCATATGTCCTAGCAGCCACTCCTGAGAAACTAAATCAGGTGGTCAAAAATATTCATTTACTCAGTTCACTCACTCATTCATTTACTTAACCACGGTACTCTGATAACCTGCTACGGTACTAGCCAGTGTGTTAGGCTCTGGGGACAAAGTAGAAAAAAAACCTAAGATCTCATCTCCCATTGGACTTAGAGGAAAGTATAGGATAACATACAGTAGAGAAATAAACAGGGCACCTGGGTGGTTCAGTCAGTTAAGCATCAGACTTTGGCTCAGATCATGACCTCAGGGTTCATAGTTTGAGCCCCCACTTCGAGTGAGCCCCCCCCTCCCTCTCTGCCCCTCATGAGATTCTCTCTCTCCCTTGCTCACTTGCGCCCCCCCAAACAAACAAACAAACCAATAAAGAAACAAGATAATTTACAATAATGGTAAGTGCTATGAATAAAACAAATCGGCATAATATAACAGGGGACCAACATTAGATCCAATGTCACAGAAGGGCTCCTTGAAGAAGTGACATTTGAGCTGAGACTTCCAGGCCCGGCTAGATAAGCAGAACTGAGGTGATTCTAGACTCCCCTTCTTCCTCCTAATCCCCACTTAGTGGTATCTGAAACTCCATTTCACAACTGGAGGAAACAGCTTTCAAGTGCAAAAGCACAGTAGAGATCCATTTTAGTGTGAATGGGTTTTGTGTGAACCATCCCTGGCCAATCCCTCCATCAGTTCGAATGACTGGTCATCCTACGCTACTGTGCCTGGCCAGGCTGGGGCAGGAGCAGAGTGATGGAATCTGCATGAATGCTGGCTGGAGTCAGAGCTCATTAGGGGCTCTGCATTCACAGAACCTTGCCAGGGAGGCAGGGAGCCGCACGCAGTCCACTGAGTGAGAGAGAAAGTGGAGAGTATTTGAGGGAGGGTATTTCTCTCCTGAGGAGAAAAAGGCCCCCGAAGTCTTGGCAAGAAAGAAACAGCCTCACAATTCACCATCCCTTTAATGTTTTTTCCTACCCTTAGGCAGCTTTGCTTCCACAGTTTATACAGAAATTTTGTTTGCTTCTTTGTTTTTACCATGTTTAGTTCCCAGGGATCTGTTAATTAAGACCTTACTGCCCTTATTTTCTACCCTATACCGACAGGCGCTTAGTAAATGCTCAATAAATGCATGCCACTTGATTGCTTTCCTTGGTAATTATGTTCTAGAAATAGCAGTAGTATATTACTGAGCTGCCTTATTACCTTCCTCTCTACCATGGGCTTTTATACCTCATGAACATTTATGGCTAACCAAAGAAAAGGAGAATCTCATGGGTTTTTTTTGGGGGGGGGGTTTTTTTGTTTGTTTTTTCTAAGTGTATTTTTAAAGTGTGTTTAAATGTATGAGAAAAAAAAGATGTTTGATTGAAGGGTTTTTCTTGGAAGATGGAAAGAGAATCCTTTGCTCAGGGTCTCATTCACTATCCATGGTTTTACCAGCTACACTGTGGGAAGAAAGAGCTGCGGTTGATGCCTCCATCAACCGCTAAGGAGAGACCAAGATTGGGATGGAGAATTCCCACCTCCTCTCCAAATCCTTGGGTAAGGAGCCCTACTATTTATTTATGGGACAAAAGGCATTTTCAAAGTCTAAGCCTTTCCTGAGACAGGATGCATCTGATATTGTAGCCTGGCCATTCTGGGAATCATGGGCCATTTTTATATGCTGGGGAAAACTTGAACATGTTATTCATTCTTAACTGTTGTCAGTGAAATATCACAGAGCCTCTGTCTCTAATGAGACCCTTTCCCAACCACCCCACAATACATGTCATGTTATCTTTTGCTTTGGAAAAACTGTTTTTAGGACATCATAGAAAGCAGTCAGAGCCAAGCTAGCATACGTGATGACAAGGATGAAGTCTGGAGCCAGGCCCTGTGACTTTGAATCCCAGAGCTACCGTTGCTGGCTGTGGGACTCTGAGTAAGTCAGTTGGCGTCCCTGAGACTCGGTTTCTCATCTATATAATGGGGCCAAGAAGAGTGCCTGCCTCATTAGGAATTTTGTGAGGATGAAATGAGAAGATGTGAGTAAAGCACTCACTCCAGGGTCTGGCACACAGGAAGCTGCCTGTGAATATCAGCAACGATTCAATCATTACTTCTCCACCTCTGATGATACATTTCTAGGAAGAGGATTGTTTTTCTTCTTTCCTCTCTAAAACGCAAGAGAGTTACTGAACACTAACCACCATGGCCGAAGAGCAACTTAGGAATGAAACAATCTCTAGACCTCATCGTTCTGATCCTCTATGTTTTATCACAGTATTCTAAAAGCACTTTTAAATCATTCAGCATTTCCACTGTAGTATAATGTACAGTATTTTAAAAAGCAGAGAGTTATCAGTTGGGGGATTAGGTTACGTATTTACATGTAATGTACGGAGAGAAACTCTATTCTTTTTTAGGGGTTTGGTTCTGTTCCTGGCTTACACATCAATTTCCTCTTCCTGTTCAAACCCAGACACTTCACATTCCTACACAACTTTATGGTTATTGGTGTTTCTGTGGAAACAACCACCTAGGAAGTGGTATTTCCCAGGCTAAGAGACTCACATTAAGCTTTCTTGGCAAGATGAGAGAAGGGTGTTTCAGATCCATAAAACCCATAATTTTAGCATGATTGTCAGATAATAAGGATAATAATAGAGTTGTAGAGCTTTAGAACTAGAAGAACATTAGATCTCATCTAGGCCAACCCCCTCATTTTACAGATGAGTAAGTACCTTATGCTTAAACCATGTTTGACAGTCCTAAAAGGGTTTTCACACAGATTATGTCATTTGCCTTCCCAATGACTCCTTAGATAGCCAGTAGGTAGACATTACTTATCTCCACCTTGGAGATGAAGAAACTGAGGCCTAAGCCATGGAAGAAGTCAACCAGTGGGCATATCTACAACCCAAGCCTTTGACTGTCTTGTCAGCATCTTTCCCATTGCAGCTTGATGCCTCTAAAAACTTTGTATGTCAATCGGGACTATCTAGACTCCAGATCTCCCAGACTTGATATTTTTGGACTTTGAAACCATGTCATATGCAGAACAAACTCTAAGCCCGTCAACATGATGCATGAGGACCTCACCCCTGTCCTTTGCCCCTGTCTTCAGTCTCATCCCTTGCCATGCCTGGTTTCTACTTTTCTCTGTGGCAAAAGAGAGAAAAACGAAGAGCTATGTAGATCTGAGAAGAGAGAAGAATCCTCATGGCTCCGGAGAGACTGAGGAAAATATAGAAAGAAGTTAACATTGTTCTTGATAACTTTTATATCACCTGGCTCCAAATCCTTAGCTTCCATGAACTACTCCTGTATGGTCCCCAGATTCTCCCTCTGGCAGCGGTGTTCTGGGAAACCAGCCCTTAAAAACAAACAAAAACAAACTAACAAACAAAAAAGCCCTGATTTTTAGTGTTTGCCAATTCCTAAGGTGTAAATAATCCCACTGTGGCCTATTTCAAGCTATCCTGATATTACCGAATGCAGAGTAGGGGAGACATGCACATCCATTTGCCCTTCATGTGCTTGTATGAACTGACTCTACCTCACCACTGCGTTGGGCTTAGGCTAAGTAAATGTTTCTTGTCTTTTGCATGCAAATACTGTACTGTATTACATATAGACACTGTTGATTGGCTACTTTATTTACCACAATAAAGAAAAAAAACACTACTTTTTAAACTATACCATAATGCTTTAAGAACAGTCTTCTGCCATTGTGAATCAGTACCACTAGCCTCTGCTCCTTTGAGGCTTTCTTATATCTATTCCTCTGGGCTTAGCAACTATTCTTCCCTTTAGCTGTGTTGCTAAGTGTGTGGTAGGCCATTCTTTCTTTGGTATCGTAGCAACAAAAATGTAACACAGCTTCATTTACTTGTGGGTATCTTCTTGAATCTACGAAAGTACTTGCTGCTTTGTGAGAAAATACAGAGCTGCGGACATTCTTCTAATGATGAATATCTGCTTTCTTAATATCAGTGTATGGTCTTTCACTCTGTTCCCATACTTTTCTGTGTAGACAATACGTTTTTGCTGTAACACGAAATCACATGTAATTTCTTGAAGACATTTTCAACAGCAGTTGAACTCTACATTAAATGTTGAAAGTAACCCAAGTGAACTGATGTCCAAATGAGCAAGTTTCTTCCTGTGGGTGTGATGACAATTAATGTCATTGTAGCTTGCCTGGCCCATAGCTACTACGTCTCCACGGATTATAAGAAGAATCCTAGTTTCAGAGATGTTACAATGTAGGGAAGAGCGCATTTTAGAAGCAGTGAGATATGGTAATCTCTTATCACAGAAAGTAATTTGGCTCAGCTGCCACCATCTTGGTCTTTCCTAGTCATTTTTGCTCCTTCTTCGGAGGTGGGCTCAGCACCCCACCTGGTGTTCCTATAGTATGCTGCGTACATCAGCATGATAACCGCTGAATGCAGAGTTGGGAAGATGTGTGGTGTCCTAACTATCTGTTTACCCAAAGAATGTTATCTTTGATAGCTCTTTGGGTCCACAGAACATCACAGAGTGTCTGGCACATAGTAGGTCCTCAGTAAATGCTTAATGATTGATTTGTGAGTCCTAGGAGAGAGTTTATCTTTCAGGCCAGCAGGATGCAAAGTTCTGAGTAGGAGAACCCCTGTCTGTCCGGGGTCCTCTCCTGCAGCAAACCACTCTCTGGCCATCCCCCCTAATCATATCGAAACATCAGAATGCACTGGCCCTCTTGTTTGCCTTCTTCCCCATGCCCTTGATATGGGAAACCAACTCATATGAACATTCTACTGAGTAATAATGGCATCATGTTTACTCATCCCAGATACTTCATAACTTTTTCTAAGGAAGTGGGAAGGAGCTAACCCACAGAAGAGGATCTTGATAAGAATTTTGGGCTGATGTGAGGACATTTTTGAGCCAGGCCGTGTTTCTCTAAAGTCATACCACTTAAATGATTGCCCGAGTTCACTTTCTATCCTAATTGGGGGCCATGATGTATTAATTTAAATGGTCTGCATCATCTTTCACATCACCCCCTTTTGGGGTCTTCTCACCATATGTATGAGATTAGCTTGGGCAAGGGACCAGCATAGGTGACCCACCCCAACCTGTAGGGGAGGCACGAGCCACTTGTTCTGAATTAACTCAACCGTGTTTTATTATCTCCCAGCCAAGAGTCACAAAACCCAACTCAAGTCATTGTGATATCTTGTTTCCTTAAATGAGAAAAATCCTCAACCTCTTCCAGATCATCTTAAGTCCTGCACTCCTTCGTGAGTGCAGTCACTTCGATACTTGGTTTTCTCACAATACTCTTCTCTCCAGAAAACACTTTACCGTCTAAGGTCTATCCTAACCCATGAAAGTCGAAGAAAGAAATGCTAGTTATAGATATCAACCAAATAAACAAACAAGTAGTTCAAAAACTTACAGTACAGTTTTCCTGGTTTTGGAGTCTTGCACACTGGGATACTGGAAAGATATCAAAGGATGGGAAAGTGGGACCCAGTCCAACTTGAGGAGCCTGTGATTTAATGCTCAGACAGAGGTGGGGTGGGGGACTGTTCCCCTGCTTCAAAAAGGCAAAAATAAGTCTCTAATAACTCTTCTTCTCTACAGAGACTCTGTGGATAAGAAACCTCAAGAATGAAACACTTAATTACAACCAAACATGGAGCAAACAAAGGATCGAGGACTGTTTTATGTGAATCCTGCCTACAAAAGAAGGCAGCTTCTTCCAAATTTTGAAAGAGATCAGTGACAAGCGGGAATTTTTTATTTCTGGGTGCAGTGAGCAATTAACTTAAAGAGCTGTCCTCACTTATGTTTTCATAGCAAATAGGTACAGGCTCACCACCCCCTCGCCCAGTGAGCTTTAGGGCTGCCGAATTGTCTTGGAGCTTTTGTACGGACTTAATTTCATGACTGAGGGAAAATATTTCAGCCATTTCCCTAACTTTAATAGTTTCCATCCATAACCTCAAAAAGGAAGGTAAAAATAACGAATGGATGTGATGAGGGGGTTGCTCCTGAGTCTCTGTCAACATGGAGTTGTGCCACCGACTCAGACCCAGGGAGGGGAGCGTGCCCACTCACCGTCTCTCGCCGGAACCTCTTTTGTTAACGGCTTCTCTTGGCAATCATCTCATCCAGACGCATGTGGCCAAATGGTACAGTTTGCAGGAAATTGTCAGGAAAAGGGTATTCCTGGGGTGGAGTCTCTGAGTCGCAGACCGGGCAGCCAGTAGAGAGAGCACAGTAGATTCAAACAGGCTAATGGTTTCAGTGCAGAGCCAATTTCAACTGCCATGTGGCTGACTCCTGAGGAGTGCTACCCCTCCATTTCCATGCTCACTTGGGCTCCTGCAGCACCCCCACCAGTCTCTTTGCATCCTCCCCTCCCTGCACTCACCTCTCCTGCCCAATCACCGAAGCCAAAGCCATCTTTGAATGCCATAAAGCAATTTCCTGCTTCAGGTATTTCACTAGTTCCCATCACACTCAGAATCACGCTCAGACTCCTTATCTCAGCCTGCAAGGCTCTGCAACATCTGGCCACTCACTTCCCCTGCACATCATCTCACATGGTCTCTTCCTAGTTCCCTGGGCTGCAGCCAGTGACCTCTCTCTCTCTCTTCCCCGAGCATGCCACACCTTCCCTCTTCAGGGCCTGGGCACTTGCTGTTCCCTCTGCCTGGACTAACACTGCCTCCCATGTCTCCACCTTGTGATCCCTCAGGTCTCAGCCGCCTCGGATGGCCCTTCCCAGACCACCCTCTCAGATGTGGCAACCCTTCCCCAATCATTCGCTGCCATGGTTGCAAGTCTTCCTTTTATTTATTTTTCCTGGTTTATTGTTCCATTTTCCCTACCAGAATGTAAGGTCATGAGGATAAGGATTTTATTTTGAACAGCATAGCGTCCTTAGCCAGAGCTGGCACGTAGTAGGAAGTCCATAAATACTTGTTGAACAACTGAGTCCCTTAAATTATTTGGCCCTTTGTCTTTCAGGCCCTAGCAAAGCTTGCTCCCTCTCCTTCAGGATCTGACTCTAAATCCATGCCTTCTGGGAGAGCCTCCTGCTCGTAGACCCATATTTATAACTCCCTTCTGAATTTGGATGAGTTTTTGTTCTTTTCTTGTTTTTTGGGGTTTTTTGTTGTTGTTTTTTGAAAGGGGGGTGTTTTAATCAGGGTCTAATACATTATGAGAACTTCCAAGTGTCAAGCAATAAATGTGAAACAATGGAAAATGTTATTGCCATGGCGGGCTGCCCTTTTGCAAGTCCAGTTGCAGCGTCCATATGTTACTGCTCAGCCAAGTCACTAGCAGCAACACGTATTCTGCATCTCTCTCCACTGCATGTGTGTGTTTCAGATAATTGACTCCAAGTGTGGCTCAAGTTCACTCTTCTTTTTCTGGCTTCTCTCGCGGTTCTTAAGACAGGATATTACATACACTTAGGATTCCAAAATATGTCCTTCTGATATTTATTATTAGAAACACGAAGGTCTAGAAATACAGTTCACCTTAAGAGGAACTTGCTTTTAGATGCATGATGCTATTGCAGTCATCAAATGTGAGACTCTGCCCTCCTCAGCAGACCTATATTTACAGTTTGCAAAACACATTTGAATTATTAATCCATTTGACCTTCACAACCTGTGGAGCTGTCAGTGCAGAAATGGCCCCTGTATTACAGAGGAGGAAACCAGTTCAGAATGGTTGGGCATCCCAGACCGTGTCCCAACTGACCAGGTGTTTGGGGCGAAGCTCTTGCCTCATCACCATCACAATGTAGTTTCCATCGTGAAATTGAGTAACTCTGTGAAACAGGACCATCCAAAGGCTTGACTGCATGGAGTTACATACGTGTGAGTCCTGTTCACAACCTGCGGAAGACTCAAGTGCTTTTTTAGGACCATGTTTCTAAGGTTTCCTTCCCGAAGATTTCTGTTATTTTTTCTCCACTGTGGATTCCTCAGGGATGGAGGGTCCAGATCAGTTTCTGATCCTCTTTAGATCACTAGCATTTTTATGTGGAGTTTATTAGATTCTAGTCAAAAAGCAGTGGAGCTTCACTGTATCCATTCACCTGTGTAGGCTCATCACGAACAGATTTGTTTTCTTCCGTAGGTTTCAAAATGTTGACAAAAGCACAAAGCCCCCTCATTTAAGACCACCTCAGTGATGCAACGATAATTTGTGCATGGGGTCTGAGCGTGTGAGACACAGGTGTACACTCGGGAAAGGTATCTCTGAAAATTACACAAACTATAAATTAAGTCATATCTCAAGGCCATCCTCAAAGTCTTCCCATTTCGATGCAGTTGAAGTATAAAACATCACTTAAAATAAATGAGCTACAGCTATGGGCAGGC
Organism: Cryptoprocta ferox; assembly: GCA_028646485.1. Lineage (NCBI taxonomy): Eukaryota > Metazoa > Chordata > Mammalia > Carnivora > Eupleridae > Cryptoprocta > Cryptoprocta ferox. Next base: position 118,585,306 of record CM053572.1, read on the forward strand.
AATCTTTCCTCTAACTCATGATTTATTATAATGGTGTTTAAAGTGGAGGGGTTATTAGGCTTGTCCAATTCAAAAGACTGTCATATACTTCAGCGGAAAGATACATGGGATGATATTTTCCTTTTTAAAGAAACATTTTGTACAGATGTACAATGTGAGCCTAGATACAGGAAAGTAAACTATTTCCTTCTAAGAGAAAACAGGATATGTATTTAGTACCTGATCACTTCCCTGTTCTTGCATGTCCCAATAGCTACTATTTAGCATAAGAACTCACTAATAATTATGAGGTATGTATAATCTTTTTAAAAAATCAGTTTATAAAGTTCTTCATATTACTTTATTTTATTCTCCCATCAATTCTGTGAACATCATTGTCTTTGCTGATAATTAAGGAGACTAAGACCCAGAGCAATCAAGTGGCTTCTTTTAGGCCACCCGGAGCATCAACAACAGAAGAACTCAAACGTGATTTCAGACTCCACAATGCCTGCTTCCCACCACTGCCGTGCTTTGTGAGAGCATTTTAGTAGAGTTTTCTGAAATGTTCACGTTAGAGGAAGAGAAAATGCTAATTACATATTACGTATGAGCCCTAATCACCACTAAATTCCTGGTAACAAATTTCTAATTGGCTTGTTAATGAGTTGACCAAGATAATCCTCCTATTAGATAATCAACTGCTAAATAATTGGAAATTAGCTGCTTTTATCTCAAGGATGTGTGAAACCTAAGCCTGGTCATTCTAGGGTGGGAAAGGAAGCAGATTTGATAGTTGTGAGGCTTTCCTTGCCCCCCACCCCACTGCACCCCATTTGAACAGACACATTCTGGAACAGTGTGGCCATTATTACAACATGATGGCACAGAACTTGGTCCTCAGATATCAGAAGATAAATTACATTAGCTTGAGAGTTAGCCCTGTTTAAATGCCTCCCTTTCTGAGTCCCATTTTCAGAGTCAAGTACAAACTAACCTGTTCATACTTTACAGATGAACGGACTTGATAAGAAATAAAAAGGAGGCTGATGCCAGGATAGCTTCTTTGGGTGGACGACCTGAGTAGTGGCCCAGGATCCCAAAGCCCTTGATTAATCCTTTGTGGCTGCCATCTTGAAATTCTTATATTTTGAACAAGGGGTTCTTATTCTCATTTTGCATTTGTCCCTCAAATTATGCAGCCAGGCCTACTTGGTACCGCAGGATATTAGCCTCAGAGATAGTGAGCCTGTCAGATTAGAGTGCTGCCAAGATTTTAGGTCTCCCCCCAAAACTTGGGGATAAGCCAACATACTGCCGACAGATCCAAAAAAGTGTAGTGTCAGGACTACACGGGAACCACAGAGCCACTAGTCATCTGCAAAGGCAGCGGGCACTGCCCAACACCTGGCAGAAGGTTCCAGATTAGTTGAAGCCAATGAGGTGGAGGCCTGGTGCTCCTACCCCAAATGTCAGGAAAATATGAAGTGCTTCCAGAAATATAATACTAGTCTCTTGTTTGGGACCTTTTCCCCACATACATACTTAACCTATTTAAGGGAGTGTTGGCATGGTCAGATGGGAAACATGTTCAATATCCAATAGGCTATAATCTTTTGGAATTTTTAAAAACTCTTATTTTAGAAAGAATTTTTATTTTTTTAATTCTAACATTTTTACTTACTATGAAACAATATTCATTGAGAAACACATTTCATTACTGATCAGCAGAAAAAAAAAAGAAAAAATCACCCCATAATCCCAGTCCCAAGAGGTGATCATTATTAACATTTTTTAATTTAGTTTGAGAGAGAGAGAGAGAGAGAGAGAGAGAGAGCTAGTAGGGGGGAGGGGCAGAGAACGAGGGAGAGAGAGAATCCCAAACAGGCTCCATGCCGTCAGCACAGTGCCTGACATGGGGCTCGATCTCATGAAATGTGAGACACTTAACTGGCTGAGCCACCAAGGCACCCCATTATTTATTTATTCATTTTAGTTAATTAATTTATTTAAATTTACATCGAAGTTAGTTGGCGTATAGTGCAATAATGATTTCAGAAGTAGAATCCAATGATTCATCCCCCACACATAATACCCAGTGCTCATCCCAAGTGTCTTCCTTAATGCCCCTTGCCCATTTAGCCCATCCCCCTGCCCACAACCCCTCCAGCAACCTTTAGTTTGTTCTTTATATTTAAGAGTCTCTTATGTTTTGTCCCCCTCCCTGTTTTTATATTATTTTTGCTTCCCTTCCCTTATGTTCATCTGTTTTGTATCTTAAATTCCATAAATCATATGAGTCATATAATTTTGTCTTTCTCTAACTGACTAATTTCACTTAACATAATATACTCTAGTTCCATCCACGTTGTTGCAAATGGTAAGATTTCGTTCTTTTTGATTGCCAAGTAATACTCCGTGTATGTGTGTGTGTGTGTGTGTGTGTGTGTGTGTGTGTGTATAACATCTTCTTTATCTGTTTATCTGCACCAGTTTGCATTCCCACCAGCAGTGCAAAAGGGGCTCTTTTTTTGCATCCTCGCCAACATCTGTTGTTGCCTGAGTTGTTAATTTTAGCCATTCTGACCAGGCACCTCATTATTAACATTTTAACACACACACACACACACACACACACACACACACATGCACAGTTGTTTTTCTTTTCATTTAATATTTTGGGAATATGATCCCATGCCATTAAATATTCTACCACTGTATCACATTAAATCTACCATGATTTTAATCACATTTATAGTTTATTGAACTAACATCTATGGCTTGATATTTAGATTGATTCTCAGTTCTTGCTACTTTAAACAGTGCTGTGATGAACAGGTGTGTAGCTAAATTTTAACAGTCATCCATGTCTACTGTTTTAGAATAATTTTCTGGGAGTGAGTTATCTGAGTAAAAGATATGAACACATTGGGGCGCCTGCGTGGCTTAGTCGGTCAAGTGTCCGACTTCAGCTCAGGTTATGATCTCCCGGTTCATGAGTTTGAGTCCTGTATCGGGCTCTGTGCTGACAGCTCAGAGCCTGGAGCCTGTTTCAGATTCTGTGTCTCCTCTCTCTCTCTCCCCCTCCCCTGCTCTCATTGTATCTCTCTCTCAAAAATAAACTTAAAAAAATAAAAATTAAAAGATATGAACATATTGGGAGATGCTTGTCCAATTTCCTTGAAGGACTGTTGTACCAGTATCCATTCCCGTCAGCAGTATCTGTGAATTTGGGAAGTGTTTTTAGAGTCCTATAGAGCCCCGGTTTTGTGACTGGGTAGGAGGTGGTGATTCACACCCAGAAGAGGCTCCTTCTGGACTCTCATGGAATTTCTAGAATTGCAAAGGGTCAATAGAATAGAGGTGTAGATGGCAGTCGTTTTTATGATTTGTAGTCTAGGCAACTAGTGTGGGGTGAAAATTATCCTAAAGAGATTGCTGCCAAGAGGTTGCCCAGATATTTTATTTGCCTGTAATTGTACCTTCTACTTATATGTAACAGTGTGATCACATGGTGCCAAATCAAAGATTTATAAAAATTGCACTAAACCCATGTCCTGTAATTTGAAAAACAAAACAAGCCTTTGTATTTTTTTTCTTTATTCAATCATCAGTAATTATTGGTTGGTTTGGATTCCCTGCCCTTCTCTACTTCCAGCTGCCCTTAAGACTTTTCTTTTTTGTCCATTGGAGAAACACAGGTTTTATGGTAGTTCTGACCATTCGAAAGTGAGCTCCTTGAACTTCAGCTTTCTTTGTAAATAAAAATTCCAGCTCAAATCTCTTTCATGCTTATAAACACCAAGCCTCCTAATCTCCAAGTCTCTTTTGGTATCAGATTTCTCTTTAGAGATCCATATATAATCCTTTTCCACAAAGCAGGCCTGCATCTGGGCTTCTGGAAAAAAAATCAATTTGAGGGAAACGCAAGTAAACCTACCAGAAGGAAAGCTGGAATTTAGAGGTTCAGTCAATCATGGGAGCCCTCACATTTATTTCTTTATTTCTAATCAACAAAGATTTTTATTATGGTACTATGGCAGTAATAGATACAGAATAGAATCTGAATTCTTAAAAATTACAGATCGCACAGGGTGTTTCTAGTAAATGGGTGTGATGTGCAACATCATTTAAAGATGAATCTCCCCTGTGCATTATGGATGATACTCCAGGAATACTCTCTGATGTCAGGAAGAACCATAACCCACCAGTGTGGTGGGGAGTCCTTTCCAGTGACCAGTGGTTTGGGTCTGCGCCTTGTTTACTTTCCTACACAAAAATGTAATGGATTATACAATCTCTGGAGTGGGCAGCCTTAGAATTCCCATGGTCCAATGGCTTATTCTTTTTAAAATGCATTAAATATGAATTGGCCATTTATCATTAGTAATCACATACATCATTTTCTTGATACCATCTCTTTTTTCTCCTTCTCTTGCACATATCCCTGTTTTCTGTTTCCAGCTGCTCGCCCACATTAATTTTCTTTGCTTTTAGAGCTTACTCACACATCTCCTTTTCGTTTTCTTTGTAACAGCTCCAACACATTTCTTTTTACATTTGCGATTTTTGCTTAGCTTTTCCTCCCTTGTTTTTTTCCACCAAACCCTGTTTATTTTCATTTTCTTCCCAATGGTCTGATTTTTCTCCCTGCTTGTCATATTTAATTGAGGTTTGCTGCATGGTGGAGATGAAGAAAGTCTTTTCTTCTCATGCTGAACAAGGAAAGTGCTGCCATATAGTTTCAGCTTATCCTAGATTACTAGCTGTCTTGAATAAGATCCCCAATTCTATTCTTTGTAAACCCAATCGCAGTACAGCTATGTGCTCTGTGTGGAACACACCAGAGATCCGCAGGTTCAAGATGTGTTGTTCTGAATTCCCATTGTTGCTTTCTTGAACGTGATGAAGTGTCCTTATCACTGGCCTCACCCCTTTCTTTCTCTCACTGCTCCTGCTATTGACAGATGTTTTGTGCTACAATTCACCCTTTTTGTCAAAGGGGAAATTAGTGGCTCTAAGCTCACTAATCACAACCCAAGAAATGTTGAAAGAGAGGCATTACATTCAAATGATCACCTCCAGAGGCTCTCTCGTTTGTAGAGTAAAAAGCACCTCAAGGGGCATTGAAAAAGTGTTCTGGCACAATGAATAGTTAGAAAATGTGGTTCATACGGGGACGCATTCACTCTGCTTGTGAGTCTTTGTCACTGGACTTGTTTCTCTCTTTTGGAGACTCTGTGCAGTGTAGGTATCCACGTGAGAGGAACATCATATACTTTTTCAAAGTCTTGTTCATTCTTAAATGAGCATGTGGGGGGGTGGGTAATGTGAATTCTAAAATACAGAGTATCTCAGACTCTCCACTGAGTCATTTCCTTGTTCTCAGTAATTGGCTCAGACCCAACTACAGAGTGGAAAGCTATTTTTATGTATTTGCTCACAACTGAGAGATCTAACACAAGATTCAGCCAACACAATTTGGCAGTTTAAAAAAGAGGAAAAGATGCCTTACTATATCCCATTAAATGAGGTCAACAATATGTTTCACATTTTGAGATCATCTTTGCAGTCTAAAGCATTTGCAGATAGGTTAAGAATAATTTGGAGACAAAACAGTGCTTGGAGATAAAGATGATATTCTCTCTGTCCTTTTCCTGGTATCATTTTCCTTCTACTGTATCTTGGGGATATTTTTTCTTCGTGCTTGACTTTTTCATGGTGGGATGGATTGAAGCTCTATCAGAAATAAGTGTTCTGCAATAAAATGTGACTCACTGCCCCACTCCATTGTAAAAGTCGTAAAGGCAGTAACTCAAGTGTGTGGCTGACTCAGTAATTGCCCAGCATCATCTTTATTGAAATTATCAAGCAATCTAGAAATTAGAAGTGAAATAACCCATGAAGTCATCCTGACCTGGCTATACAGGGCCAGGTAAGAGTCTTTTCCAGGCCATTCTTTTATTACTCTTTCAATTCAGTTTTATAATACCAGTCATGCAACAATTCTGTTCATTAATTTGGCAAATTTCTGTTCCAACTAGCTATGATATGAAACTATAGAGCATATCACTAAGAAGCACAGCATATATCTTGAGATTAAGTAGTACTTATTTTTCAAAAATAACAGATTGGACGCCAGTCTGTGAAACTCAGGAAAACCCATAAGGTTTAAGGTGGTTATTTATGAAGTCTGGTCTTGTCAGTGCTGAGGGTGGAGTATCAAGGCTCACACAGAACAGACTTTGTCTAGGCATTGTGCCTGGCTCAGTGAAGAAAGGTCTATGCATCTGAGGAAATGGACTGTCCACTGAGCCATCTTCCCCTTCTGGCTGTCAGTGCTGGGCATGGGATGACTAGAAGATGGACAGGGGAGTGCGTGGATTGAATTGTTTTAAAGAAAATGCCATGAATCAAATAGCTTTCCTAGATGTTAAGGGATCATGGATTCATCATGAAGGAAAATTAGAAACCATTTTGCTCCACATCCCACAGCAAGAGGTAAGTCCTTTTTCTAGGGCATTATTGACATGTGAGCAGCTGGCTTCCATTTGAATATCCCAGGGGCACTAACTTACCAGGAAGACCATTCATTCTGGTCTCAGATGGCTATGTTTGTTTTTTATGATCCAGCATAACTTACTTCTTTGAAGCCTTCATCTGAATAAACCCTCAGTAAAATTTAGCTATTACTATTGTTATTGTCATTGACATTTTTTGCTTCATGAAAAACACCTAAAAGTTATCAAGCCTTTTGTTCCTTCTCAAGGCTAATTTTCTTGATTGCTTAAACCCATGAATTGGTTCCCAGATCTCTTAATGTCTTGGGTTCTCTCATTCTCTCTCTCTCTCTCTCTCTCTCTCTCTCTCTCTCTCTCTCTTTCTCTTTCTCGTTCTCTTTCTCTTTCTCTTTCTCTCTTTTCATGTGATGCACCAGCCACCAGTGCAGTGACCATGCTTCTTGTAATCTACTCTCTTTGACATTTCCTGGCTCAATTCATTCCAAAGAAAGGGCCCTTTTATCTCTCTGTTCTGTGCTGATCAGAAACAAATGCCTAAAGCAGAAGACTAAGGTTGTGATTGGTTGACATGCGTGAAAAATATATAGAGGGACATAAAAGGAATTAAATCCCCTGTAGCGGTTATTTGCTGAAGGAGAACTGGGGCAGGGAACGTGATTTAATTTCATTTCATTTCATTTCATTTCATTTCATTTATTTTGAGATAGAGAGACACAGAGCATGAGCGGGGAACGGTCAGAGAGAGAGGGAGACACAGAATCAGAAGCAGGCTCCAAGCTCTGAGCTGTCAGCACAGAGCCCGACATGGGGCTCACACCCACGAACCTCGAGATAAAGACCTGAGCCGAAATCAGATGCTTAACTGACTGAGCCACCCCGGTGCCCCAGGAAAGCGATTTTAAATAAGTGATCAAGGACATAGCAAGCTCATATTCAGAAAGAATTTGATAATATTAAATAGAAATTATGGAAGAAAGCAAGCTTTCTTTTTTCTTATTTATTTACAGATTGCTGTTTGTTCATCAAAAACTAAAACAAAATAATCTTCATTTCTTGGAACCAAAGCCATTTCTAGCTCAAATAAGATGAATTGTAAAACAATAAGAGACACATGGGAGATTAAAAATAGTGTGTTTTTCATTGCAAATATTAGATTTTTAAGTTGTTCTTGCATGGTCTGGGGGAAAAGCACAGCAGAACCAGATGCTTCTTTCTTGATGCAGACAAAAATGAAACAGGAAAGTAGAAAGTCCTTCTAAACTTGATTAAATGACCAAGCGTAAAGGAATAGTTTCTGAATGGTATTGATACCTGCCCTATGTTAAGCAACACACGTAAAGGATGTTCCAACTAGTAACTTATCATTGCATGACTTAGCTTTCAAGTTATTTTCTTAATATTGGTGTTGAGTTTGTGTTGTGTGATCCCCATTCTCTTCTCCTGTTCCTCCTGTTCTCAATAGTACATATTTGCCAAATGGCTACCTAGGGAGAGGTTTGTTACAACTGCTACACAACAACTGAGATCTGGATTGTTAGTTGAGTAGAAGATGCTGGTCGTGTCAAAAAGACGAAGGTAAACTTAGGTTGGCGTCATGGGCCGAGGAAAGAGAAGGCATAAAATGGAGAAGGCTGCCCACTCCAAACGAGTCAGCCAGGGAAACTGCTATTTATTAATAGGGCTTTTTATTGCAGGTGCAAAGATTGGTTTTACCTGGTGCTCCTAGACGAGCAATCACCAGGGTCTATAGTCATACTTGAAATTCAGGAACGCAGTTCGTAGGAAGCAGCTGGGCAAACTGTTGCAGCAGACATCGTTGGTTTCCATTTATCCCCTTCCTTTTTCCTCACAGGGCTCTGATTTTGTTTGCTTTTTAAAAAGCAAACCTGTGCTCCCAGGGAGGCTGGCCCCAGTCCCAGGGCATGAACTATGATTAGCTCAAGTCAGTCATGGCAGTCTCTTTCTCTTGTAGGTGAGCATGTACACATGAAGAGATTCTGCCCAGTGAGGAAAGAAAGAGAAGTCTACACTGGGTCCTTTCGGAAAGGGTTGTACAGAGACACACACGGGGAGAGACGCTAGGCATTATCACATCTGGATGTGATGCCCGGAGCTGCAACAGTCACTTTACAGCATGAGGGGAGCTAGCCTGAGTATAAAACCCACATGTTGGGCATAATTGAGCAGACAGATGGCAACACTGGGGGTCTGAGGCTAGAACTGAAACACTGAATTAACCAACCATGGAGCTACCTGTTAGGGAGTGAACAGTCTCCAAAATTTGTATGATGAAATCTTAATCCCCAGTACCTTTCGATATGATTATATTGGGAGTAGGGCCTTTAAGGAGGTAACTGATTTGGTCATAGGAGTGGGCCCTGATTCAATCTGACTAGTGTCTCTGTGAGAAGAGGAGTTTAGGATATAGGAAAGAAACACCAGGGGTGCATGCACGAATAGAAGGCACCCATTTGCAAGCCAGAGAGAGAGCCCTTAGAGAAACAAACCACATCATCAACACCTTGATTTCAGACTTCTAGCCTCCAGGATTGTGAGAAAGAAAATATCTGTTGTTTAAACCACCTAGTCTGTGGTGTTTTGTTATTGCCATAGTCCTTGTAAACAAACACACTTTGGTCTTCTTGATGTGTAAGGCTGTACAATTTTTCTGTTTGTTTTTTTAAGTCACTTGACTGGGGTTTTCTGGTCTAAAGTTAGACCAGAAAAACACACACAAGAAAGATATTGTAGCAGTATTTTTCTATTTCGAGTGGAAGCAAGTCTGAAGATAGGAGATGTAGCCATAATGTTTAACATTGGGGACCAGAACATCTTAGAGGATCATCTTGTTTACTGTCATAAACACAAGGAGTAGCAGGTCATTTTTTTTTTTACTTGTTTTTCAAAGGCCAGGATAGGGCTTTGGTCTCTGCTCTCCCAATCTTCCCATAACTGGACCTGATGATGGGGCCTCATGAGGATATGGTTAGTGGTCAAGGGAGAGAATGAAGCTGTCTATGTGGGGGTGTAGACTGATGATTTTGACCTCAGCTAACCAATCAAATTAACTAGCAACAGATGAAAAACAAATTTTGACCAGCTTCAGGGAATGAGAATTTATAAAGTCCTAGGTAGTAGTTAGAATAGGATGGCATAAAACGACTCCATTTTATGGGTCTCCTCCTACTAATTTAGGTTACCCCAAATTCTAATTTCAAAGCAGGAAGTTGGGCAACCACTGGATAAAGACAGATCAACTTCCAGCATATAACTATTATATACTTTATATATACTCAAGCTTAGCTCTGAGCTATGAAATAAGAAACGTCTCTCTCATGACTAATGCAGAGTTATATTTGTTGAACCAACTATATTTTTCTAGATAATAGTTGTCAGGTTGACCATAGCCACATTATTTCAAGCTTTCAATGCTTTCAAGCTTTCAATGCTTTGATTCAAATACTCCTCTTTGGTCTTCCTGCCTCCAGAACATTCCCTTCTAACCCATTCTGCTCCCTGGTGAAGCTTCCTAAGATCACTTTCATTATTTCTTCCCTTACCTCCAAAATATTCATGTGACTCTAAAACTATTGAAAACAACCTTTGGAGTATCTGCCTGTCCTATAGTCCTATATTCCTTCTCTGAGAGTTCCTTTATCCTGGAGATGAGCCCCAGAAGTTATGATAATTCCATATGGCATCAATTCTTTCATTGTTCCAGGATTAGATACACAGATTCTTTTTCACAGAAATTTGGGATTGGAAGTCAAAGATGCTAGTAGCATCCGCTGGTCAACTTCAAACTAAGGAGATGTAAATGAATAAGTTGTGGGATGGATTGTCTTATATATTCATGGGGAACAAAAAAAATCTGTTTGCAGAGGGGAAAGGATGAGAAAGATATGCGGAGAGAAGCAGAGGTGAGAAAGGACGTGACTGGGGTGGAGTTGAGGGATCCGAACTAGGAAGCCTGCAGCACTTGCTCCTTAGAGCTTTTAATTCCTGGTTCCAGGCCTTGCAGAGACCCAGTTGCCCACTCTGCTGTTGGGTTCCTCCAGGTCTCTTTGTTTTTAGGTTAACTCACTCCCTTTGTCTTACGTTACTTTGAGTAGCTTTCTGTTATTTGAATCCAAAACCATTTCGACCAAGATAAAGGTAAAGTCCAAGCTTTTGGCTTGACACTCAACATTATTCACAGGTTAGCCATCATATGTGGTTTCCATCTTTATCTCCCTCTTATGCTCTACATGGAACTTCATTCATACCAGTCTCCTTTCTTTCCTCTGCTGACACCTTATACATTTCTGGCTTGTTCCTTGTTTCCCATCATTTCTTCTACCTAAAATACTCTCCTTCTTCTTGGCCTACTTGGACCCTATGCATTTTTAAAAGTCAACTCAAGTTTTCCCTTCTATAGAAAGTCTTCTACAAGCTTCCTCGCTCTCAGCAATTTCTCCTTCTTTTAAACTTCCATAATGCTTGCTATTTCTGTTTTCAGACAACTGTTTTCATGAAACAATAGCTTATGGTAATGGAGAAAAGTATGCTGAAACACCCTGATGACAGAAACTCTAGTATTTGAGTCTGGAAATAATATGAGAGACCAAGGACTGTATCTCTGGATGTCAGAACAGGAGAGCGGTAGCAAAAATATGTTTAAATATCTCCAATCTGTTGGAGAACATGAAATGTGCCTGTTCCTATGACTTTGCTTAGTTTAATCAACAATACCTACATTGAGTGTGATAAAACAACTAGATGAGAGGAGATAGTGGACAAACAAGAGGATATGAAGGAGAAGATGGACACTGAAGTACTGGAGAAGATGGACATTGTAGAGGTAGGAGTTGATAGATCAAAGAGTATAGGAAAGAGATGAGGAGGTATAGCAGGTCTTTCTTCCTCCTCTTTGCCTTTCAGGTAAAATAAATTTTAACCCTGACTCTGTCACTAGCTCCTCTCTCAGAAAGGGAGGAGGAAGAGAAGTTAAGAGGCGGAAGTGAATAAAGAACAGTAGGATGACAAGGGGGACAAGAATCACTGCATCCCCCAGGGAAGGTAGACTTAGAATCCCAAGCCTCCAGCCCAGGGTGGGATATTCTAGTCTTTATGACAAGAATTAACCTGTGGTGACAAATTAGTATTTTTAATTTTTTTTAATGTCTTTATTTTATTTTGAGAGAGAGAGAGACAGAGAGTGAGTGGGGGAGGGGCAGAGAGAGAGGGAGACACAGAATCTGAAGCAGGCTCCAGGCTCTGAGCTGTCAGCACAGAGCCCGACACAGAGCTCGAACCCACAGACCGTGCGATCATGACCTGAGCCAAAGTCAGATGCTTAACTGACTGAGCCACCCAGGCGCCCTTAGTATTTTTAATAATAAAACACATGGATTCTTATAGCCCTGCCTACTCAACAACATTCACTCAAAAAATATTTATTGCACTCTTTATCATCAGATGATTTGTTAACATATGAAGTAATCACACTCCTCTCTCATTGTATATTACAGAAACCACAACCACCATCTGAAAACTCTGGCAGTAAACAGCATTTATCCATAGCCATGTGGATGAGGCTGCGTTTGTGAGTCACCATTGACCTTTTGTCCATGAGAGCTTCCCCACCTCTGTCTGCCTTTGAGGTTTTCAAGGCTGAGGCTCCATGATTGGTAGCTGGGTTTGGTCCTTTTTACTTTCAGTACTGGTTCCCAATGTTGTTTAAGATAACAAACTGCATGAGCTTAGTTAGATAGATCTCCTGGTTGCCATCTAGAGATAGCCCTGTAGAGTTTGAAGCCCAGAACATATCACACTTTGTGTCTATGAGCTCTCTTTTAACATTTTTATTCAGTTGTATCAGAACATCCAAGGCAATTTTAAGGAGAAAAGATGTCACATACTGATTTCAGTCTTGTTCGTGGAAAGTTGAAAATATCACTGCATTCCATTTATTTCTCCAGTCTAAACCCATATAGAGACCAAATCTGTATTGAGTATTGACCTTGAGTAACCCATAGCCTAATGGGAAAACAACTGGAGAATTTATAAATCATATAGATTAATACTAATTTCTTTGTTTTTAGAATCACTTATACAAGTAGTAAGCTACCTTCTCTATCAGCTCCCCATTTCCCACTCCCCATATTTTCCTAATTCTCTTACTTCATACCTTCTCTATCAGCTCCCCATTTCCCACTCCCCATATTTTCCCTAATTCTCTTACTTCATTGTATCTTAGAGACGGCATTAACTAGTGTAAAGGTGGACACATTGGCTCTGTGTGTGTGTGTGTGTGTGTGTGTGTGTGTGTCTTAATGTAAGAGAGAAGTTCTCAGGTTGAATGGTTCATTTTTTAGAAAGTAAAACCTATCTCTTACTACAAAGCCATGCTTCTAGATTCTGCTCCATTTAACCCCTTTAGATTCCAGCCAAACATATAAGACCCTTTCTTAGCCTTTCTTCTCTCACCTGAGAAATTAGCATGTGCTGACTGAGTCTGTCATTTGCAAGGCATCTTTCATTCAGGATGCGCCTCTACTGGAATGAGTAAAGAGCATTCCCAAGGGTTGCACATATTATTAGGCTACCATCAAGATGTATTGGAAGCAGTTCTGCCTTTCCTGGTGCCTGGCAGAGTCATTTTTTTCCTTAAGCAGACACATTTATGTTCTGTTTTTACTCTACCCTCCATCAAGGCCATGGCACTCCTAGTGGGTACAAAGTGTTACCTTGAGGAAGAGTGTTTCTTTGTACTTTCAATTTTGTAGACTTGGGATGCTGGAAAACTTAAGTATCATCTCTCAAGTCTTACCAGATTTGGTATGATGTTCCTGGACTTTAAAATCCTTTAATTGGAGGATTTTAGCCGCCAGTTCATCTAATTGTGTTTCTATGATTCACTGTCCAAATCCAAGTCACAGTTCTGTGATGAAATAAGAAACTATTTTTTTTCCCAAGACTCATATACCACAGATATAACTGAAAGGTTCATGGCAAGGACAGGTCCATCCTGTCATACATCAATCAACTCAGCCTGGAACTGCAGAGCAGGAAATTTTAGGTTCAAAGAGGCATTAGCACAGTGTCTAACACACACTAGCTCCTTGGCAGATATTTGTTAACTGATTAATACAGTCTCAACACCAGATGCCATCTTTTAAGAGTCTCATTTTCCTTCCCATAGATGTTGGTGAATCCATGTTTGAGACAAAAAAAAAATTGTCAATTACAGAGTAATATCAGTGATTTGACAAATAAAGTGAGCCCACTCTCCCTGACTGGCTACATAATTTGTGGAGCTCAGTACACAATGAAAATGCAGGAATCCCTGGGCAAAAATCATTAAGGATTTCAAGATGGGAACGGTAAAGCATTAAATGAAACCAAATTAAACCTTCAAAGTATAGATTGGACCCTGGAAGCTGGCACTAGCCCCCCCCCCCACATTTAATTAACATGCACTAGAGCCTACAGTTAGCTGTCACTGGGCCTCTCTTTGTCGTGCACGTCATCTTCTAACATTCCCACTGCAACTGGGAGCCTCTGAGTGGTTTCTTAACTTGCTCCAGATCATATAAAAAACCTGTATACAATGCCAGTTTTTTCCCACTAGACAGAATGTAAGTCAATTCCGAACAATATTTTCATCTACATGGTCTTGTATAATTTTCCCTCATCTAGTTATGTGGATAATAGTCATTACATGACCTGAGAACTTACAGTGTGTCAGGCGATGTTCTAGTTGTTTTACATGTATTTATTCATTGAATGCCCAGCAGTGCATTCATGATTCCTTTTCGTTCAGGTTTTGGCAGAAAATGGAAAGCACAACTCAAAAGATTAACTGAAGAGATTTTAATGAAGGGACTACCTCATTAAAGGTATAGATAGGATTAAGAGGATCTTTAAGGAATGTGGATACACCTGGAACCGGCAAGAACAGGAAACTGTTATCATCCCAGGCTGGAAGGAGCAAGGAGAAAGGACAGAATCACCAGAATGGAGTGACATCTTGAGCCGTGGCAGACAGGCTACTTGTTAGGTGCTGTGGTCATGGTCAAGGAAGACAGCCTCTGCCCAAATCCTGGCAAGGAGGGATGGCATGGAGGACAGATACTCCAACCCCCTTTCTTGTTGCCTTTAAATATCCTGCCCGGGGCCTCCCTATGGCCTAAACCAAGAGAGCCTAGGGGCTGAAGTCTCTAGAGACGAGCCTCCCAAGACACAGAGCAGATAGAGAAAGGCAACGGCTACTGGAGAAAAAAAGCAGAGTATTGTTGCTCCAAATCGCACAGGTAATAAGCAACAAAGCCAGGATTCAAATAGAGTAAGTCTCAGTGCAGACCTGAAGCACTCAACTCTGTGTTCTAGAACATGTCCTCAAATGGTACAAGCCTAGCATGTGGCAATAAATGATCTGCTATCAAACTTGGGAATTTGAAATATAATCAAGGAAAGCCAGACTGAACAAATAAAACTGAATTTTAATAGTTTTAAATGTGTGTAATTAGATTACCTTCAAGATGTAGAATAATCAGAACTAGGGCTGCAAAGCATTACCTGGGAAAGGGTTTAGGGGATTTGGTTTTAAGAAAGGAGATGAGTAGTTTACAGCTAGCTACATTAATATCAAAGCAAATGAATAATCCTGAAACATAGTCAAAAGCACTTGGAAAGTCCAATTTCTTAAGTAGGGTACATATTCTTCCTCCAGTTATATTCTTTGTAGCTTGCTTAGATCATGCATTCATTCAATGAGTATGTGGGAGGTGTTGTTTAAGGGCCTCCTATGTGGCAGGTGTTGTTCGAGGTGCTAGGATACGGCTATGGACACGACAGATCAAATCTCTACTCTGAAGGCACTTAAACTCTAGTGGCAGGAGACAGACAATAAACAAATAATGAATAAATACATGTCAGTGCTAGTAGGAAATTTAAACAGAGTAAGAACAGAAAGTGATGGAGGAGGGAGGGAGACACTATTTAATACAGAATTATCACAAATGCTCATCTGACAAGAAGACATTTAAACAGAGAACTGAAGGAAATCTCTGTGACCCTGGTGGTGCAATTGGGAACTTTGGTCCAGTTATACCAAAGAGAATTTCAGATCTGGAAGGGACCACAGAGATGCTCACATTATATACATAAAGAAATTCGTTTCCCAGGGCGGGGTGGGGGGGGGTGAAGTCCTTTATTTAGTTAAATATTATAAATAATTATCTATGAAGCTTGTGCTAAAAATTACATGTTGGGATTCTCATTTTGTCATTCAACAAGTATTATTGGGGCACCTGGGTGGCTCATTCGGCTAAGCGTCCAACTTCAGCTCAGGTCATGATGTTCGTGGGCTCGAGCCGCATATTGGGCTTTGTGGTGACAGTGCGGGGTCTGATTTGGATCCTCTGTCTCCCTCTCTGTGCCCTCCCCCCACAAAATACATAAACATTTAAAAACCCAAATATTATTAGGTCCCTGTATATGCCAGGCACCCGGTCTCATGCTTTTTACACTAGATCTTATTTTGCCAATTCAGAATCAATTTCACATATATGAGTTTTTACTGTGATTTGAGTTTTATCTTCCTTGAAGCATGGGCTCCCTTTGTGTGATATGTCCAGATTCCCTGAAAGAGAAATGAAGTCCTAGCAGTTGTGGCTGGCAGAATGTCACTTACGGGTGCTTCGGATTCTGTGGCTCTCTCTCTCTGCCCCTCCCCCACTCACACACACATACTCCCTCTCAAAAATAAATAAATATTAAGAAATGAAAAAAAGAGAATGTGACTTATAAGCTGCATTCTATCCCTTCTTTTAATAAATCAAAGATTTATTTTCTTTTTTGTAATTTGAAAATTAGACTCTGGGGCTTAAGTAGCTGGCTAAAAATCACACTCTTTCCTTCATATTTATTATCTATATTTCTAAAAAATGCTTAACAGCAGAGTTATTGTCCTAGTGTGGAAGTTTGGACAAAGGGAGAAGAGTTCAGGTAGAAAGAGAGCCAGGACATTCAAGCCCAGATCTGAGGCTGAGGTTGGAGCCTCAAGGGGGAAGCAGTGCTGGGATGTGACACAAGACACTCCCAGGGCGATATACCAAGTGCAGGGTACAAACACACGAACAGAGTCAGTGTCCAGAGTGAGGGGATGGAGATCTGGACAGAGCCGGCGGCGGGGCGGTGCTGCAGGTGAGAAGGGAGACAGGAGGTTTAGGCAGCCTGGGTGACAGGGACCAGAGCAAAAGCAAGAGTCCCATGCTAAAGGTGATTCTCCTGGATGCATTTCTCCAAAAGCTACATTCAAGGCCCAGGTTCTACTTCTTGCAGGGTTGGCAATTATTTTTGATGTACACTCATTTTAATTAATTAATTAAAATTTTTAATGTTTATTTTTGAGAAAGAGAGAGAGAGAGAGAATGCTAGTGGGGGAGGGGCAGAGAGAAAGGGGGACAAAGGATCTGAAGCAAGTGCATGCTGAGAGCAGAGATCCCGATGTGGGGCTTAAACTCTTAAACTCATGAACTGTGAGATCTTGACCTGAGCTGAAGTCAAATGCTTAACTGGCTGAGTCACCCAGGCGCCCCATCCGTAAACTCATTTTAAACAGCATTTTAAACTTTAAAAAGTCTTCACACATACACGCTATCTTATTTAATCAGTACGGTAATGAATGAAGGTAAGAATTTTATGGATGGGAGAATTGAGGCCTAGACAGATTGAGAAAAGGACTCAATAGGATAATGAGCTCATGGCCAAGCAGGGACTCAAACTCAGATCTTCTGACCTCCATCTCTTGTATAGCTTTGACATGGCTGTGTGACAGGAAGGTGGAAAGGAATTAATGTCATTGATAAGTCTAGGAACTTTTAGATCAAAGTTGTGGTATTTGTCCTATAGTGGGAATTCATATTTCTTAAGAAACAGTAATTTGCTTATGTCATTCTCCCCTCTTCTTCTCTGGGAGGCTGGTCACTTTAGTTGCAAAGGAAGATAACGTTGTGGCTTTGGTCCTTAACTTGAAACATTCAACCTACTTGAACTTAAAAACTGCCAAGTATCAACTTTCCCTGGGCTCCATCATGTGAAGCCCCAGAATAGCTTTATGGTCTGAATGCAGATCCCAAAGGAGAATATTCACCACTACTGCTCACTTTGGCTGATTCTAGTCTACACACTTTAGAACCTCCCATTTAGTCTTCAATATGACCCTATGTAGTAAATACTGTTATTATCTTCATTTTTTTAAATGTTTATTTATTTTTTGAGAGAGAGACAGAGAAGCAGAGAGATATAGAGACAGAGTCAGTCTCTGAGGGAGGGGCAGAGAGAGGAGACAGACAATGAGAAGCAGGCTCCAGGCTCTGAGCTGTCAGCACAGAGACTGATGTGGAGCTCAACCCATTAGCCGTGAGATTAAGACCTGAGCCGAAGTCGGACGCTTAACCAACTGAGTCACCCAGGAGCCCCTATTATTATCTTTAGATAAGGGAACTGAGGCACTGGGATGATAAGTAACTTGATCAAAGTCAGATGGGTCATTACTGCCCCACCCTTAGGCCCCCAGCATTCATGGTTCCCATTTATGACAGCAGCTTCCTACGAAGATCTTGGGACTCTCCACCACCCGAGGGTTTTTTCTGGCCACAGGAGCATGCTTGGCCCAGGCACCAGGGCAGGTTGGAAGTTCCAGGGAACTGATGACCCTCAGACAGATCTCAATCCATGAAACTGGTGGATAAATACCCCAGCATCCTTGTCCCTTGAATGGGACATTCTGCAGCGTGCTCCATCTATATGGTCTCCAGGGTCCCCTCTGGGATTGAGCTTGATCTGCCCACAATGTTCAAATGCTCCTTAACACACTTTGTATTTGCTGTCTTCCATTCCTGCTATCACTCTCTAACTGATGCTTCCTGGTGTCAGCTCCCATGTAAAATATTTCCACTCAAACTTTGTCTTGGGATCTATTTCTGGGAACTCAAACCAAGACAGTTAGATAAGCTGGATGTGATCTTAGAAACCAGACCCACAAATGGATTTGGAACCTGATAATTCACTGGCCAGAAGGTAACAAGAATCCTTTGTTGGTAGGAAGTGAGGTGGTGAGAACCATGGTGCTGGAGCATTATAGCCTCTCACCTGTGAAAGACTGAGCAGGAGTACCAGGGAAGGAGGATGCCCTGGCTTATGAGGTACTTCTAGCTCTTGAGAGAGTTGGGGACAATAGTAACTACAAAGATTGGGGAGTTGGCCATCTGTTGTTGACTGTGGTAGTGACTCTGAAAAAGAAGATAATAGGTTCACGTCAGTGAAGGTAAAAGGTCCTCTATGCCAGCATACAGAGAGACTCAAAACTTCTATAGCTCGAGGGCAGGCTGCTGAACACTAGGCTCATACTTTGATTGTAAGAGTGACAGGGATGGAAGCAACAGCACCAGATCCCTCTTATCAAGGCTGCTTTAGCCTTGATAAGGCTCCTGCTGCATCCTATTAACAATGGAGGCCGGCGTTGAGCTCTCAGTTTTGTACCATCCCTCAAGGGATCAACTTATCACTGGTGGAAAGGTGATTATACTGGACCCATCTCACTCAGAAGGAGGCAGAGACTTATGCTTACTGTCCATAGTGCCTCTGCCAGTACCTTTATCCAAGGTCTCACAACACTCTAATTTACCAATATGGAAATCTGCATAATACCACCTCAGAACAAAGCAGCCACCTTACAGTGAAGTCAAGATAATGGTCACACAGCCACCATATCTACTGATCCGATCACATAGCACATCACCCGGAGGATTTTGGAATGGGCTCATAAAAGCTTAGCTAAGATGCTAGATGGGGATGATACACCATGGGCTTGGGACACTGGTCTCTAAGATGCTATCCAGCACTGTGTCCCTGGTATAGAATACACAGATCCAGGAAATAAAAATAGTAAGTGGCCTTCTTACCATCATTCCTAGTGACCTGCTTGGGGAGTTTGTACCTCCTGACTTTGCAACTTTGGTTTCTACTAAAGATCTTGGTTCCTGAAGTGAGTGGGAGGTGGGAGGAATGTCTGAACAGAGCAACATAATCAGGCTTTCAGTAAATCTAAAGTTATGTCTGTCACCTGGTCATTTTAAACTTCTTGGGCCAGTGGTCCAGCAAGTCAAAAAAATTTTTTTTAATGTTTATTTATTTTTGAGAGAGAATGTGAGAAGCAGAGGGAGAGGGAGGCAAAGAATCCCAAGCAGTCTCTGTGCTGGCACCACAAAGCACGATGTGGAGCTCGAACTCATGAACTGTGAAATCATGACCTGAGTCAAAATCAAGAGTCAGACACTTAACTGACTGAGCCACCGAGGTGCCCCCAGCAAGCCAAAAAACTTAAAAAGTTTTCATACTGGCAGGGATAATTGACCCTGGTTATCCCAAGGAAAGAGTGTTACTTCTGCATAGTAGGAACAGGAAGAAATATGTGAGGAACTCAGAGGACATCTGTCCCCCCCTCCCTGATGCTTTTGTACTATGAATGGGGCAATTGCAGCAACCACAGCCTGATGAGGACGTGGAAACCTGGAGACTAGACTCCTCAGGGATGAAGGTCTAGCTTATCTCGCTGGGTACACAGCCTTAACCAGGGGAAGGACTGGTTGAGGGTCAGGAGAACCCAGGGCAGGGGTAGAGGAGCCAGGTAATAATAGCAGAATCAGAGCCGTAGGTCTTCACCGCAGTAGAAGGGACGGTGGCTTGTCTCACTCATATGTCTGTTATAAATGGTTTTTCCTGAAAATTGTGACCAGCCACCTTGAAAACTCAGTGACAAGACAGAGGCATGAATGGATCTGAGTGATGAGGGGGGGACTCTAGCAGCTGGTGCTGGTTCTCTACTCACATCTTCTCTGTTACTGCTGGTTCCATGTAGGCAAGCACAACCCCACTCTTGCCCCAGGGCTTCTCTGGCTAAAAATTCCAGGAAGTGCACAGCGGGGGGTGGGGGTGGGGCAGCCTGCAACCAGTGAAGGATGGAAGTTGGTAGACAAACATCCAGCTTCCTTGTCCCTTGGGTGGGATACCTCTGAAGCACATTCTCTCAGAAGACAACCCCAGACACCCCTAGGTAGCTTGCTCCTGAATGCACACTGCGTGGTCTGTCTTCCCTTTCAGGCATGACCTCCCCACTCCCCTACTGATGCTTCCTGACATTAGCTCTCAAATAAGCCACTTGTACCCAAATCCTTATTTCAGATCAGCTTCCAGACAAACTTGAACTCAGGGTGGCTGAATCAGAATATGAGTCCCAGTAGTCTGGCTTCAGAGTCCTTGCCTTTAACTGCTATAAGTGAATTAAAGACTTATCCCATAAATATAAAGATGCCAAAGAGGAAGAAAAGAATCCAGATATTGTTAAAACCAGTTGCAAAATCCAATTAATCCCACCTCCACAAACTCTTATGGACAAGTGTTACTTTTTTACAGATTAGAGCTTCATTTGGTATAAATCTCTGTGGGAGAGTTGTGGACACTCTTCTGGAGGCCTCTCTTCTTTCTTCTCTTTCGTTTCTTTTCTAGTGAAATGTGAATCTATACATTTAACATTTTTTTCTCATTTCAGAAAACTGTGATTGTATGATAATCAAAGTAGAGTCCCTACCTCTCCAAAACAAAAAGGTAAATGTGTGAAGCAAACTTGTTTTTATTCTTTAACTGTTCCTACCAAGCAAATGGAATGTTGCCCCAGACACAGCAAAAGACTTGACTTTCTCCACACCCAAAGCCTCATGAGGATCTTTATGAATTATCTTCATCTTCAGGAGAAGGAAAAGAGATTATGAAGAAGCAGGAAAGGCTCATGTGTTCTATCTCTTTGGAATAGGCCTGAGGAGGCTGTGGCATTCTTCCCCTCTGTCCATTTTCTGTCCTCTGTCCATCTCTTTCAAAGCCTTGCAGTCCAATTTGGAGTCTGAACTGGGCTAAGCAAAAACCACTCTGAGTAGGAGGAGGCTGTTCAGCCTGGGGATTGCAGTGGGGACATGGGCTGGCCTGTTGGTTCTGACATGGCTGGCACCTTTCACTGGCATTGGAGGCCACTTCTTCAGAAGCCACTGTTCACAGGCAGCTGGAGGCAGTGGGGTCCATCATGCTGGTGGCAGTGTGTATATCAAACCCTGGGACAGACAGTTTCCCCAGCCGACCAGATCCTAAGTGATCTGGGCTGAGTTCTTCAGTGGACCATGTGATCTGGATTCCCTGGTGTTTGAACATGACTCAGGTGCTGTGCTGAGCCACTTTCCATATCTGGATCCTTCCCAACGGACAGATGAAGAACTGAGTGTCCTTCCATATGACGAAGTCTGAACACATAGACTTAGCTTTTCACAAGAATCAGGAGAGAGTTTCAAGCAATTACAGACTTCATACTGTATATTAAAGTTAGAAATTAAAGTGTTTTAGTCAACAACAAGGAATAACAACAATAACAACAAAATAGTCTGAATGGACAATGGCCTGGGAAGAGGTTTGCACTTTTCTTAGATCAGGAGGCAGTTGCCAGTGAATCACTACGTCCAGAATCTGAGCTTTGTGGCCCGGAGCACTGAGAACTGGTCAGCCTGATCTGTGTAGGTAGCCTGCTAGGGTGGGAAGGTACAAAGCTGTAATATGGGTTTATCACTGGGTCATGTCCCATCTTGCTTATCTCATAAACTGTGTTGGCAGGAAGATGTATAACCCAACTCAGAGCTCAGAACTCGGGGAGCCTGGTTTGAGTCCCAGCTCCAATCAGATTTGAAGGGACACAATGCACCGTGATGTTAATAGCAGTATTATCAACAGTAACCAAACTATGGAAAGAGCCCAAATGTCCATTGACTGATGAATAGATAAAGAAGATGTGGAGTATGTATATATATAAATATATATGAATATATATTTGAATATATATTGGAATATTTTTCAGCCATCAAAAAGAATGAAATCTTGCCATTTGCAATGACATGGGTGGAGCTAGAGTGTGTAATGCTAAGCAAAATAAGTTAGTCAAAGAAAGACAAATACCTTATGATTTCACTCATATGTGGAATTTAAGAAACAAATAAACATATTTGGGGGGGGAGAAAAAATAGAGAGGGAAACAGACGATAAGAGACTCTTAATGATGAGAACAAACTGAAGATTAATGAAGGGAGGTGGGTGGGGAATGGGCTAGATGGGTGATGAGTATTAGTTAGGATGAGCACTGGGTGTCGTATATAAGTGATGGATCACTGAATTATACTTCTAAAACCAATATTGCACTGCATGTTAACTAACTAGAGTTTAAATAAAAATTTGAAAAGAAAAAAAGAGAAATTTTTTTTATATTAGTGGAAGACAAGACTCACAAAATGGAGCATTTTGAAAATGTTCCATAGGTGAGTCAAATTAAGTGCTAAACTGAGCACCACAAACTCTACTTGTTGGGGGAGCTCCAAGAAAGGGAAAATATGAGTAAGAAGTAATCAAGAAGTGGGTCTTTGATGAGGACGTGTGCTCTGCAGAGAAAGGTAAGGAATGTCCATGGATGAGAAGTCAAGGGAGAAAAAGAAAGTAGGCAGAAGGAAAGCCAGCCAGTGGAAGAGAAAACTGATCTAACCAGAGGAGAGAGATCTAGGAAGTAGTAGACAATAGTAGCAGTAGATAATGAGGAGTTTGGAGAAGAATGAAGAAGTCTTAAGAGCTCTGAAGAGGAATTTAGACTCAATCTGGAAGCAAAGGACCTCTTGGTAGTTGAGGAGGGCATTGGCAAATGAAAGAAGAGTGTTGGGAAGGTGAAGACTTCAGGAGTAAAGGAAGGGACTGAAGGGAAGAGAGCTATTAAAACATGCTTGTGCAAAATGCCAAGGAGTGAGATGAGAGACAGAGAGTTGAACCACCTTTCCAGAGAAGGACTTGTCAGACTCAGTGAGCAAATAGAGTGAATGAGACAAGGATGATTCCATTTGTTTCCATCATGTTCAATAAAGGGGACAGGGGACAGATGGGGAGAAGTCATTTGTGCATTCTGGTCATTTAAACATTCTAAATGGAAGTTCACTAAAAGGAAATAAAAACTGCCCCTCTGATCAAAGAAGCAAAATGTACCTTCTCATTTGTTGGCAGGGTGGGGGGGGGGTGGTGGTGGTGGTGGTGGTGTTGTGGATATTGAGTTTTACAAAAAGCTCCTAGATCTCCCCTTCTGATAAAGAGAGAAAGCTTTGAGTAAATGTCTCTGAAATTAGAGGCTTTCTTTGAATGTCCTGAGCTGTGTGTGACTCCGGGTTGGGGGTTCAAAAGTCTGGAAATGGGTAGAAGGAGAGTTCCCCACCCTGATTTCTGTGGGGGAGAGATGGCAACATGTTCTTGCTCGTCCAAAAGAGAAATCTAAACAAGTCCAATTTGTTGTCTTGTTAAATCTTGAGGAATTCAAAATAGGTCTTTATTAATCAACCAGTCAAACATTATTTACTTGTTGAGCAAAAATCTTAATCTCCTTTGACCCTGGAAAGGATTTGTACTCATAGTGTCCCTTGGCCTAGGTTCATTAAAATACACACATTCATTTTTGTTAAGATGTCTAAAGAATCGGTTCCAATAAACTGTTGCCACCAGTAAATTGTGAATGTCATAATCTTTCCATGAAGATCTTGCATTCCTTGACAGCTAGTCCTTTTGTTAAATTAGGTACCGCCTTGCAAAATAAATAATTAACTAAATTAATAAAATAATAAACTTGGCTTCTCTGATCAGAGGGGCAGTTTTTATTTGCTTTTGGGGAAGCCTCAATTCAAGTTGTTAAATGCGCATGATTTATAAATAACTCTTCTCCCTACCTATCGCCCTCTTCCTTATTTATTGAGCACCAGATGAGAATTGGATTTATTTGTTCTTACAAGCCTTTTAAATATTTCTATTTTATACAAATTAAAGGAAACTGCTATTCTGCCTTGAAAGCAAACAACATACTTCAGTCTGAAGTATGCCTCATGTTGTGTGACATTTCTTCCAAAGAATTTGTGTGTTGTGTGTGTGTGTGTGTGTGTGTGTGTGTGTGTTGGTGCTGAATGGTGGTGGGCCAGTGTGATCGGGCAGAGGAAGGGAAGGGGTGACATAAAGTTTTCTCAGAACCTGACACAGTGAGTATGTGGCATCAGTATTTGAAGAGATAACAAGTGCTCACTTTAAAAATGATGGCTTCCATGTAGTCTCTATCAAACTTCTGAAGAGGCTTTACAAGACCAGACGTAAAAAGGCATTTCCTGATTAGCTGTCAGGAATACTATGTGTCTACAGACATGAATCACATCCCGTTTGTACATTCCATTTCACAACAGGAACATGAGAAGCACCCGCCCAGTCCTTACCAGCTTCAGGGAGAAAGGGGAGCTAACCAGCTTCCCTCTCGTGGGGTGTTCACCTTAATGCCATGCTCATCTGGGCTGAGACAGAGCCTGGCTCCAAGACTGAGAAGATTGGAATCTAGTTGGTTTGACGGCATAGATAGCCCAGTCAAGAAACTCAGCTGCATAATGAAGAGAGAAAAAGAGAGAGCTCTGGATTTTCCCCATGTAGTAGGACTTTTGAAAGCCGTCTGAATCATTGGACTCAAGGAACAAGACCAGTGCTCTAACACTCCTGTCAGAATTAGCCATCTATACTCCCTTTTGATCTTTGTCCAATCAGATGCTGCCATTTTCCTTTCTTACTTTTTTTTTTTTTTAACTGAAGTATAGTTGACACACAATGTTACATTGGTTTCTGGTGTACAACATAGTGATTGAAAGTCTATATGTTATGCTGTGCTCACCACAAGTGTGGCTACTGTCTATCACCCTACAGTGCTATTACAATACCATTGACTATAGTCTCTTTCTGTACCTTTCACCCCTGTGACTTACTATTTGCCTTTTTTACTTTGCAGGCATGATAAGTGGTGAAGCAGCTTCCTGTTTCAGCCGAAAGGGAATAAAGAGCTCCTGACCAGACTATAAACTTATCTCAGTTTCATGCTCACCTTATGGTTCCTTCATTTGTACAGCATTGTACTGCTTTCCATGAAATTTTGGATCCACTGCTTCCTAGCAACAAGTAGTGATTGTGTTTGCCTTCATCTCTGACTTACTGGTTTGGATTTCTTTTTTTTTTTTTTAATTTTTTAATGTTTTTTATTTATTTTTTTGAGAGACAGAGAAAGACAGTGCAAGTAGGGAAGGCTCAGAGAGAGAGAGGGAGACACAGAATCCGAAGCAGGCTCCAGGCTCTGAGCTGTCAGCAGAGCCCAAAACGGGGCTCAAACCCACGAACCGTGAGATCATGACCTGAGCTGAAGCCGGATGCCCAACCGACTGAGCCACCCAGGAGCCCCTGGTTTGGATTTCTGATCCACTGTGTTGGCAGGATCTCTGGGACAGTGTGCTTCCCACCACTACTTGCCTCCTTGCCTCTCTCTCCAAGGATCCTGGGGCTAGCAGCAGCACAGCTGTGCCCAGCTCTAAGGCCCAAGGGACCAGGGAAGGAGAGGTTACTGGAACCTGGAAGGGAAGGGAGTACTGTAGAGCAGACCACTGGAAAAGAGTAGTGATGTTTTGTCAAGGAGAGAAGAGATCTACTCTTCCCTTCTCATCAGCTGGTGTTCCCATTGACCAAACCCAAAAGGAAGTCCAAGGGCATAGGAAACTTGTCAGTGTGTAACACTTACAATTTACATTTGGGAGACAAAAAACCTAGGCTCAGAGAGTTTAGATGACTTTTCCAAATTGTAAAGCTGGAAATTGAATCTAGACACATGTGACTTTAAAACCATATTTGTAAACCACTATACTAGATTCTGTCTATAGGATAATTCTTGTTTTAACCTTCAAATATGATATATTTTTTCAAATCTGATATTTTGACTCCTTGCCCACCTACCTCATTACAAAGTCCAATTTGCACAGAACTTCAGAACCTTCTACATCTTATGACTACATCATATTGTCTGGATCCTGCCCCCCAACATCACGTTGATCCTCCTTGTCTTAGTAACTAAATATCTGTTCACTAACACCACTTGTATTACTAACACTTCCTACAAAAACTGGACAGTTCTCCTCTTTGGAATCAAGAAATGGTACACATAAGTCATAGGGTTCCCAAGTTTACAACCAAATGCCAGAATATAAAATGTTGTCCTGCCAGATGGTAGGTGTATGCTAGCAGGTAGAATGATTAACCTTAAGAAAGGATTCCAAAGATGAATAACTATATATTTGGGGGTGTTTGTTGCTGCATTATTATAATTGAGAACCATTAGAAGCAGCAGAAGCATCCCACAACAAGAGAATTGCTAGTATGAGTGGCCCTCGTTAAATACGGATGGGGAGAGCTTTAAGTCCCCCTTACCAGTTTCTGCATTCTGATAGAGGTTTAGGGCAATTTCTAGACAAAGCTCATAGGGGATGCATTTGAAGTAAGAAGGAACAGTTAAAAACTCTTTTCCATCCTTTTGGCCTTAGGTAGGGGCGTAACGAGGCAAGCTGAGAGCTGTTCCCTCTTGGGAGGATTCCCCGTCCTGTAGCCTAGGGGAGGGAGTAAGTCATTTGGGGGACTCTGCTGTGGGCCTGAAGGACAAGGTCTTTTCTTTAGGATATCTTCAGATGCTTCTTTTCACCACCAGATTGGTAAGACCCGGAGGGTTAAGAAAAGGGTGTGACCAGGGAAAAGTAGGCAAGGACAACTTCGTTCTCTTTTAGTAAGACATGGTGTAGAGGGTTAAATGAGTCTGTGACTCACACATGTCCAGTTAACTCACTCCAGATAGGAGTCTGACGCCGACACACGGTATCGAGTATTCCTTTGCCCAGAGTGGCTCATCTCAATTTTTCTAAGGCAGCAGTTCTTAAGGCATGATCCACAGGCCCTGGGGGGGTCTCTAGAACACTTTCAGGAGGTTTGTAAGCTGAAACCATCTTCATGACAATATTATGATGTTATTTGCATCTTTTATTGAATGGGGCCAAAGCAATAGTGGACAAAGTCCTGGCACAATAACATGAATGAAAGCATAGGCTCTATCCTTTAATACTGTGTGGTATTCAAGTCACATACTTTACCAGCATATGATCACAATTTGAAAAAAAAAAAAAGAGCCGGCTTCACCTGAGAACATCTTTTTAATATTATGTGTGATGCAAAGGGGAAGTATCTGTAAAGCATTTCTGCTATAGACCCAAGTACACTGGTTATCATTAAAAAAAAAAAAAGCACATTGCAATTGTTTGATTTACAAGCTGAACTAACAACATTTTTCATGGAACACCATTTTTACTTTACAGAATGACTGATAAGCTATGACCATTCAGGTTAGGGTAGTTGGCAGATGCCTTTTCCAAAGCGAATAAAGTGAGGCTGTTAGTTCAAGGAAAACAACTAATATCATGTGTTGCTAATAATAACATTTAAGATTTTAAGCAAGAGATAGATTTTTGGAAAGTCTTTGTTCACACTATGAGCTCGAAAGCTTCCCAACACTTAAAGACTTTTCTGATAAGTCAGTAGTGATACGAACAAATGTGATTTTTTAAATACTTTATAATAAAATGCGTCAACATTAGGAAGCTCTGTGTATCTCAGTGAGCCAATATCTCCCAAATAACCCATGCGTGATGTTTCAAAATCATGCATGAATAAAAGATCTATTGCAAGTGTAAGATAGACAAATAGATTTAATGCAGCAGATACAAAAAGTTCATTGATATTGTTTCAGATTGCACATTACTGTTAATCTTTAATGAACTCCCACGTGTCAAGTTTTGGGTAACAGACAACATCTGCAATTATTTGAAAAAGCTATTAAAATAGTCTCCTCTTTTTGATTCCACATCTGTAGGAGGCTGGATTTTCTTTATATACTGAACCAAAGCAACATATTACAACAGATTGGATGCAGAAGTTACAGAATCCAGATGTCTTTTGTTAAGGCAGACTTTAAAGAAATTTGCAAAAATGCAAAACAACGCCAGTCCTGTCACTAAATTTTCCTTTGTTTTGGAAAGTATAGTTACTTTTTCATAAAAGTACGTGATTTATGACAACATGGAATTGTTACTATTATATTTAGTAAATAGAAATAAGCACTTAAAACTTTTCAGTTTTACCCAGTAAATATTATAACCCACACAAGCAAAGGGTCTTTGAGGTCCTTAATCATGTTTAAGAGTGAAGAGGTGACAAAACCCAAGGTTTGTGAACCGTGGAGCTAGTGCATTTGGTGAGCATGGGATGGGATGGCTCTGGCAGCAGTGTGTGATTGCTCGATGTTTTAGGGATTCTCTCCTGTCTCATCTCATCCCAAACCTTTCCATGTTTTTATATTTATTTTTGAGAGAGAGAGAGGAGACAGAGTCTGAAGCAGCATCCAGGTTCTGAGCTGTCAGCACAGAGCCCGATGCAGGGCTTGAACTCGTGAACCATGAGATCATGACCTGGGCTGTAGTTGGACACTCAACTGACTGAGCCACCCAGGTGCCCCTCTCATCCCATACCTCTTAAAGAATACAGGGCACCTGGGTGACTCAGTTGGTTAAGTGACTGCAGCTCAGGTCATGATCTCATAGCTCGTGAGTTTGAGTTGTAAGCTTGAGATCGGGTCATGATCTCATAGCTGTGAGCTTGAGCTCGTGTGTCAGTGCTGACAGCTTGGAGCCTGGAGCCTGCTTCTGACCGTGTCTCTCTTTCTGCCACTCTCCTGCTCACACTGTCTCTTTCTCCCAAAAATAAAAAAATTTAAAAAAAATTTTAAAGAATATAATATAGGCTTTAGTAACTAGCCTTATGAGGTTTTTTTTTAAAGTTTTTTTTATTTATTTTGAGAGAGACAGAGATAGCACTAATGGGGGAGGGGCAGAGAGAGAGGAGAGAGGGAGAGGCAGAGAATCCCAAGCAGGCTCCACACTGTCAGCATGAGCTCAACACGGGGCTCAAACCCACATAACTGTGAGATCATAACCAACTGAGCCGAAACCAAAACTTGGATGCTCAACTGACTGAGCCACCCAAGTGCCCCTAGCCTTATGGAGTTTTAAACATACTCTTTTATAAAGAACAATTTTTAAAGCAGAATGCAAACCTGTATGTAGATTCCGACTGTCACAACGCTATAATGTATGCACCTACAGGCAAGGACTGAACTTTGAAAACTGAGAAGCATAATGTTAGGATGGTGGGATTCTGCTTGATAGATTCTCTTTGACATTATTATAATGATATTCTAACAATTTTGAAAAGTCAAAAACACTCATATACACACCAACAACATCATTTTTCCAGGAGATTCAAAAAGTAGCAATCCTCCAGGTTTTTCCCCAGTTGGTTGTAAAACCAAACTGTTAACCTGATGGCTCCAGGAATGTCTCCACGCTGTTTTGCAAGAAGGAACATTTCAGTTCTTCGACTGTGCCAAATGCAGTGGCCATGGGGACTGTACGTATCTCTCTCCCATGTCTCTGGAAGGATGTACACAGATTGCACAGAGGACCCTCGGGCTGAGAGTTGAGCTGTCTTTGAACGTAGCTACTGAGCAGGAAGCAGGTAGCACCTGGCTTTGTTGACAGTACCCTGACCCGCTGCTCACTGTGGCACAGAAGAGAGCTGGGCCACTTCCACCAAGGACAGGGAGCAAGTTACACGAAGCTGGCTGTGAATGAGATTTCCAGGGGCTGCAGGCTCTGTGCACACAGTAAAGAACAGGAAGGACAGGTACACTGCAGGCCACCCGGCAAATGGCCAGGAGTAAGCTGGCAGCAACACCTGAGTCACAGGAACCCCTGAGCGGGTGGCCTGTCTGGGTCTGCCTTAGGAGAAGATGTTGTCTATGGTCCTTGCTTATGAATATGACGTGCTTTTTCTTTCAGTTCAACTATTTCATTCATTCATTCATTCATTCATTCGACAGACTGAGTGCTTACTATGGGTTATCTGTTCTAGGGTCTAGAATATAGAAGTGAACATAGCAGACAATCTCACCCTCGTGGAGTTCATATTCTAGAAGAGACAGAAAGTTACTAAAATAATTCGTTACTAAAATAATGAAGTAAAATGTAGAGCATATTGGATGCTGATAAGTGCCACAGAGAAAGATAAAGCAGGAGTAGGAGGGGACGAGCGTGTGAGGATGGGTGTGAAGGTGTTAGCGAAGCCTCGCCGAGAAGGAGGAATTGAAGCAAAGACCTATTCGAGGTTATTGTAGGAATTAAAAAGAAAGGTATAAAACAATCATGGAAAGTACCTACTCTCCCCTTGTAATATTGCTGTTTTGTTGGCATCGTCTTACACTATTTTCTCTGCGTGTCTGAACACATATTGCTTCAGAGGTAGATGCGTGCATGCATACACGTGCATGGAAGTCTTACTCTCTCACTTGGCAGTGCATCTCGAGCAGATTTCCATGTTCGTTAATAGAGCTGTACCCTAACTTTAACCAGTTACAGAAGGCGGGGAGACTTTGGCCTAAGGGGGGGCCCAGGGTCTCGCCCCAGTTCTGCTACCTATGGGAGCTCTCTGTGTCCCAATTTCTTCGTCAGTAAGATAAGGACATAAGGTTTAACTTGTGGGGCCTTTTGAGACGAAGGGAGTGATTTCATGCATCTAAAGCAGGCTGTCTCAGTAATTCTGGAGCTAATTAGAAGTTAACAGAAGATCATGGGGGAGGGGGAGGGGAAAATAGTTACCGAGAGGGAGGGAGGCAAACCATGAGAGACTCTTAAATACTGAGAACAGACTGAGGGTTGATGGGAGTTGGGGTGAGGGGAAAATGGGTAATGGGCATGGAGGAGGGCACCCGTTGGGATGAGCACTGGGTGTTGTATGGAAACCAATTTGACAATAAACTATATTTAAAAAAAAGAAGTTATAGGATTCAGGATACATTTTGAAAATAGACCTGACGGTGCTTAGCTACAGGGCTTGGCGTGAAAGAGAAAGGAACCATGGACGACCACTGGGTTTGGGCACAGAGGCGCTGTTATTTGGACAGGGAAGGCCAGGAGAACACGTCTGGGTGGTGGGCGGGTGGATAGCCCTCTATTTGGCCATATTAACCCTATTTTCATTGCCCTTTGTTCTTATTGCCATCACCTCAGTTTAGGTCTTGTCCCTTTGAGACCAGACCATGACGACACTGTGGCCCCATAGGTGGCCCTGATTCCAGCCCTTCCTTTTGCACACGGCCTTCCCACTGATCTCCCGTGGCTTTTCCCTTCCTCCCTTGAGCCCTCCCATCTACCGCCACATCCTCTGCCTCTAAGCCCAGCTTACCCTTCAAGGCAACATCCAAGTACCACCTCCTACAAAAAGCTTGTTTCCTTCTGAATTTTGATACAGACTAGGGGCATCACTCATTTGGTTTTTAACAGGTTACTCACTTTCTCTTTTAAAAATGTGTTATTTTTCTTCTGCTGTTCCCGGAACGTTTGGTGACAGAAACCTAAAGATGGGAACAGCATCAGGTACTGCAAGTCGAGTGTTGGGAGACTCTGAAGAGGCAAGGTGGGGATTAGGAGGGGCTCTTAAGGGACAAGAAAAAACAAAGGAGAAACTCCACACACCTCATGGGAGCTCAGGGCTGGCTCTGCACACACCCGATTTGTGCCAAATTCCAGTAACACTGCCAGGCCCATTTCCAAGGGACTAATAGCATCTAGGTTTTTCATTGCTGATGATAATTTGAGGCCATTTTCTAATGTGTAAACCGTCCAGAAGTGGAGACAGCCAAGCAGCAGCCCTTGAGACAACTGGCTACCTGTTCTCATTTCCCTCCTGCCTTGCTCTGGCCTCAGTCAGGTTCTGCAGCAGGAGGGAGGCAGACTCATCCTCATGGAGCTCATTTTAGGCCACCGCTCTGCCTTTGTATAGGGCTCAAACTGCTCTTTTTGGTTCTGGTGGCCCACCCCTGTCTATTGGTACATTGATATGGTTTATCCCCCAGGGCCTAACTAGATGTCTCCTCATGGGCCTCTCCATGACCTGAAATCATTTATTCATCTCTTCTGTGGGTCAAACTAAGTGTTAAGATTATACGTGTCATGACTCAAATTGATTTATTGTATTAACCAGTTGGGCACAGAGCAAGGTCCTGGGGGCCCTCCTCCTGTCCTCCTCTTTTCTGTCTCTACTTGTGCATCTCAGCGGAAGCAGGGAAGGGGCTGCTGCAGAGATGATTGGTAGCTGGATTCTTCTGGAATTCAGACCCAGGAGAGCTGCAGGGAGGGAAACCCCCTAAGCTTCTCAGCAGAGCACCAGCTTCTCTAACTGCTCCCATGGTAGCCAGAAAAATGGCCCCATTTGAAACCCCACAACCTGTGAACCTTACCTTATATGGCAAAAGCGATCTTGCAGAGGTGATTAAATGAAGGATCTTTAGCTGGAGAAATATTTTGGATTATCCCAGTAGGCCCTCAATGTAATCTATAAGTGTCCTTGTAGGAGGGGGGCAGAGGGAATAAATAAAGAAGAGGTGGGGGGACAATGTGACCATGGAGACAGAGGCAGGAATGATGAGGCCACACGATGAGTCCAAATTTGCTGGCCACCAGAAGTCGGAAACGGCAAAGATCAGATTCTCTCCCAGAGCCTCAGACACCCTGATTTTTTTCCCCGTAAGACTGAGTGCAAACTTCTGGTATCTAGAACTATAAAAGAATAAATCTGTGTTGTATTAAGCCCCACAGTTTGTAGTAAGTTGTTAGAGTAGCTCCAGGAAATAAATACGGCTCCTCAGCCCACCCTAATTCTGGGTCTTTCAAGAAAGCTCCTGCTACCAAAGGGGCCAACATCATTCAAGGTGTGGCCTGAGGAGTGCTTGTACTCAGTGAGGGCACCCTTTGGCCCAACAAAGACTTCTGCTCTAGGACAGATTTAGCTTCCCAGAGGATGCCAGCCAGTTCAAAATGGAACCTGGATGGCAGCTGAACCTGGAGCCCGATTTGACCCAAGAAAACTTTGGCTTGTACTCTTATATCTGAGGTGGGCATTTCCTCCCTTGAGCTCCCTCCTCGTCCTCTGAGAACACAAGGAAGAACTTCCCAGAAAACAGACCAATTGGCCAGAGCTGACTGCATAATCTGCAGGATCCAGTACAAAATGAAAAGTCAGAGCCCCCTCTAGACTTACTAAGATTTTAAGATGGGGGCAGCCTCGCGTGGTCCAAGCATGGGGCCTTCCAAGGGCAGGGCCCTGTGAACCCGGGGAGGGGCTGGCTGCTGCCTTAGGCCTCCATTGTATCCTTAGGTGAACTCCCACCTTGGACAGCATTTTGCTTAGAGCAATTTTGCTTACAGTTTTTAGAAAAGCCTTTTTTTTTTTTGGCTTCTTTTCTCTGTCATGAAGAGGCTCTGCTCTCCAACTTGCCAGGCCAAAAATAGGGCCCACTTGAAGAGTGAATGAAACTCTTTCAGGATCCTGCTGATAACTACAATGGTTTCAAAACAAACAAGAATAGCTATAAAGAGAGTTTATGGGCCCATTAAAAATCCCCATCCACAGCATCAGCCATGGGACAGAGAGAGTCATTTTAGAGAAACTCTGTAATGCACAAGGTTGAACTGGCCCTTCTTTAGCTCCACGGTGGCCCACTGGGGCCCGGGGGTGCTTCTCAGAGTGTGCAGGGAAATGGGTGATCTCCAGAGGCTCTGATGGGAAAAAGGGAGTCATGTGCAACCACAGGACATGTAAGTTTATTACTTTTTTAAAATTGTTTAATGTTTATTTATTTTTGAGAGAGAGAGAGATAGAGACAGAGACACAGCATGCGAGCAGGGGAAGGGGTAGAGAGAGAGGGAGACTGAGAATCAGAAGCAGGTACCAGGCTCTGAGCTGTCAGCACAGAACCCCATGAGGGGCTCAAACCCACAAACTGTGAGATCATGACCTAAACCAAAGTCAGATGCTTAACTGACTGAGCCACCCAGGTGCCCGAGGACATGTAAGTTTAGATGGCATTTGAGGGGGAAATAATTCTGTGGTGGCTGGCCCTGAGCCTGGTTTCCCAACTTTCCCCCAAATCTCATGCTGCCCACTGGTAGATAGAGAGTAAAGGGAAATGGACCCCAGACTGCGATCTTGTCCTTCACAAGAACTTTACAGATCAACCTGATTTGGATCTAACGGTCCTTTGTGTCCTGGTACCTGACCCCCACGGACTCAGGACTTCATTACACAGCACTTGTCTTTAGATACGTAGTTCTACATCCCTGATGCTGGTATCCCAGACAGACTGTCAATGCCTGATGGGCGGGAAGCTGAGCTTTTTTTTTTTTTTTTGTAAGATTCACTGGTCAGTAGAGGAGATACTCAAAATTTATTGACTGATTGACCGATCAATGGCCCCAGGAGACAACTCCTTAGAGATGACAGCTTAACTGACCAATTTTACCTTTACCTGTGATGGGAGGTGACCCACAATGACCCTAGTTAGCTTACCTTAATCAATGATTCCCAGAATGTTATAGCTGAAAGGACCTCATTTCCATAATAGAAGAAGGTTCTAGATGGTGGCAAGAATTTTTCTAGCCTGGGGAGACTAACCACCCCCCCTCCCCTTGGCCTCTCCTCTTACTTTTTTCTCTCTGCGAAGCAATGATGCCAGCCACTGGGGCTCATGCTAACCTGTTCCAGGTACAAGACTTCCTCTCCCAGCAAAGCCCAGCTTTCATCATGGCAAATGGGGCACCAGCCTTCTCCAAGTTATAGGCTGTGCATACCCTGAAAGTATGAGCTGTCAGAGAAGCCAGAAATTCTGGGAAAGGAAGGGAAGAAGCCATGATGTGCAGGATGGGCTCACAGGCATCACCTTGTGGAGGAAGTCCTGGCCAGGCTGTCTGCCAAGAATATAACTCCTCTGTGACTATCTGAAGCCATACAGTATGAGAGGCCATTGACTGCAGATCCATTGGTATGGATTTGAATTCTCTTTTGAAAATATAAGTCTCCATCAGTCTCAGGTTGGAGGCAAGAGGTCAATCTCATTTTGCCCTTGTGGAGCAAAGGAGTTCTGAGAGGGGTAAGCGAGCACATTTGAAAGTGGGAATCTTTTATGGTACAGGACATGTCCATGGGTGTCTTATCAAAGTTCTTACAGTAGCATGAGAATGCTTGATATCCTGAGGCTCAGAGGCTAAGAGATGACGGGTAAGAAATAAAAATATTCATCTACTTCAGAAGTTTATCTTGGCTGGCCCAGCTCTCAGGCAAGGAAGAGGAAGCTCCTTATACTGGAGTATTGGAGTCATTATTTAACCATTTTGACTGCAGTTTCTTGTCCCTTCAATTCAGCTTGCTGTCTCCTGCCAATTCTATTCTCCTAACTGGTCCTTCATGTCACTCTTCTGCTCAAGAATGCACAATGGCTCCCCATTGCCAGTTGAACCAAGTTCATTCTCTTGATTAAGTTTTAAAATCATCTGACTCTGACTTACCAGACATTTTGGTCCCCCTTGGCTAGAATCTAAAACTCAGGGTAAACTTGACCCAGTACTTTACACACTGTAAGCATAGGGAACGTTAACTGCTGCAGGTGAATCACCTAAAAATCTTGGAGACCACTGGTTTTTAGAATGAGTTTCCCGAACATAAAGATTGTGTTTTTAAAAATATATGTAAAAGTGTAATCTACTTGAGCAGAAAAGTTCTACTTCTCTACACACTTTATTTTCTTACTTCCATTATTTCTTCATAGCATCATCCTAATAGTGGATATTCTCCTTTTCTTGTAAATGAGACTGAGATTTGCTGAGGCCTCCCAGTGTGTAGCTACGAAGAAGGGAACTCATTCCCTAAACTCTGATCAATGTTCCTGCTGCTCTTTGCACAACCATACAATAGTCTATGGCTTTGTCTGTCTATCCCTGCAAGGTCTTGTTCTGTACTTACAATGGGAGATGCTGGTCTTCAGTCAACAGCCCCCTTCTGTTCCCCCACTCTGGGGAAACATAAGTGTCCCAAGATGCCAGACCTCCCTCTCATAAATGGTTAAGTGGGCTGGTCTCCAGCCCTATGTGCCTCAAAGCCCCAAAGCCCCGAAGCCCATGAGTGCTTCTGTTGCAATTCACATCCCTGGGCTTTTGGTCCACTTGTTTCTGTTTCATCAAGTCCAGGCCTAGGCATCCTCTGAAAACTCATTTCTTTTATGAAACAAAGAACAAACCCCATGAAGGCAACCCTTTCAGGAAAGTCCCCAAATTGCAACCTTGAAGAGAGCCAGTGGAAGGGGCAGGGGAAAGGGAGAGAGAGGAGAAAAAAGAAAGGCAAGTAGGGAAACAAGATCTAAGAACTTAATTTTAATGCCAAGGAACCTCTTAAAGAATTATGGCCTTATGAGCCGGGGACACCTTTTTGGTGAGTCAGCCACCTTTTGACCATAAAGGCAATACATTTCTGTGCATTAGCTTTTTTAATCTGGTAAGGAGCCATGTAGGAGATCAGTGGTCCAGGGCATTCATGCTGAAAATGAATCCAAAGGCCTCCCACAAGTGCTTGATCTCAGGATGGTGCATCTGTATGGCAGTTAAGGCATGGGACTTACGAAGAACTCTGTGGCTGGCTTAAGTAGACACAGGCCTCTCAGCCTAGTGGGGGACTGACCGCAAGAGCGTATGGAAGAGGGCTGGCCTCCGCCCTTGGATGAACCCACTGCCTGCTGTTCCACCCACACAGCCTCATTCTTTTGCACTTAGAAAGCATTTTGGGTACTCAAGAGCTCCAGATGAGCATTTCCTCAATCCTGTTCGGGACCACATTTTACAGGCTTAATCAAGCAACGCCTATATGCCTATACTTTCAGTTTATGTTTTAGGAACGGTTTTCAGAAAAGGGTTACCTTAATCAGGGGAGTGTCTGGGGTGGGAGGAATTGGGGCACCTAAGAGAACGACAAAAAAGGGTGGGAGATGAGGATGAGAGAAGACAGGTGTGCTGTTGATGGGCAGGAGGACCTGGGATGAGGCCCCCTGCTATGAGGTCTTTAAATATATCTGTGCCATACACCCCGTGGCAGCCAGGCAAAGCCTGTTTGTCCCTTTGTCAGAATAAGATTCCTTTTATTTTAATGTTTATTTATTTTGAGAGAGAGAGAGAGAGAGAGAGAGAGAGATCGTGAGCATGAGCCAGGGAGGGGTAGAAAGAGAGGGAGACTTGGAATCCCAAGCAGGCTCTGTGCTGACTACATAGAACCCGAAGTGGGGCTTGATCCCACGACCCTGAGGTCATGACCTGAGTCAAAACCGAAAGTTGGGCACTTAACCGACTGAGCCACACAGGCACCTCAGAATAAGATGCTTAAATGCATAAAATAAAATTCATAGGATTACAAAGCAGACCACAATTATATCAAAATAGTTATCTAAATGCTTAAAAAACAAATTTGTGATAGATAACATTGGTGCTTCTTTGCTAATGCATTAAATAAGATCTAGTGGTGGGGCTATTAATTATCTTATTTTAGAAGTAGTGATGTTAGTAAATGCTATTTCCAGATATCAACAGCAACTATCATTTGTCATGAAAATATCTTTGATTTAACCTGTAAAAAAAAGTTCTAGGGATCACTTTAAGTCCCATCGTTTGCCAATCTTTACAATGAAAAGAAATGCTAAATATCCATTTGAGGCTAGTGAAAATAAAGTTGTAATTTTTTTCCATCTAACTTCATGAAAATGCTGAATTATCTCTGTGGAACACTGCGGTTCTATCGGTCTCTCAATAAAAAACTTCCCTGTAGAGGTTCCAATTATCTGGGCAAACCTAGTGGGGAAAAGGAAGAGCAGGTCCTTAGACCGTGTAAATCACACAAGCGGCTTGACTGATGTTTGCTAATTGCTGTAAATGAAAAGCTTGGGCAGAGGTTTCTCATTTAATTTCTCACGTTGGCTTTATAAAAATCATTATTTAAAATTCATTAAAATGTGCCCATGGCCCACGGCTTGCACACAACTGAATTCACTCAGAGGGTTAATTAAGAAGCTGCCAAAGAAGGGGAATGAGGGTCGTTGGTGCATCTGTTGGTGTTCAAGAGAAGAGCCTGTCTGTCGTTCTTTAAGTGGTTCGCTTTGAGCTCATCTCTCACTGCCTTGGAGACGGATGTTTGGATGCTGGCAGCCTTCCTAAAGTGTTTCATCAGGACATCGCTTTCCTGCGAATGTGGAGGGAGGTGGAGCCAAACTACACGGAGGGCAAAAGGCTCCCATTGGTGAAGCTTTCTTCTCACCCTGTTTTTGCTCCCCTGTTTTGGGTTCTTCTAACTCTTTAAACAAGTAATTCCTCAGGTCAGTTCTGCAAACTGCCTGACTCCACGTGCCTATAAATGGTCCCAGGGAAGAGAGTAGAGCTAGGTGGAGTTCTATTGGTTGCATTAAGTCTTGAAGCTGACAGCCATTGCTCCAAAGTTGCCAAGGCAACTTGCTCCTGCTGACGGTGCTGATGGTGCTGGTGGAAGTGAAGAGGACAAAGAGAGGAGACAGTGGCCTCCCATTAAGAAAACTGTTGAGAACCTATTGAGTTATAGGAGTTCCTTAATATATTTTGGATATTAACCTCTTGTCAGATAGTCGGCTTGCAAATATTTTCTCCTATTCTGTAGGTTGCCTTTTCATTTTGTTGATTGTTTCTGCTGCTCAGCAGAAGCTTTTTAGTTCCATGTGGTCCATGTGTCAATTTTTGCTTTGGTTGCTTGTGCTTTCTTTTGGTGTCATATCCAAAAAATCATTGCCAAGACCAATGTCAAGGAAGTTTTCTTCTAGGAAAAACTTCCCTCTAGGAGTTTTATGGTTTCCGTTCTTACCTTTAAGTTTTGCATCCATTTCAAATTATTTGTGAGTGGTGTAAGACAAGAGTCTGGTTTCATTCTTTTGTGTGCGATTATCCAATTTCCTCAGCACAGCTTATTGAAACTAATGTCTTTTCTCCATTGAGTATTTTTGGCTCCCTTGTCGGATATTAGTTGACCATATATGTGAGATCTATTTCTGGGCTTTCGGTTCTGTTCCATGGGTCTATTTGCTTGTTTTTATGTCAGTACTAGACTGTTTTGATTATTATGGCTTTGTAACATAGCTTGAAAAAAGGAAGTGTGGAGATACCTCCAGCTTTGTTCCTCTTTCTCAGAATTGCTTTGCCTATTTGGGGGTCTTTTGTGGTTTGATATGAATTTGATAAACTGTGTACCACAGCCACTGATCACCCGACCTATAACAGAATCTAACATTTGATTGTCCACAAATAAAAAATCAAGCACTGCTGTCTTTATATATTGCCTTATTGAATCCTTTACTTAACATCTAAGAAGTGGATATTATTACTCATATTTTATGAAGGAAAATAAATATAATTGCCAAAGTAAAGGATGTGGAACTTAAATCTTTGTGGACAGGCTTAGTATATTATGGAAGGATTCTTATATTTACATGACAACCCTTCTTTTTTTTGAGGGAGGGGCAATGTGTGTGAGTGGGGGAGGGTCAAAGGGAGAGGAAGAGAGAAACCCAAGCAAGCTCCACACTCCACTCGGAGCCTGATGTGGGGTTCAATCTCACGACCTTGTCATCGTAACCTGAACTGGTATCAAGAGATGGACCCTTAACAGATAAAGCCACCTGAGTGCCCCTTCAGTCCTCCTTTTTAAAAATAAAAAGCAGTGTCTCTCATACTTTTAAAAGTTTATTTATATGAGTTTCCATAAATTATTTTCTGAATTGTGCTACATAGGATTGATTAGGGCTTAGTATATTTTGCTGTGAGGAATTGGGTAGTTTTAAGAATAAGTTAAATATTCTAGAAAATGGTAGACCCAGGGATTGGCCCAAAGTAGGCTAGCTTGGAGTGTATAAATATAATTCTTCAGGAGAGCAAAAACAAACAAACAAATCAACCCCATAATGAATATTAGACACACACTCATCTCTTTGACTTTCAGTGTTATAGATTCATTCCAAAATGTATATAAGTCCCCAAAGTCTGCTTCTACTAACTGTATGCTAACCAGATTGAAATCAAAGTGTCAGCTGGGCCACACTCCCTCCAGGGAAGCTCCAGGGGAGAATCTGTCCCTTCCTTCCAGCTTCCAGTGACTGTGGCCACCTCCCTCCAAACATTCTCTGTGGTCACATTGCCTTTCTATGTTTGTCAAATCTTCTGCCTCTGTCTTCAAATGACACTTGTGATTGCATTTAAGGACCTTCCATATAATCCAGGCAATCTCCCAACAAGAGACTCTTAGTAATAGAGAATAAACTGTGGGTGGCTGGAGGGTAGTGTGGGTGGAGGTTGGGATAAATGGATGATGGGTACTAAGGAAGGCACTTGTGATGAGCACTGGGTATTGTATGTAGTGATGAATCACTGAATTCTGCTTCTGCAAATGATATTGCACTGTATGTTAACGAAACTTTAAATTCAAAAAGGGGAAAAAATAAAAGCTTATTTCCAGATCATGAGCAATTAGAAAGGCTGAATATAAAGGAGTTTAAGTTAAAATTTTAAGAAGTAGTGGTCCTCAAATCTGAAGGAAGAGCATCCCGAGAAGACAATCTGATGTTCAAAATCATTTGCATTTGACTTTTCAAGCAAAGCCCCATGATACAAAGTCAGGTAGAGTGATTAACAGTCTCCTTTACCAATGCCAGGATGCACTCAGCATTAAAGTGTCTATCTAACAAAACAGCCACTTTTTATCAAATAACAGATGAGGAGCCAAGTTCAGTTTGAAACCTAGTTTTTAGTTTTCTCAGCAATTCCCAAACCACTTTTGAAATCCAGTGCAGACATAAATCAAGGCACCACATCATCTTTATCATCTTTGTCATATTGTCATCAGGAGATGCAGTGGTCCTGGAGCCTGTAACATCTCCTCCTTTAATGCAGTTGGCCAACTGGTCAACTGACCCAGAGTGTGACCACTTGTCATTTGCTGCATTGGACAAAGAGCACTGCTCCGTGACCTCAGAGAAATCACTGATTAACCTCTTTGACTCACAGTTTTCTCCAGCTGTAAAATGAAATTGGTATTGCCTGTTTCATAACGTTATCGGGAGGATTGCTCAAGGTATCTATGAGGAAGCACTGGTCAGATTGCAGTGCTCTGCACAAATGCCCTATATTATTCAAGTATCCCTGTGAACCCTGAAAAGCATTGCCCCTTATAGAAAAAGCTTCAGTGAATTCTGTCTCCAAAGGGGTCATGCTACAACTGTCTTCCTTCTCAATTGCCAGCTGACCCACTCACCACTCACATTAGCATATGCGAATTTGTATGGTTATTTGTCTTGTTAAAGTCTGCGCTATAAGTTGGCAAGTACTTTTGGGGCAGAAGCTTTGCCTAGGTCATTTTTTGTCCCTAGTGCATCCAATGGCCACAATAAGCAAAAAGCATTCAGAAAATACAGGCAGCTGGTAACATTTATTGAGCACAAACCATGTGCCAAGAACTGTTGCAAGCACTCACATTGATTACTGAACGTGATCTTCACAACAAACCTGAAGTAAGGACTACTATTACCCCCATTTTATTTTTTATTTTTAATTTTTTTCAGAGTCTTTTTTAATATTTATTATTTATTTTTGAGAGAGAGAGACAGACAGAGTGCAAGTGGGGAAGGGGCAGGGAGAGAGGGAGACACAGAATTGGAAACAGGCTCCAGGCTCTGAGCTGGCAGCACAGAGCCCAACACGGGACTCAAACCCACAAACTGTGAGATCATGACCAGAGCTGAAGTCGGAACCTTAACCGACTGAGCTACCCAGGTACCCCTATTACCCCCATTTTAAAGTGAGGAGTCAGAGGTAAGGAGAGGGGAGAGACTCAGAAGGTGAGAGGCTGGGCTCACATGAGCACAAGGATGCTATTACTCAGAGCAGGAGTCTAAACCACCCTGCTTTCTAAATACATGTTCAAGATAAGCCCTGCAGGTGGGAATGAAGAGAGCTTCTGCAGTCCCCAATCATGCCTACAGCCCACTCCCTTCTGTACTGGGCTGACAGTGGCCTATCCACCCCAAATTCACACACCCAGAACCTCAGAATGGAAATAGGGTTTATGTCCCAGGTGTGCCGAGGATTGCCAGCAAACCAGCAGAACTTAGGTGAGAGACACAGAACGACTTCACTCTCAGAGCCCCCAGAAGGAACCAAGGCCTTACTAACATTGTGATTTTGGATTTCTGGCCAGCAGAACTGGACAAATACATTTCTATTGTTTTTATGCCACCCAGTCTGTGACGCTTTGTTACAGAGGCACTGGGAAACCAATACACTTTCTTTCTCTTTCTCTGCTTTCCCGTGAAGTGAAGGAAAGTATTGCACAGATGACTCAAGAACCCAACTATCAAGGCTTGGGGCGGGAGTGCTTTGTTTTGTATTAGTTCCTTTCCTTTTTCTCTGATTAAACTTCAAAGGAAACCAGCTCACTCAGATTAAGGAACAGTGAGACTGTCTCGTGGGCCATTATCTCTTGGTAAAGTAAAACTAGTCCCCAAAGGTCGACTGCTTGAACAGCTCATTATCATTAATCAACCAATAATGCTTCAAAACATAAACACATGCTTCCTTCTGTCTTTTTGTTGGGGGCAGGATGGTTGGAGAGAGGTCATCCCAGCCCAAGAATTTGAAGTGGTCTGTGAAAAAAAGACAAAACTGTAATTTCAAATGTCTGCTCTGATGCTTAGGGGTGGATTCCTGGATCCAATAGCCTGTTCAACTGACTGTTGGTGAAGTTATGTGCTGGAGGCTAGGCTTAGGAAGACACTGGAGGTTGCTCAATTTCTTGGCATGACTGAGAATAAGAAATTTCACCTAGAGATGCTGAGGGGCAGGGAAACAGGAGACGCCCAGACAGTATCCAGAGAGGCCACTCTGCAGAAATCCTTGGTTGGTGGACTTGACAAAGGGTTTTTAAAGGAGAGACATGGCTGGTATTTATTCAATTTTATGTTGTGCTCTGTGAGACTATGACGTAATTGCCCATTCCCTTTCCCTTCGAACCTTCAGAAAAAGTTTTCTGAATACACAACCTTGTATTAATTGTCCTTTGTGGAAAAGGACATTGTGCCTCAGAGGCACAATGGGAGATGTTATATAGAAAAGAGATATACTGGAGGGGAAACACATAAGAAGGAATGGAATTCAGAGCAATCAGGAACCATCAGCCTTTCCTACCTCTCACCTTCCCACATCCCTTCCCACTGTTTGTGAGATTGGAGTTTAAGTCCATCGTGAATAAATCCTAAAGTGTGCCGAAGCCAGGAAAGCTAGGGGTCTTGAAGGACCACCATTAAGCTACTGAAACCCAGGTCTCACCTGTACTGAGAGCCAGCTATGGGAAAGGTTTACTGGGGACACAAAGGCTCATGGGATCTACGAGCTTATAATACTGAGAGGCAAAAACCAGGCTAACTGTAATAGGAACGCCTTAATAAGAGAACAAACAAGGAGTTTCATGGCTTCAGAAAGACGAAAGAATGAGAAAGAGAAGAAAAAGAGCACTTCTGGCCAGAGTGATCAAGGGTATAAAGTCAACATGTAAGCTAAAATTCCAACAGGTAGAATAGAGGAGTGTGTGTGTGTGTGTGTGTGTGTGTGTGTGTGTTCGAGGGTTGGGGGGAGGATGTGTGTGTATGTGAGTGTGGGTGGGTAGGTGTGCGCACTCACATGTGCACCTGTGTTCTTCACAGAGGCCGGTTACAGAGACAGGTCACAGAGGGCGCTGTTCACATAGGCTGTAATGTGAACAGCGCCCCCTGGGGTTGTGCCATGAATAGTTCTCTTCCACTTACAGCTCTTCATACTAATCAAAAGGTGAAAAGGGAGCTAGCTGAGGGAGCTCATATCTCACAACTCTGCTCTTCTCTATAAAGCAGTGATGGAGCAGAGAAGCGGTGGGCTGGTAACTTGATGAGCATGGGAAG
This sequence comes from Cryptoprocta ferox, assembly GCA_028646485.1. Taxonomy (NCBI): domain Eukaryota; kingdom Metazoa; phylum Chordata; class Mammalia; order Carnivora; family Eupleridae; genus Cryptoprocta; species Cryptoprocta ferox. The sequence goes on from CM053572.1 coordinate 118,629,727, forward strand.
TATTTATTTAAAAAAAAAAAAACAAAACCATGGGGAGGGGTGCCTGGGTGGCTCAGTTGGTTGGGCAACCAACTTTGGCCCAGGTCATGATCTCACAGTTTTTGGGTTCAAGCCCACATTGGGCTCTGCGTGGACAGCTCAGAGCCTAGGGCCTGCTTCGGATTCTGTGCCCTCCCTCTCTCTCTGTCCCTCTCCTGCTTGTGCTTTCTCTTTCTCTCTCTCTGTCTCTCTCTCAAAAAAAGTAAACATTAAAAAATTAGAAAAAGATGGGGATAATAAAAACAAAACCAAAAATAAAGTAACCTAGGGGGTGCCTGGATGGCTCTGTTGGTTAAGTGTCTGACTTTGGCTCAGGTGATCTCATGGTTTGTGAGTAGGAGCCTGCATCAGGCTTTAAGCTGACAGTGTGGAGCCTGCTTGGTAATCTCTCTCTCTCCTCTCTCTCTGCTCCTCCTCCACTCTCTCTCTCTCTCTCTCTCTCTCTCCCTCAAAATAAATAAAATTTTAAAAAAAGCAACCTAGGACATGGGGGCTGCAGGAGGAGCTCTGACAGACCTGCAATGGGGAGAAAGAATCAGGACTTTAGCATTTCCTAGAGGGGTCCTTCAGGTCTGTACTAGTTTCCTATAGCTACTCTAACGAATTAACACACACTTAGTAGATTACACAACAGAAATTTATTCTTTCAGTGCTCTGGAGGCCTGAAGTCTGAAATCAATTTCACTGGGTTGGAATTCAGGTATTGGCAGGATCTACAAGCTCTAAGGGAGAATCTGTTCCTCATCTGTTATGACTTGGATGGCTACCAGCATTCCCTGGCTTGTGGTCACAGCACTCCCGTCTCTGCCTCTGCGGTCACATTACCTTCTTCTCTTCTGTGTGTGTGTAGTAAGATCTTCCTCTGTCTCCTTTGTAGATGGATGCTTGTGATTGCATTACAAGCCCACCCAGATATTCCAGAATCATATTTCCATATCCACATCCCAAACTTAATCATATCTGCAAAGATATTTTTTCTGCCATGTATGTTAACATTCACAGGTTCCAGAGACTAGGACCCAATATTTTGGGGGGCCACAATTAAGCCTATTACAGGGTCTTGGGATCTGGGAGAACAGGAAATTGAAAGCCACGCAAAGGAGCTGGAGAAGGGCACTTGGACTGTAGCTGGGCTGATGGAAAGGCCCCTGGAAACAAAGCCTTCACCAAGGGAAGCACACAGAAGACAAGTAGGCAACAGTGCACAAGCCAGACACCTGAGCACTGGGATCATGGTCATTTTCTCTTTTCCAAATTCCTGGAAGACTCATGGTCTTTAAGGCCAGTTTCACACAACACGTATATACAAAGTGGAGAAGAAGCTGCAGAAAAAGCAGCCCTCTTTGGTCATGAGTTTGAAAGGCTTAGCTACAAATGTAGTGTGAAATTGTCTGAAATTCCTGGCAGCAGACATGACTCACATATTACTGTCTGACATTTACAGAACATTCTTCATAGCAGTTTCTAGAGTTTAAGAGAGAGATACTGAAAATCATTGGGTGACAGGATCAGTATCCAAAGACCTTTTTGTTTGACAATGGGTCAAATCCAAGAGGATGAAATGTTATAGTCATAAATAAAGGTCCCATATTTGGCTCTCAGAGCCAACTGAACAAACTCTACAAGAAGGAGGAGATTTTGCTGAATGGCCACACACAGAATACTGGTTATCAATATTAAGCTCACACTGAATCAATAAAATGTAATGAGGGAGGTCTTGAAACATGTGGTGCCTAAAAAGCCAACATGATCTTGGGCTGTATTAATGAAAAATAGAATCTAAAACAGGGAAGGTAATTCCAAAATTGCCAAAGGGAGACCAAATTAACTGAGGGTAGAAATCCAATTTTGGATTGGATTGGATTGGGAACCAATTTTGGAGAATGTTCCCCAATCTGGGGCTAACACTCTTTCTGGAAACACATATGGGATTTTATCTTGGCTTTGGGAGCTGGCTTTGAAGAGGAATGATATTGGTGTGAAGTTGAGAAAGAAATGGAAGATATGAGTCGATTCAGGGTAGATTAGGGAAGAAGATACTTGAAAGAAGATAGTGTCATCTTAACAACCAGAATTGTTAAATTACTTTTACAGTACATAAATTACTGTTATAGCTAGAACTAGATTAACTTAAATTAAAACAAGGGAAGCAATGGTTTGGTTCTATACTACCCTGATTAAACCATCCTGGAAGCACAAATGCAGTGAGTACCAAGCAGAAAAATTGGAGAGCATTTGTAGAAGAATGGATAGTATCGTGCAAGTTTTCAAAACCAAATGATGCATGGAGAAAGGATTGGTTGTGTTTAACTTGGGAGAAAAAAGTTTTTAAACTATTGGAATGGCCACTTTTTGGAAAAGAAAGCCCACTTATTCTGGATAACCCAAGCAAAACAGAAAACTTTAGAATTAAATCATAAAGAATAATTTGAAGAATAAACTGTCTAATAGTTTTTTGGAAAAGAGTGTCCCTATTTATTCAAGTAAAGCATTGAAACTTTGATCATTGCAAAGGTGGTTAGGTAACATTAACTTTAAAGTGATTTTGTATCCTAAGATACCATGGCAGACGCTTCTGAGTGCCTACACTTCTTAGGCAGCATGTTCTGAGAAGAAAGGCCCATCCCCCAACTCAGGGGGTAGGGCGGTAGGAGGACGATATACCTTGATTGGTATCAGTCAAATATGGGTTTCTAATTCCCTTTACCTGTGATCAGTTTAGTATCAGGCATATGGCAAGTTATGGCCAATAAGACATGTGGGGAAATAAGGTGGGTAATTTCTAAGAAGGATTTTGCTCCCTGATAAAGCAGGGGGAGGGGTAAGGAGGCCTGACTCTGTTGCCTTTAATGTGATTATGCAAGAATATGTGACTTAGAAGGGCAACAGTGATCTCACTACCATGCTGACCAAAGCCAGTGTCTGTGATGGATGTTGTTGAGTTCCTCATCAAACAAAAATCACCAATCTCTGATTAGACATCTCATTTTGTAAAATGATTAAAGATTTTTATTTCTTAAGCCACTGTTATTTGGGCACTCTATCACTGCAGCCAGATGCATACTCACCCATTAAAACCCTAGGAGTCTAAGAAAATCACTAAGTTTGGGGTAGCATGGTATATTTCATATAGCAAACATCTTCTTGAAAAGATAGATGTAAATTAAATTGCTGTTAAGTTGAATATTATTTTAAATGAATGAATGGAACTATCATCCAGATAGCATCTTGAATATTGGATTCCATTCTAGGCTCTACATTCAAAGAGGAAACTGAAAGTTTCCTGGAGGGAAATAACCAGGATGATGGGGAATCTGGAATTTATGAGAAAAAGGGACCAGGAAAGTTTAGCCTGAAAAGAGAAACTTGGTGTTTGGGGGTTTATAGGGAAAGGGGGGTGATATTTGAGAGTTTTTCATATAGAACAAAGCTCAAACGTATTTTCTAAAGTGCCTAAGTCAGAACTAGGTCCAGTGGTTATAATTCTACTTTGTTATAAGGAAGAACTTTCTAAGAACTAGAGCAGTCAACAATACATTAAGAGGCCTTATGAGATGGTGGGGTGCCAGGGAGCAGTCAAGCAGAAGCTGGCTACCATGTAGTTCAAGGGGGAATTCCTGCCCTCAGTAGGCATTGAAATAGATGATTCTGAAAGGTGCTTTCACAGAGGATGCTCTTCATGAGCACTGTTTCACAAACGAGAAAACTAAGGCTTGGTGACAGCAGGTGACATGCCTAGGGTCTCGCAGCCACTGAGAAGCTGAGATGGGGCTGGAGTGTGGCTATGGTGCAGGGCTAGAGTGATGTCCTGATGCTTTGAGAATGCAGGGCTGGCTCTTTGAACACATGGGGGACTTTGGACTTTGCAGGTCTCAGCACTTTGTTTCAGACACCAGAGAGAGTTGGACTCCTGAGCTCTGTAGACCTGTGATGGGAAATTGGGAGCTGCCCCTGAAAGGGTTCAGGCTGTCATAAAGAAAGGTGCTTAAGCATTAAGAGACAGGGTGATGTCAAACATGACAGCCCTGGCAGTGATCAATAAAAGGAACTCTGGCCTAGACACTGCCCTGGGCTGTCCCAGCCCTGAATCAGACCTGCCAAGGTCTTGTGCACCCAGAGGTAGAAAAAAGTCCTGATGCCACTTGGAGGTCACTTCCTCATCCTCACTGGAGTCAAGCCTGGATGCAGAGGGGGTTTAGAGAGGCTCCAGGTGGTCACATGTGTGCAGGTTGGAGTCTCCAAGAAATGGACCCTGAGCCTCTGTACCATGCATGCATGTGCATGCAGAGTACTTTGGGAAAAGCTGCTGCTGGGGGTGAGGGGAACCAGACTGGGCAAAGGGAGAAGCTGAGCTGTGATGCACTTGGCCCGAGCTGGTCCTAAAGGGAGCTCTAGAGCTTGGATGGTCGTACAGAGCTGCCCCAACAGGAGGCTAGGGGCCGGGGACTCTGTATCCCATATTGACCAGTCTTTGCATGCAGGCTGCCCCCTGAGGAGAGACTGAATTCTTTGGCAGAAGGCAATTCCTGAAGGGGACCTCCAAGGTGAACTGTAAGTAGCTAGCAGTCCCTGCAGTTGGAGTGATGAGTGCATGGTCCTGAAGGAGGCAGCTGGGCGGCCAGGGTGGTGTTGCCAAGAGAGCCACTCCCCTCTTGCAGCTCAATGCTGTGGCAGGCTGCCATGCAAAATACTTCCGTTTCCTCTGGGAGAACACTTTTGGCCTATGATGAGGTCCCTGCGGCTAAATGAATGCTCCGAAGCATATGCTGTCTCCAGGGAAGGAAGCAGAGACCTGGGGGGCAACTGGCAGGACGAGCCTCCTTCCCTCACCCCCTGAACAGCTCTGCACCTGCTCAGGCAGATCCCTGCCAAGGAGGTGAACGCAGGGAGGCAATCTTTCATCCAAGCTGACCTCAAAGGAGCACTGGGCCAGCGGTGGTGGCTGCAAGGGCAGAGGGACATGGTCAGAAGGAAACACCCACGTATGATAAAAGCTGGTCAAGGTTCGAGGCATGGATTTTGAAATTTCGGTAATCCCCAGCCAAAAGATGTGCGTCACATCTAGTGACCCGACATGGCCAGGATCAACATCCTCTGGGAAAGAAGAAACCTAATCAGGATGCTCTTGGTTTCCTTGACTAGGTGAGATGCGTCATGGCCAGGATGTGGCCTTTAGACCCCTCCAGGCATCATGGAACCTCTTTCTCATGCACCTCCATGCCTGACCAATTTAGCAGTGAGTTGCACGTGGCCGTGTATTGTCTCTTAACTGTACTGTTGGAATTGTGTCCTCTTCTCATCTGTAAACTCCATGCTACCCAACGTGTACCTCATGCTTCTTTGCATCTGCCCAGCGCCTAACACACTTAGGACGCTGATTTCAGACTCTGTTAGCAGACTCTGTGTTTCCATATTCCTTCCTCCCCTCACAGGGTGGCTGTTATTAGTTCTAAGGAAACAGATTTTGTTTTCTCTAAGTAGAGTGATGGGAAAATAACCACAAAATCCCTCTAACATTTTTCTGAGGAGACCTATGAGAACAGGGCGGTGGACTTGGGGGAGGGGGAGGGGAAGATCCTGTCATCGAAGCTTCTTTTGAAGGGAGATGCTGTGCTTCGTCAGCATTTCATATTCCCCCTGGACCTCGGGCGGGGACTAGGGCAGGGATAAGGACCAGAGGCCTCACCTGCCTAACAAACCCACTTGCGTGGTGTTCACCGAATGCTGCCTGCAGCTCTACGATGTAGGGACCATGAGTATTTTCATGTTGCAGATGAGGAAAGTGAGGCACAGAGAGGTTGAGGTGCCCCAGCTGGTGAGGAGTGGAACTGGGGTTGGCACACTGGCCCCCAGCCTGGGCTCAGAGCCGCTTCCTGCTCTGTAGGTCGGGACCACTTGCTAGTGAGCAATGGGTGTAGTTCCTGGGCTGTTGACAACAACTACCAGCAAAGAGGTGGCAAGGGCAGTGGGAAGGAAGGCGCCGACTCTCCTAGCACTTACTCTGTTCAGTAAATGCAGCCAACTTATGAAATGGGCACAATTGCAAGGGAACCAGAAAAACATTTACCCTCTTTAGGAAACGTGAATAGTGTGTTCCCTACCTTGGGCGGAAAGGTCAGACAGTCTCCATTGCTTTTCCAGAAAATCGTAGGTAAACCAAAGTGAAACGCAGTGTAATATCTAAACTTTGAAGTTCACCTGGTTTTCCTGGTATGTCATGTCCGTGGCTGCTGTAGCAAATGACCACAAATTTGGTGGCTTCAAACAACAGAAATTTCTTTTCTCACAATTCTGGAGGTGGGAAGTCCAGAATCAAGGTGTCAGTGGAAAGGCTCTTGGAGAAGGATCTTTCCTTGCCTTGTCCCACTTTTTGTGGCTCCTGACGCTCCTTGGCTTGTGGCTGCCTCACTCCAGGCTCTTCTCCATCTTCACGTGGTCTTCTCCTCTTCTCTCCATGCCTCCCCTCTGCGTGCCTGTCATAAAGACACTTACCATTGGATTTAGGTGCCGGGAGCCATTTCTGAACTGTACCTTGTGAAGGAAATTATAGGAATTTCTTCTTTTGTGTTTATGGGAGCAAATATTACATTTCCTGAGAAACCTGTTTTTCTTCCCCTCCAGAAAACAGGCTATTGACCCCTGCTCACAAAGAACTAACTTTTGCTTTTGCTATGCTAAAAACATTGCCTTGTATTTGAATGCTGAAGATACCTTCCTTCCCCATATGATAAGCATCTAAATC
>CM053572.1:118637007-118722632 GCA_028646485.1 Cryptoprocta ferox
AATCGTTGTCTAAGACAATTGCCACTCCTGTTTTGTACCCCATACATTTTTTTAATAAATAAAGCTGATTCTCCGGTCAGTGCAGAGACGCCTGCCTGAAGTGCAGAGATGCCTGCTTGCAGTGCAGAGATGCCTGCCTGCTGATCAGAAAGAACCCCGTGGCTCTCTCATTTCCTTTCCCTTTCGCTGATTCTCATCTCTTTTGGGCCGACACCGTCCATCCTTCAGGGGAACCCTGGACGTGCTGGAGCTGGACTCCGGCATTTAGGGCATGCCCAGGTAATCCAGGAGTTTTAATTACTTGTGCAGAGACCCTTTTTCTAAATAAGTTTTCATTCACTGGTTCTGGGGGTCAGGATGTGGATATATTTGGGGGGACACCATTCAATCCAATACACCCAGCTTGGGCCTACTTTTAGTTTGGGAAGGCTGCCACAGAAGGGGTATGCCCATGTGTGTGGGAGGGAAGGGGTGACTTTCATCTTTCTCTTCTCTCCCACCTCTGTCCGAGCTTCCAGCCCCAGCTTGCACCTTCTGCATGGACTGACACAGGATGAAGGTGGAGACAGGGGGCGAGCAGGCTGAGGTGGACCTGAGGACCACCCGTGCATTCTGTGGCTGGTGACTTGGCAAATGGCAGATGCTGGGGGTAGACCTTTCCAACAGGGGACAATTTGTGGGTTATTATCAGCCCCCACCCCTTTCCTACTCCACAGGTTCAACTGCTGACCTACGGGAAATGCACATGCATCCTTGGCCCACATCATTCTGGAAGTGCTGATATTCTCAGTGTAGTCACTGCCAATTACTGTGCCCAGTGGCAGGTACAGCACTGTACACAACCTATAGATTCTCCAGGTAAGAATCAGATTTCAGTGCTCATATCCTTCCAACACTAAGGGACAGCTGTCAGGCTTTGTGAGAGGTTCTCCCAGAGCTCCCTCCCGCATAGCTTTAGGTTTACAGGCAGAATTCCTCTCTACCTGCATGGCGGAGGAAAATGTAAGGCATAATCACAGCTTCAGCAAAACAGTCCTCTCTCTCTCTCTCTACGGGCTCGTTAGCCTCTGAAAGAAGTCTTTATTGTCTCTCTTACAACCTGGAAATGCTTGTTGAGTGACACGATGCTGGAAGATTTGGCCTCAAATTTGCTCAGCGTGTCCTGCATTGATGGCCCTGCAGCTCCCTTTAAGATGTAGGCGTGCAGGGTGCCTGGTTGGTTGCTCTCAGACATTGGAACCACTGTCCCAAACACTCAGACATCAGAAAGGTCTTATTTTCCTATTACGTTCAATGAAATGGCACATATATTTTTGCCTTGGTTACTGTATTAGTCAGGTCAACTGCTGTAGCAAAATACCACAGACCAGGTCGTTGAAACGAAAGACATTTGTCACCGTCTTGGAGACTAGAAGTCCAAGTTCAAGGTGCCAGCAGGTTTTGCTCTCGGTGAGATCCTCTTTCTGGCTTGTAGACAGCCACCTTTCAGAGACAGAGAAAGAAAGAGAGAGAGAGAGAAGGAGAGTTCTGCGTCTTTTAAAAGGCACTAATTGCATCAGGAGGGCCCCACCTTGTGACCTCATCTAAACCTAATTACCTCCCAAAGACCCTGCCTCCAAACACCATCACCCCGGGTTAAGGCTTCAACATATGAATGTGGGGGGTGGGGACACAAACATTCAGCCCATAAAAGTAACCTTGTATTATAAGATACCTATTGACAAATATGAAGACAACAGCAACACTAGAAATGGAGATTTATTCAGCAAACATCTACTGTCTGCCTGCAGGTGCAGAGGGTCAGGGACTGCAGTCGGGATTTGAGGAGAAAGGATACAAAGATGAACACAATGCTGTCACCACACCTAAGACTTTCCTGTCCCTGCTTTTGTCATCTCTGAAATCCACTATTAGAGGTCTGTTCTGACATCAAAGCCTTTAAGTGGCTTGTGTTTCGGTGCCCGTAGCCTAGGTGGGGGCTCCTTGGTACGGCCTGATCAGCACGGCTTGGTCTCTCAGGTCAGCCAGGCCTCCAGCAGGGCCTATGGGAAGGTGCGTGTCAACTCCATTCCACCCCCTCGCCCTCTGCCTTGGCTGAGTTTCACACCTTTATCATCTTCAGCAAGGATGACAGAGAAACACGACCTAATTGACCCTCCTCCTGGCTCACAACCTTAGTTTTGCAGCCAGAATAATCCGTCTGTCTGGGGTGGGGGGGGCGGGTAGGAGGAAGCAGAATCATACTCAGTGGGTCCAATGGAAGGACTTTCATGAAGGAAGTATTCACAGTAGTGGAGTAAGTACTCCTCAAATCATTGTTGCACTATATGCTAACCAACTTGGATGTAAATTAAAAAAATAAATTAAAAAAAAAGTAGAGCCAGGGCACGCACAGGGGTGTGGGCATGGAGATTAGCATGCAGGGAAACCTTTTCTAGGCCTTTAGGGCAAGACCAGGAAGAAGGGAGACCCTGAAGTTGTAGAGCAGGGAGTGACCCAGCTGTAGAGGAGGAACCCTGTTTGGCAAATACAGGGACTGCCCTTGTGTCCCTGTCACACCCGTCTCCCTGCTATTTCAGCTGCAGCGGCTGCTTCACCCTGACAGCTCTCCACTGGAATGGAGGCAAGTGTCTTTCTGATTTATTTCTAAGGATCTTCTCTGCAACTGCACCTGCTCACCTTGCTTGCAGTGCTGCTAGAAAGCACGGGGGGAGTCAATGCCTGGGGGCACCCAGCAGACTGGGCAGGGCACAGGAGCTCCTGGATGAATGCCTAAATCTCCGCACCCTGAAAGAGGTCCCCAGAGGCATTCCGTACCTCTCAGACATCCCGCGGAAGAGGCCCACTGCCAGCTACTCACAGCTGTGATCCCAATCACACACTCTTAGCTCGTTTCTCTTCCTCGCCTGTCCAAACCCTCCCTGCTCCTTCAGTTATGGAATCAGCTTTGGAAAAAATCTCTGGAACCCATGTTCTCGCCTCAGCTGCTGCTTGCAGGGAAGCCCACCCAAGATGTGGAGAGTCACAGCCATGACCAGAACAGCTGCCCTGCATTAGGAAGATCTGCGGGAAGAAATACCCTGACCTCTCTCTTCTCTTGCTCTGGAAACTCCTGCTTGTGCTGACTACTGGCTCAATCAGCAAGAAGCCAGCAGGCAAGGGAGCTTGGGGGTGCAGTGTTTGGGGGCTAGTCTCCCAGGACAGAAATGAGCAGGGAAAGAAAGACTATGGATTTGGTGGGGCAAGCAGAGAATAACCAGTAGATTTTCTAGAACACAAAGCTTGCCATGTCACTCCTTTAATGATGATGATGATGATAATAATAACAATAATGCTAATGAATGGCACTTATGAAGACCTCATGTGCCACAGAGTTTGCACTGGAGATCTCGGGCAATGTACACAACTACCCCCATGAGGCAGACATATCATAATTCTCATTGCACAATAAGGAGACTGAGGCAAGGTGAAGGTAGTCAGTTTGTCTGGGATCATGCTACAGGACTAGTGGGCCGTCTGATTGGACTCCCTGACTGTCACAGTTTAGTTTCAATTTCTTAATGTACCTTTATCCTATGACTTATCTTCTGCCAGACTCCCCCATTTACACCAATCCTTAGGCTCCCCCCACCAACCCGCCAAACAACTTGATGTTTCCTAACTGATCTGGATCATCTTTCCCCCTTGTTAGCCTGACTCAGTGGGCCTTCAAGTCCAGGCTCAAGTATCACCTCATGCTGGATGTTTCCATCTTCTGCCCCACCTTTGACCTCTGATTCCTCTGCACCCATCCATCTTCTCTGTGCTTCATCCATATCTCTCAGGACCCTGCCCAGGTGGCATTCATGGGACTGAGCAGAGATTTATTTACTGGTTTGTCTCTCCCACCACTGTGAGCTCTTGAAACAACCACATCTGGATCTTCCTTCTTTCTATTGACAGTGCCTAGCCCAGTGCCTGGCATGTTGTACGTAGTCGACAAACATTGATAAAGGGGGCAGAGAAGAGGGACAGTTCTGGAACATGGAGCATTTCTAGCACGATGGCCTGATTAGAGTATCTAAACCTTGAACAGCTGGGAGCAGCATCCGGGAAAGCCAAGATTGCAAGCACTCAGCTCCATTTCCTTTTTGCAGAATGTCAAGGTCTTGACTCACATGTTCACACACTGGGATCCTTCCTGCAGGGCAGTGAGGTTGTAGCGGACACAGGGCATGGGTCTTGTTTCTTCTGGTCTGGACAGTGATGTAAGTTGTACAGCCTGTCTTGGAGAGTTAATGTGAAGGTCAACAGAGACAGGTGGGTGAAAGCTTTGTGACAATCTAAAGTACTCATAGCTTTCCATTTTCAAGTACCGTCGAGAGAGGGGCCCAGGGTGGAACTCCTCAGGAGAAGGTGGGCGTCTCTGGGAGCTGTACTCATTCTGTAGGTCTCACCTTTAAAGTATGGTTTCAAGCCAAATGAGGATTTCAATATACATACAGATATATCAATGAAATACACAGGAGATTCAATTCCTTCAATAGGAATTCCTTTGAGTTGGTTCTGGATACAGTTTATTTGCTTTTTACCACCCCATACTTACTGACTTTTAGCTTAAAGTTGAATGATGGAGTACCTGGGTGGCTCAGTCTGGTAAGCATCCGACTTTGGCTCAGGTCATATCTCACGGTTGACAGGGTTTGAGCGCCACATCGGGCTCTTGCTAATAGCTCAGAGCCTGGAGCCTGCTTCAGATTCTGTGTCTTCCTCTCTCTATGCCCCTCCCCCGCTCACGCTCTGTCTATCAAAAATTTAAAAAAAATAAAGGTAAATGAAATTTTATTTTCTTACATTCTTAAAAGTGTCCCATGTCCTTTGTCATTTTTGAGATACCCCAGGATGTGCAAAATCAGATTTTGCACACTTTGTTGCAGATTTTGTTGACTGTGATTGGGCATTCATGTAAAGCATTACAATGACTTTCCTTTGGTGTTCATTTGGAAGAAACAGGGAACCGGTTTCCCATGGTACCTTTGATTGAGGTGTGAACTTCTCCCTCAGGCCGCCAAGAAATCAGTGCAGTGTGTTATTGCTTCTGCCTCTCCTTGGATTATTATCCAACTGTGACAAGTTGATGGATTTGCCTAGTACCTCAGAAATAATCAACTGCATTTTCTGTCTCTTCACTTGACTTTGAAAGATCAGATAGGCATAGAAGGTAAGAAAATTGCACAAGGTCATATAGCCAGTAAATAACCATCCTGGGGCTAGAAGCTAGTTCTTTTGATTCCTCACATAGTTGCTTCTGCCATTTCTCATTTAATTTCTCATCCCATTCTCCATTGTGCTGTCACCCACAAGACCTCCTAGGACCAATGATTCCTGTTATGAGTGGATTGTGTCCCCTCCCCCCGCCCTGAATTCATATGTTGAAGTTCTAACCCCTAATACCTTAGAATAGGACTGTTTGGACCTAGAATCTTTAAAGAGGTAATTAAGCTCAAATAAGGTCATTAGAACAGCTCTAATCCAATATATCTGGTGTCCTTATAAGAAGAGGAAATTAGGACACAGACACACACAGGGAAGACCCTGTGAATATACAGGGAGAAAATGGCCACCTACAAATCAAGGAGAGAAGCCTCAGAAGAAGCCAACCTGCTGACATCTTGATCTCGGACTTCTGGCTTCCAGAACTGTGAGAAAAGAAGCCAACCAATCTGTGGTACTTTGTTATGGAAGCCCTAGCAAACTAATACAAATCCTTATAAAAATTAATTGAGGGAGGGGTGCCTGGATGGCGGTTAAGCCATCAGTCGGTTAAGCACCTGACTTTGGTTCAGATTGTGATCTCACCGTTCTTGAATTCAAACCCCACATCGGGCTCTCTGCTGTCAGCACAGAGCCTACTTCTGATCCCCAGTCTCCCTCTCTCTCTGCCCCTCCCCTGCTCACATATATTCTCCCCTCTCTCTCAAAAATAAACAAGTTTTTTAAAAAAGTAATTGAGGGGGAAAAAAGAAAAACAAAACAAAGATTAAAAAAAACTTCAGCTCTTTTGTCTTCTATTATTAGCACCACCCATTGAACTAAGATATACATAAAATAAAAATGATACATTTCAGGGCACCTGGCTGACTCTGTCAGTGGAGGGGGTGACTCTTGATCTCAGGTTGATTCTAGCCCCACATTGGGTGTAGAGATTACTTAAAAATAAATCTTAAAAAAAATAGATAATGTCTCTTTGATTTCAAAGCAAACTTCTTGGAATGTGGAAAGGAATGGAAGTTTGGTAGAGCGAATACTTTTTTAAAACTTGCAGTGGGAAAGGGAGAAATTAACAAATACTTTTTCAACATTCCTAACTTTAGATATTTTTTGATTAATGTAGGCATCTTACTTACTTCTGTAGTGAGAAATACCATTCTATTAACTACTGTGTAGGAAACTGCCTTCTTTTCCAGACCAAAAAAAAAAAAAAAAAAAAAATGTGAAGCTCCCTACTTCCTAAAAATGTGAACTTTAGCTGCACTGACAACTTTCCAAAATCTTTTCTAACTGTCCTAACCCTGACTTTTTTGGAACTAAACCCAAAAGATTCTTGTCAAAAGAACCAGAAAAGAAGAGCATGGTGGTGTTAACATAAGAAGGAAGATGAAGTTTATTGGGAAATCTCTCTTCCTGGGAGTGGGAAGGTTGTGGGCCAGCACCCAAGAACAGCAGTGCCTGTAACCAGTGTTGTTTTATTTTCAGGGACACCACACATCAGAATTTCCATGTTAGAGGGGCAGCGTTTATCTTCATTGCCTTCATGACAGTTGATTTTTGCCAAGTGAGAGTGTTCTAGAGACCACTTAAGAAAGAAGAGCACCTTAAGATTTATGACAACTAATTCAATAAAGCATTTGGAGCAGAAGATGACATCATGGAGCTCTTAGTATGAAGAGTTTACAAAATCCAGAAAATGCCTCTGAGCCCAAAGGAAAAGGAGTCTAATCTACAAGTCATTGCTTTCTCTTTTCCAACTTCTTTTTTCCTTCTCTCTCTCCTCCACCTCTCTTGGCTTCTGTCTGGGAAGAGGGAAGGCGACCTGGAAGAGGAGACCTAACATTTGAATCAGAGGCACTGGGTCTGAAGTGTGGGATTCACACGGTTCTGGCTGACGGTCCCCTGGCCCATGTCCACTGGCCAAGGCCAATGGGAGGCTGAGAAAATGCTGTAAAGGGAGGGAAGGAAGAGAGGTGGTTTGGAGGTGCTATCTCACTGCAAGCCTGGCAGCTGGGAAAGTGTGAGAGGTGGAGCCTTCTCCAGTGCTCACCTCACCTTTGGTGGGTCCTTGGCAGTTCTTGAGTCCTGGCTTTCCTTTCTGCCATAGGTCTCCCGAGACAGAAGCAATGGTGTTGGTGAAAAAGCAGTTGCTGACGTAGACAGACATGTGGACACAGTGCACATCGGTAGAGTGGACGACCTAAGAATCACCTGCATTTGTCCTTTCTTCCCTTCTCCCTTCCCCCATTTTGTTGTCGTCGTTTTTGTTCTGGCCTCTTGGGTGTGGCTGTGGCCCAGGAGTCCCACCAGGGTCTGTGTTGCGTCTCAGCTCTGAGATTTCCTGGCTCATTTCATCTCCCTGAGCCCTAACTTCATCACCTAGAAAGGGAGAGAACCACACCTTGACTGCTCCATAAGGCTTTTTTAGGGATAAGCTGAGATAACATTTGAATGAGGTCATATAGTTTTTAATGCTTTGTACGCTGAAAAATGCTGTAGCAGTTTAGGTATTGGATTTGAATTAGTTCCAGCCTGTACCAACCTTTAGAGTTTTGTGCTTACAGACCTCCCAAGATGGGGACAAATGTGTCCTACATGGAGTTGCCTGATCCCCGCGATGCCATCATTAGGGAATCGTAGCTTTGAGAGTAAAACAGTGCTTCTGAAAACAGTATTAGGGAAAATGTTTCTTGAGGGTGGGGTGGATGATAATCAGGAAAAGGCCTTCAGCAGCACACACATTATTCGCTTAGCTGCTATATGATGTTACACAGGTTTCTTTCTCTGTGGGACTCCTTGGAACCACGAACAGGCTAAACCATGCCATCTAAAGAAGGAGATTTAGTCTTTGGTGTTTCCCAAGATTATTTGACTCAGGACCCCATTAATACTTTTTGCAACTAGAAATACCTTTTAGAATTCCTATTGGGGTAAAATACGTTTGGGATTTGTTGTTTTCATTAGTTTACTAGACAATTTCTAAAGCACTAGCAAGCTGAGGGCACTAATCCAAGGAAGGGGGACAGACAGCATTGATCAAAGGGGCAGTTTGCCAAGGGAGTGAGATGGGTGAGTCCAGGCCAGGCCTGACTGACTCTGGGAAAGCCCTAGGACCCTAGGGGGCTGCAGGAGGGCTCTGTGGGATCAGCCTGGGGTTGCGGAGGAAAGAGAAGACACCAGGAGCAGTGATTTCCTTATGCCATTTCATTTCACCTTCTCAGGAGCTTTCTGAAGAAGACACTATTCTGGTCATGTTTTTGATCAGCAAACAGAGGTTGGAAGGGTTCTATTAGTTGCCCACGGTTACACAGTTTGCCACTCGTGGAAATGGGATTTGAACCCAGGTCAGACTGCTCCAAAGCCCATTCTCCTTCCACAATAATACTCAGCCCCTCCAAGATGTGGGAAGGTGAAGTAAGCAAGCTTTGCTTATCTTACAAATTCTCGGTAATGACTGTGCAGAGGCAGCTGTCATGATCACTGAAGGCCATAGTCAGGTTCAGGAAATATGGGCCTCCGAATTCCTCTTGGGGGAAAAAAAGTCCTCTTATTCTGGAGTGTGCAGTTTAAACTCAGGAAAAGCTGAAAGGGATCTGGGTGGAGTTGGCTCCATAAAAATCACTACCTTTATGGTTAAAGATTTATTAAGTGACCATAATGTGCTGGGCATATAAATAGACTTGACTCTTGCCCTTAGGGAACCCAGAGTAAATACACAAGATTTACAGCCAGAGTGTTTCATGGCAGATTACATGTTTTAGGACCATACGCATTCCAGGATCCTACCCAGCAGAGCTGAAAAATGTGCACTGGGAGGAAGTTTGAAATGGAAGACGTTGTGTGAGCTTTGAAGTCTCATCTACCTGGGCTCCTTTATTTTTGCTAGCTGTGTGAGATAGGCAGTTTCTTTTTTTTTTTTTAATTTTAATGTTTTATTTATTTTTGAGACAGAGACAGTATGGGCGGGGGAGGGGCAGAGAGAGAGGGAGACACAGACTCAGAAGCAGGCTCCAGGCTCTCAGCTGTCAGCACAGAGCCTGATGCGAGGCTCGAACCCACGAACCATGAGATCATGACCTGAGCCGAAGTTGGACGCATAACCAAATGAGCCACCCAGGTGCCCCATGGTAGGCAAGTTACTTGACTTCTCTGAGCTTCAGCTTCCTTTTCCACCAAATGAAGATGATAACACTTGCGTCTAGAATTAATATGAAAGTGTAAATTAAAGATTGTAGGGAAAATGCCAGACACATGATAGCTGTGGTTTTAAAGTTTCCCAACTGTCCACAAGATGATATCCAAGCTCTGCTCCCTGATAGTTAAGGATTTCCATAGTCCTTACTTACCTTTCTGCCTCTGTCCCCTCACTAACTGGCCAACATCTGTGGGCATTTATTTCATGATGGACTTGTCAACGCCTCACCTTCCTTCACGGTTTAAAGCAGTTCTCAAAGTATGTCTCTTGCCCCTGGGGGATCCCTAAGACTCTTTCACAGGGTCAAAGAGGTCAAAATTATTTTCATAATAATGCTAAGATGCTGATTGTCTTTTTCACTGTTTGAACATCTGTCCTGGTGGTGCAAAAACACTGGTGAGTCAAAATGAAAGAGTACCAGTAATTGTTGTGTGTCATCACCATCTGCTTGTAGGGAAAAAAAAAGTTTCATATAAGAATGTTTAATGAAACAAAAATTGTTAATTTTATTTAATCTTGACCTCGGAGTACACATTTTTTAACATTCTGTGTGATGAAATAGGAACTATGCAGAAAGTATTTCTTCTGCTTATTGATATTCAGCAATGGTCTGGAAGACAGAAGTTTGTACAGCTAAACTATGAGCTGGGCTGTCACATTTTTCATAAAACAGCTTTTTTTATTTGAAAGAATAACTGGTGGGCAAATTCTATTCATCCAGATTTGGAGATTCAGCTAACATTTTCTCAGAAATGAACTGTATCTGTCACTTCAAGGAAAACAACTGGCAATATATGTTGCTAAAGACAAAATTTGAGCCAGCACAAATTAGAATTTTGGAAAAGTTGTTAATGATATTGCAAACTTGACAGATTCCTAATAATTGAAGACTTTTTTGAGGAGATCTATGGTAATTTTTAATAAATGTGATTTTTAAAAAACATTTAATTAAAAAAAATTTTTTAACGTTTATTTATTTTTGAGAGACAGAGCATGAGCAGGGGAGGGGCAGAGAGAGAAGGAGACACAGACTCTGAAGCAGGCCCCAGGGTCTGAGCTGTTAGCACAGAGCCCAACGTGGGGCTCGAACTCATAAGCCATGAGATCATGACCTGAGCCTAAGTCAGACACCCAAACTGACTGAGCCACCCAGGTGCCCCTAAATGTGATTTTTCATATTCTATAATAAAATGTGTCAACATTTTGAAGATAAAAATTTTCCAAATGACCAGGGCATGATATATAGAATCATACATGGGTAAAAGATCCATTTTCTTAAAAACTTTTTTTTTTGTTTGCTTATTTATTTTTGAGAGAGAAAGAGAGATGAAGACAGAGTGTGAGGCAGGGAGGGGCAGAGAGAGAGGGAGATACAGAATCCGAAGCAGGCCCCAGACTCTGAGCTGTCAGCACAGAGCCCAATGTGGGGGGTGAACCCACAACCTGAGAGATCATGACCTAAGCTGCAGTCACCCAGGCACCCCTAAAAGATCCATTTCAAAGTACATGTAGACCAATGTGTTTTACTAAGTACATGTAGACCAATATGTTTTACTATCAGGTAGGATAAACATTCATTGATTCAGATTCCACATTGCACCTAAGAAATTACTACTTGTTGAGAGTTGGTGTCTTATCAAAGGAAAAAAAAATACCCATAATTATTCTGAAAAAGGCTATACTTCTTTTTCCAACTGTATATATGTTATAAGGCTGGATTTTATTCATATATTTCCACCCAAACAAACATGTCCCAACAGATTGAATACAGAAGCAGATATGAGGATCCAGCTGTCTTTTCTTAAACCAGACATTAAAGAGAGTTGCAAATGTAAAACAATACCATTCTTCTCACTAATATTTTTTTGTTTTAGAAAATAGTTATTTTCATAAAAATACGTTATTTGTGTTACCATGTAATTGGGTTTAATATTGCTATTTTAAAATTATTTGATAAATATGTTTTTTAAAAATTTCTGTTTTAGTTTCTCATTAGGTAAATACGTATGTATAGAACCCACACAAATAAGAGCTTTTTGATGTCTTTAATAATTCTTAAGAGTATAAAGAATTTCTGAAGCCAGAAAGTGAGCACCACTGGCTTAGGGAAAAGGTTCTCCCAAATTCAGGAAAATGTCCAGCCATTCAACTGGAGTGAGCAACTTTTTCTTGAATTCCTATGGACTTTAAGTATGTATCTCTCATCAGCCACCTGGCATTAGCTTGTCATTCTCTATTTTAACATATGCTTTAAAAAATTCATAATGTGCCCTGTAAGCTCCTCACAGGCCAGAATTCTCTGTCTTGTTGCTTTCAGGGGAGAAAGTGAGGGATGATCACAATACATACCGGGTAGGCTGTATTGAAGCCCCCTGTTGTGCCTGTATCATTTGCTTAAACATGCTGTTGCAAATCTGGCAGAATCTCACTAATTTATAAATACTGGTGGGGCAGTAGTCTCAGTGAAAAATCAGAATTCCAACCATATTTATATATCTTAATTTATATTTATATATTTTATGTTTTTTAATACTTTTCCTTAAGGCGAAACTTGTGCACACTGATTATAGAAAATTTGTAAATTACACAGAGCAAATAAAACAAAATGCATCTGCAGAATAAATGTACCTAGTTGTTTCCTAGCCTTTGAAAGATTTTAAAAATACCTGAAATGTTGCAATGTGGAGATAATGGTAATCAGTATTTTGATCTATCACTTTCAAGGACATAAAGCATCCATATAAAGCAAGAGTTTTACAGAAAATTGGGGTCCCACTTTATATAAAGTTTTGTAACCATTTTTTTTAAACCTCAATTGCTCTTTGAAAGCATTATTTTCAATAGCTCTGTTGTGTTTCAATCATGCACATTTGGGTTGTTTCTGATGTTTTCATCAACAACGCTGTGATGAACATGCTTAAAGGGAAACAATCGCTGATTCGTCCAGGATTGATTTCTGGAAATGGGATTACTGGAACAACAGGAATTCCAAAACGCAGCTTCATGAATTTAAAATTATGTAACTTGAAGTGTGATAATGTGTTATGGCCAACCAACAGCGATAGCACGGGAAAGAAGAGGCCAGGGGGAGTCCTGCATTGCAGAAAGCCAGCTTCTTACACATTTCAGATCCCTGCCCTGTGTGCTCTCAGGTGTTAGCGGTGGCGATGCTGTAGGGTCCACTCTGAGGGGACGCAGCTGTCAGGGTGTTTAGCCCCAGAAACCAAGCCTGGATAATTGAAGCAGAGTAAAACGTATTCAAATATTGGGCCACTCTTTGAATTTTCAGGAGCACCAGAGAGCTGGGCTATAGGCCATGCGGCCAGGGCACACCTCCGAACTCACAACAGATCTGGTCCTAAGATGTCTCTACTGCACCTTGCCATTGTGACTGTCCCTGGAGTTCACCGTCTTGGCTGCCTCCACAAGGATTAGGCTGGATGCCAGGGCTGACATCCCTGCTCCTAAGTCACAGCCCAGCATGGACGCTTGTGGTTGGCAGGGCCTGGTAATTGTCCTCATTCAAGATGCAAGGGGGGCTAGGAAATTGCAACTCTGATTTTGGAAAGTGGTGCCTGCTTCCCACCAAGACATAACAAGAGGTGCGGCTCTTAATACTCAGTTCAGAGCTGAGCTGCCAAAAAGAGTCGCACATGCTTACCATAGACAGTAACAATGATCGCAGAGTGCCTGGGAATGTAGGACCTATTCTAGGATGTGTGAGACTGATGGACCTTTCTGTTTATTACAGAGGAGCAGCCTGATTTGTCATCATTGTCTAGTGCCTAGGCTGGCATTTCTTGAGTGAATGAATGAATGAATGAATCAATCAATCAATATTTAGATACTGCTGGTGGAAATGGGTACTGTCCACCATGGAGGATGCTGACACTACATTCCTCTCTGTTTCAGTGTATGCTGTCACTGCCCGTGGAATAGAGAGGGTCAGGCTAGAGACAGCCACTATTCTATGGTCTTCTTCACCTTCTCTCCCTCCCATTTTTTTGAGATGCTAAAAGATAAACTGAGGCATATTAAAATTCTTTAAGTTTGTCTGAGTGAACATCAATTCCAATCCTTGGTACCAGACTGGAAGTGTTCAGGGGCTCTCCACCCACAGAAGTGAGGGACAAGACTTATAACAGAAGACTCATGAGGTGAATCAAGGAAATTATTTGATTGACTATAGCTTAAGTAGTTGCTTTATTTGGGAAAGCCTAGTTGGTTGTTTGTGATTGTGTGTCCTTAGGTTTTGATTTCTTAGCCTTGAGGCATTTATTGACTTAGGTTTGGGTCGGCTTGCATGGGCCACTAAGACATTAGTTACCTCAGTCTAATGGCCTCCTTGTTTAATTAATTTAACTGGGGAAATTATCCTGGCCACGCTGTCTCTGTCTTTTTAATTCTCCAAAACTATAGAAAGCATTGATTTTTTTCTTAATTTTTAATGTTTGTTTATTTTTGAGAGAGAGAGACAGAATGCAAGTGGGGGAGGGGCAGAGAGAGAGGGAGACACAGAATCTGAAGCAGGCTCCAGGCTCTGAGCTGTCAGCACAGAGCCCCACGTGGGGCTTGAACTCACAAACCGTGAGATCATGACCTGAACCCAAGTTGGACGCTTAACCAACTGAGCCACCAGGCGTCCCGAGAGCATTGATTTTTAGGTACATACACTCACATGATGAGGAACAATAATTTCCAGATTTAAAAAAAGTCAGTATGTCTGAATACCCAGGATGCTTCGTAGATACAGGAAGCTCTTACAAAGAATGCTGTTTAGACCAAGAGGTTGCAAATGAGAGCAAAGGCATTCTGGATTTATATTTCTGGCTATATTATCCTCTCCCCCTTTTATGCCACTCCACTACTGCACACTCTTTAGAAATAAAATAATTTTTAAGGTTGGAGAGTTGGTTGTGTAAGTTTATAGATGAGAGAATGGTTTTGAATCAATAGCTGATTCTGAGTAATTTTGATTTTCCAAGTCTGATTTCCATTATTAGAAAATGAGAACTCATAACAGATGATGTCATCTGTTGAAACCACCAAAGCATGAGGACAGTAGAGGCACTGCCTTGCTTCGTTACAGCTTTTGCCAAGCGTTGAAGCAGCCCTGCAGAGGTAGATGGCTTCGGATGCCTCTGGCAAGGGATCACCTGAATGTCAGAGCTTGTGTTCTAGGACCCTGAAGGTTATTCCCTTTAAAGACACCCAGGTCTTTATCCTATTCTGCATCTGTTTTTTTTTTTTCTTTCCTAAATAGATCACTTCTAGCTGTAGATATCACAACTACAAATTACAGTTCATTCACACATCTGAGATGCCATATGCTAACACACAGCAGTACTTGAAGTTAAAAAAGCAGGGAAGTAAAAAACTTCCTTCTTTGTCTCACCGCGACGCCCACTGGGTCTCACCCAGTAGAACTGTTTAGAATGAAGAAGGGCTTGTCCAATACAGATGCTTCTCCAATCCCATCTGGAGTTGACATTTTCTCCTAGGGGTCCATCTCTCACTGCTCTGTAGATATTAACTGCTCTATCCTCCCCCAGATTTTTCAAGTAATTGGTTGCGCCCTGCCAGCAAACCCAGCCACCTTAGAGGCACCACACCCAATGTCCTCTCAGTCGATCTTGTAGGGTTTGAGTTGTCGCCAATTACACCCTTCCTGGGAGCTGGCAGATAGTCATGTCTCTTTCCGATGATGAAGATGTAGATGCTCCGAGCTCGGAATTAAAAATCCAAGTAATAAAACTGGACACGATCTCCAAGGTCCATTCCAGACCTGATTTTCCCTGTGCTCTTCTAAGGGCCTAGCCCAAAGCCCCAGCCATGGAAAGCACGTGGTAAGTATTAATAACCTCATGTGTTCATAAGGCTGAATGCATTTCAACTCAGGAACAATGATGACCATTTGCTGAGTGCATACCATGTGCAGGGCACATCCTAATTCACACCCTACATGCATGATCTCAGTTCTCCTAGTAGCAATATGAGGAAGAGAATATTATCACTCCTATTTTAGAGATGGGGAAACTGAGGCATCAGCTGGATTAAGTAACTTGCCCAAGATGATGTTCAGTACAAGGCAAAGCCATGATATGAGCCATGGTTGTCCCACTTCAAAGCCCATGTTCCTCAAAATAATAATGTCAACAACAATATTAAGACAGAAAACACTTTTATAGCATATCAGGCACCAGCCTGTGGATTCTATGTCCTGAGGATTCTATGTAAATAACTGCTGTGATTTTCACAACAATAGCAGGAAAAGTGCTAATATTAATCCAGCTTTTACAGATGAGGAAATTTAAACAGAAATATTAAGGAACTAGTTCAAGGTCACACAGCTCATATGTGGCAGAGCTGGGGTTTGACCCTAGGCTTCAGAGTATGTACTATTAACCACATACTGTTTTGGGAGCACTTCCCTGGATTTAGTTACAGATTACGATAAAGCTATACCTTCTCATCCACCACAGAAGGAGAATGCAGCTTCCTTTCTAGAGTCCTTTTGGTCTGATTCTGCTCTCCACGGTTCTGGGTAATGTTATCAACACCTGCATGGATGTTTCTACTCCTCCCACGCACAGATGGCTTTTGTGGGTGCTCCAAGTGGTATAATCCATTTCCTGAATGTTTCTGAGAAAGTAAGAAGTGTGATTTGTCTTTAAATGGAGGTACTTCCACAGGAAGGATCAATGGTCTGAAGTCTTAGAGTTCTGCAGGGGAGACTCTACAGGACGCTGGAGTCTAGGAGTAGATTCCAGATGAGCTCCCTGGGACTGCACACCCCCTCTCTCAGTCTCCCTGATGACCACAGCGGGTGTATGTGACCAGCTGGGCCAAGCTGAACCCTCCTCGGGGATTTTCCTGGATGTTGCTGATAGAAAAATAGTGAATTTTGTCTCTGGTTGCCCAGAGCCCTGAGGAGTGTCCTGAAGCCACGTTCCCTGCATGTGGGTGGAAGAGAATTATCTGGCAACAGAGCAAGCAGATGGAGAGAGAGTCTTGGAGGCCTGGACACCAGGCTTCCTCTACCACTTTCCTATCCCTCCTGGTTGTGGGAGACAATACCTCCCACTTTCTATGAGTTCTGTGAGGTTGGGTTTGCCATTGCAGTTGACCAGAAACCATCTGAGAGGACTTACTTACTTAATCATTGAAAAAAATTCATCGGCTTTGAATCCTGTTGCTCTTTGTACACCAGCTCCATAGTGTGCACTGACTCTGGGGACAGTTTTGTGGTGAAGTTGCTGTGGCCTCACTTGAGTAGCAACACATCTGCGGCCACCCCTGCAATATGCCGCTGATTTGCCACTTACCAAGTGTTCTGGTGTCCTGAGGCTGCCATAACATAGGACCACAAACTGAGTGTCTCAAACAATAGAAATTTATTATAATTCTGGAGGCTAGTAGTCTAACAGCAAGGTCAGTAGAGTTGGTTCTCTCTGAGGGCTGTGGGTAGAATCTATTGTTTGCCTTCCTCTGGCTTCTTTCTGGTAGTTTGCCCACAATCTTTGGTGTTTCTTGGCATGTAGATGCAACACCCCAATCTTGGCCTCTGTCTTCACATGATACAGACATGATACACACATCCTCCCTGTGTCCACCTGTCTCCAAAGTTCCTCTTTATAAAGACACCCATTATATTGAGGCCCAACCTAATGACTAATTGGATCTGCAATCTCTATTTTCAAGTAAGGTCATATTCTGATATCGTGGGGGTTAGGGCTTCAACATATGAATTCTGGGAAAAAACACGACTCAACCCATACCACTAACAAATCAAGCATGGGGTTAAAAAACGGCATGCTGTCTCCTGTTCACCCAGCTGGGGGCTATGGGAAGTAGATACACAGAGGCCATTGACTCCAGATTTGCATTTCACTTTTATGAGTTACTCTAACTTGGTGGCCTTGGGCAAGTCATTTAACCTTTCTGGGTTTGAAAGATGAGCAGAGTGGGCTAGATTGGTGGTTTTGAAAACTATGTTTCGTGGAGCCACTGGGGCTTGTTTTGGTTGGGGGTTTGGGGGTGAAGGTTGCAGATTGTTGACATGACAGTCCATATTCCCTTCACCCGGTGGTAGGCCAGCTGGTCCACCTGGGCACAGAGTAGTATTCTGTTGCTGATGTTGTTTAGAGTGCATGGAGATAACACAATGCAGACTGACTTTAGCTGGCTTTGTTGTTCTTCGCTTCTCTAAAAACTGTACTCTTCTATTGCCTATCTCCTGGGTGGGGAGTTCAGGCACACTGATCCCACTGATTCCCACCTTTATACACACTGCTTTGCCCAAAGGTTCTGTTTGTATCTGTTTTAATCTGTTTTTTGCATAAGGATTCCAAGAAAAATTTGAAATAGAAATTTGCTTGAATAAAGTGTTCTGCTAAAAATAATTTTTAGTCCAGAAAACACCTAAAGGATCTATTTCCTTCCAGCTCCAAGATTCTAAGTATGTCCATAAAAGCAGTTTCGATCTTTTTAAGAATTCTTATTTTCTACCTTCAGAAAGTTACCTTTATTGAGACCTCTGAGTGGCTCAGTTAAGCGACTGACCCTTGATTTCAGCTCAGGTCATGATCTCATGGTTTGTGGGATCAAGTCCCAAGTAGGGGCTGCTTGGGATTCTCTCTCTCCCTCTCTCTCACTGCCCTTCCCCTGTTCAAACTCTCTCTCTCTCAAAAGAAATAAATAAACATTCTTTTTAAAAGTTAATTTTATTAATTAATAATTAACTAATAGTATATTAATTAAGATTAACATATTAATTATTCTTATTAACTTATATTATTTATATATTAACATTTATATATTTATTATTTATATGTGATATTATATAAACATTAATTATATAAACATTGATTATATAAATATTAATATAGAATATATATTATTTATATAATACTCATATATTAATTATTCTTAACTAAATGAATTAATCTTCTTGCACCAAAGATCATTTAACTATGGCAAACATTTTCCATTTTCACTGAGCCTGGGCTCCAGATGGAAGAGTCATGTGCTACAAGGCAGATGCCACATCTTAATGGAGGTGAGACAGGAGAGTAGCTGGCTCTGTGGAGGAGTGACTTTAATCTGGAGAAATGTCTTTTCTCTTAACTCTGTCATTTACATAACCTGGAATGTCTTAAGACATTGCTTAGGTCATTGCTGCTGAGGAGGAAGATCTTTTCCGCATGCCTGCATCTGAGGTGGTGGGCTTTGCCAGCCAACAAAAACACCGGTCGGTGGATACCATGGAATCCTGTACAGCTATGATAGCAGACCCTGTTTGTTGGTGGGCAACTGGGCCTCCACCTGGTGGCCCCTTCTGGAAGGTTCTATCTCAACGAGGGCAGTAGTAATCCCCTTTCCTCCTCATGCCCTAGCATCCTATTCTGCCTCTTCCTATGGCGTAGAACCACCACCTTGCTGAGACTTTCTCTCATCTACTGTTGTTCTCATTTGGAAAAGGATAAGAATATCTTGATATATAAAAAATGATAACTAAAGCTAATTTGGTAGACCCTGTGCCAGGCCCGGTTCCAAGTGCTTTACCTTTACTCACCTGTCTGAGCCTCCTAAGAACCCTGTGAGGAAGGCACCATCATCTCCCCACCTTACCAGGGAGGAGGCAGGCACGGAGGGGTTAAGCAGCGGGCTTCCAGGAGGAAGTGGCACAGCTAGCGTCTGAATGCGGACAGCCCGTGCTGTGAACCCCCACAAAACACACAGGTTACCTTCCACATGCGCCTTTGGAAGACAGTTGTTCGAATCGCTCACCTTCTCTTGCCATTGACGCAATCCTGACAGGGCTAGAGAGGCATCATCATGGCACTTAGAAAGCAATGAAATGGTGTATGCCGAGTAATCTAGAACAGAATTACTATTTATCCCGCTGGTCCTTTGGGCAGCAAGAGTTAAAATTCAGCATGTCAGTGACAGTTTTCTGTTCCTGCAACGTAGTGGTAAACACGTCCCCCATTTCCTCCTGCCCTGTGGGGCAGAGTTCTCTGGGCTCTCTCCCACGAGAGTGGGGCATGTCCAGAAACAAGGGAAAGGACGTCATCACTGAAGAGGGGGTTTCAGGGGCAGAGGTTAAGGAGTGGATGGGAGGGAACAATTGCTTAAAGGGGGGAAAATCACTGCTTGGTCCAGTTTTGGAATTTCCCTTCATTTAGTTTGTTTTTATTTTGCAACTTCTATGACCAATCAAGTTATTGGTTATCATCTCAATGTACATAAAATACTTTTTTTAGTTAACAGAACAAAATTTTTATTCAGCTTTATATAAATAGAAATAATCTGTTATAGAACACTCTAGAAAGCATGGGGTTTGCCATTCTCTGTTCTATTCCGTTGATCACTGCCATAGTTCAAAGCCTGTACTTTATTTCCCCTCATACGGAATACCCTGATTGGTTTCCCTCGTATATAACACCCTGCCTTACCTCCCCCTTGTCTAGGGAACAGCCCTGGAACCCAATCTATCTTTCCCACTGGACAGATCAGGACCCTCTGAGTCCTTTCCTCACTTTCCTGCAGCTCAAAATCCTCCCCATTCTCTAAGGCCTCTGTCATACTGTCATACTCTATTACTTTCACAGAGGCCCTGCCAAGTCCCCAGATAGAATGAACTTCCTCCTCCAGCTCCTTCCTGGTGAACCCAACTATCCATTGCTTCACATCTGGCTAGAGCAGCATCCTACAGACACCGAAGATGTGGAGACCATACTGAATCCTGTGAGTAAGAGTTTCAAATTCATTATGTTTACAGCCTTTGAGCACCCTGGCCCAGCTACATGGTTGAAAGAAAAAATCTCCTTCCTTCTTACTTTCATCCTGGTGCTTACCCAGCATTTTCTCCCCATGCTCTATAGATGCCGTTTTAGAAATGTTACACGTAGCTGGATATATTACAATGTGGTCAGATGGCTCTCAGTTGATTTAAGTTCTTTTGAGGCATTTAATTATGACCACATGGATACAGGTTCAATTGGAGGGTAGGTTGATTTTTTTTTTCCTGGAACTAAGGGCTAAAATTCAGTGTTCCTTTGTGTTTAGAAAATAATCTCAACAAAATTTATAAATCTGTAAAACAAACAAACAACAAAACAAAACTATAAAACTATAAAAACACTGTATTTACCAGATGTCATTCCCTTTTGCTTAGGGAAACCAAGACACTTCAATGTAATTGAAGAGTTTTGTTTTGTTTTGTTTGAGCAGGATCAGACAAAACTGGGCTGATTTACCAGCTTCTTCCCTGGAGTTCATTAAAACTTGCTACCCATTTCCCACCATACCCTACCCCCCCCCCGCCCAAATTTACTTTGGTTTTTAAAATAATTTATACTTCATCTTTCTTGTAATAGTTGCTAACTTTGTATAATAGCTTTCTTAAGGGGTCTGAGGCTAAGACCTAATAGGTACTGTTGTTCTGTCCGGTCCTGAAGATTTCTGATGATGTCATCGGGATACAGATTAAATGGTGTCATTTGAAAGTCTTTACATGGGTCATTTATAGAACTAGTTTAAGAAGTTATTTTCATTGTGGAAAAAATAAAAAGAGAAACAGCCCTTCCGCTTCCAAAACAAAAACAATAAAGAGATCAGCAGACACAGTGGGATTAAAAGGCACTGTTGCTTTCCTCTTGCCAACAGAATGGGCAGGAAGACTCGAGGCTGTGACTCTGCCAGTGGAGTCACGGTCACGGTGCCCACGGATACTATGCTGGGTAAATCACATCAGGGGAGGATTCTGCACACACCTGGCTGGGCCCACTAAACTCACCAAATTACATAACCAGCTGCAATTTTGCTGGGGGCTACCAACTAGAAATCTGTCAGGTTATAAGGATAACTACAGTATTAGGACTTTTTTTTTTTAAATAAATGACATATCAGTCTTATTTGAGGAGTAAATAATAAGGATTTTATTTTTGTGTTCTCTTTCTCACTGAGTTTTTGCCCCTAAGAAACTGGGAATGGATGATATCTATGGACATTAGGGTTTCATGCCTTAACTATGCAAAATTGTAAGACTTCCCTTTTCTACCCACCACGCAAGTTCAAGGCTATAGGACGATGCCAGAACCTCTGAGGTGAAATCTGGCGCCCACCTTCATTCATTCCCATTCCTATAGGACCCTCCTCAAATAATCCCTTCATGACCACCTCCTTCTCCCTCCTTATCTGTTCTTTTTCTACAGAATCGACTCCTTTGTCATCTGGGCTCCCAAAGCACTTTTAAAAACACCCTTTCTCAGGATCTACTACATAGCATTGTAGTTCCTTGTTGGTTTGTTCCTTTCCGCACTGAGGTGAGTCTACAAGGGACTCGGTTGTATTTGTATCTGTCTCCCATTGGTAGGTGGTGAATCCCCAGAGCAGACCTCATCCATTCATCCCTCTCTCATCAACATAAGCCTCTGAAGGCTCAGCGAATAAATAAATGATTGAGTGTCTGGGAGAAAATATCTTCTAACATTAGTCACCTAAAACAGGCTGACTCTGGATCAGTCTATAGCTGCTCACTACTTGAGTAGCTGTTATTTAGTTCAAAAAGAATAGAGTGGCCTCTGCCAGGTGTCCGCAGGCTAATTTCCAAGGCTTGCTCTGTTTTCTGATCAGGTAATAGAAATGGCCCTGCTCTAGTTCACTTGGGCTACCATAACAAAGCACTACAAGCTGAGTGGTTTCAATAACATCTATTTATGTTCTCATGGTTTTAGAGATGGGAAGTCTGAGATCAAGATGTCAGCAGGTTTGGTTTCTCCTGGGACCTCTGCCCATGGTTTGCAGGGGGCCACATTATTGCTGTGTCCGCACACGGCCTTTCCTCTGTCCTGTGCATCTCTGACATCTCTGGCTTTTTTTTTTTCAAGTTTATTTATTTGTTTTGAGAGAGAGAGCGCGTGATCAGAGGAGGGGCAGAGAGAGAGAAAGAGAGAAAATCCCAAGCAGGCTCTGTACTGTCAGTGTAGAGCCTGTCAAGAGGCTCAGTCTTATGGACTATGAGATCATGACCTGAGTTGAAACCAAGAGTTGGACACTCAACTGAGGGAGCCACCCAGGTGCCTTGGCATCTCTGTCTTATAAAGACACCAGTGATACTGATTTAGGGCCCCACACTAAAGGCCTTGTTTTAACTTCATCACTTCTTTGTAGGCCCCATCTTCAAATACAGTTACTTTATGAGGTACGGGGAAGTTGGGACTTTGACATATGAGTCTTGGGTGGAGGATGAACAACTGAGCTCATGATAGGGCCTGACATAAGTTATTCACTTTACTACCAATAGGTAGGTTTACAAAGGTCCCACTGCTAAAGTAAATAGAACTATTTGCCTTTGGAATCAGTCTGAGCCTCATCTGAGGGACTTTTCTGAGTGGCTCCTGATTCACATGTTGAGATTCATTAGTGCAGAGCCCCAAGAGCATTTCAGGGGGGCCAGAGCATAAGCTGACTACAGTGGCAGGTGGGACATTTGGGAAAGAAGACCTTTTGGGATAAATTTTGGAATTTTATTGGAATTTTAATGAAAACTTTGTGCTTCATTGGAAAACTGCATTGTTTTCTAGAGCAGATTGGTAAACTTTTGCTGTGAAGAGCCAAACAATAAATATTTTTGCCTTCGTTGGCTGTATAGTTTCCTGTCTACTCAAGGATGCTATTATAACTGGAAAGTGGCCATAGGCCATGCCTAAACAAATGGGTATGGCTGTGTTCCAATAAAACTTTATTTACAAAGACAAGGGGCTGGCTGGATTGAGCCTGCAGGCATTAGGTTGCCCTGATCTAGAGCACACCCTTTCTCCCAAGTTATCCGATTTTGATTTAACATGGATTCTGAGCCTATCTTTTGAGCTATTTTACAACTCAGTAACTTATTGACAAATGGTAACAGTGCAAAATAATTCTTGACTCTAGAGATGTAAATTTTTTACCTTGGGAAGCTCAACTCATTTCTTCCCCCATGTTGGAAGAAGCTAGTTTTGACTGTATTTGCACATTTCTTCCAATATTCCTGCTATATAAATGTGTCATTCTTTGGATTTTCCATTTCTAGTCCCTCATTAGTAATGAGTTAAGTAAGAGCTTTAACATACATTCACTTTATATCTATGTGAGAGTCATAATTTTCTTTCTTTCTTTCTTCCTTTCTTTCTTTCTTTCTTTCTTTCATTCTTTCTTTTGTTCTTTCTTTCCTTCTTTCTGATTGTCTTTTAACAAACTGGGCACTGTTTGCAAAGGGCTTGGAAACTATGCTAAGAGCATTGGGCTTTTGCCTTCTGGGACAATGGCCTTTAAACATTTTGGTCTCATACTTTTATCAGTAAATACTTTTTAGCTACCCTTCCTTGATATATGAATATAAGGTACTGTAGACAGATGCACATACAAGAAACAGAATTGGAAAATAAGTATAAAATTTTTAATAGTTTTTTTGTGTGTGGCCAGGGAATCCTCTTCCTAACATCTTTGGTTTCCTCTTTAGTGGGCAATAGGGAACCAAAAATATTAACCAACTAGAAAAAGAATGAGATTAAACTCCAATAATATACCAAACAAGCATGTTGTAAAAGCTAACTATAGTTTGAGTTGATTGGCCCAAGGGGATGGCAGAATTCCTCTTAAGGAGAGAACTGCTCCTTTGTTTCAAAAAATAACTTAATGGCAATGATTATTCATAAAAGGTAAGCTGAGGTGATTGTAGTCTGAATGGAAGCAGCTCCAACATAAAGAGTTCTGATGTTCAATAAACATCAGAATTTTGACACTGTCTGCTAGAGCTGGGGGTGAGGAGGTGGGGACCATGAGGACTTTGGCAGAGTAGATGGGAAGAAGGTCTGCCCTAAAGAGGGAAGATCCTGAGCAACATGGCAGAGTGCAAGGTTATGACTTTGAGCGGATCATGGCCAGTGAGACACAGAAAATGCCTAATAAATATATAACGGTGATCCATTTACCTGTATAATTAGTATGCTCTATCACTTCCAGAGGCTCAGTAATGTATCTTGTTTTTGCCTAACAGAATGGAACATCCAAGAAAGCTGATAGTAAGTCCAAAATTCCTTGAGGTTACCAGAGGCAAAGAGACCCACGAACAGAGCCTGAGCTAGGAGTGAATGAGGAGCCAGAGTGGGGACAGAAATGAAGAAGGAGCTGGGTTTCAAAATGAACAAATTTACGGTAGAGACCAGAAGGCTGAGACCTTTAAAGGTGCAATGGAGGAGACTAGTCCAGCAGTAATGAGGGTGGGGCTTGAAAAATGTGACTTCATATTTAAGGAAAGATAACCCTGGACACTGGATTGCTGGAGAATTTTCAGGAAAAGACTGTTTGGTTACCTGTTTTGAAAAATGTTGTGGTGATGGAGTGGACAGAAAGGACCTTAGAAATAGGAAAGCAGTGAAGGGATTTCTGGAAACCAGGCAAGGTTTCCAGAAGGGAATAGATGATGAGAATGGAATATGGGCACAGGGAGACATTTTAGAGGTAGAATCAATAGGACTGCATGATGGATTATGATGGGGGGGGGTAAGAAAAGAGGGGGATCGATGAGAAATAACATTTATGTAGCTTGGGCAGTTGGGTGGCTGGTAACATGCCATTCATTGAATCAGGAAACATATGAGGAACAGGTCTTCAGGAAAGACAATGGGTTCATTGTGGGATGTGTTGAATTTGAGATGCCTATGAAACCTCCTGGTGGAGATGGCCCATAAAGAGTTGAGAACACAGGTGGGTGTCTCAGAAGACACATCAGAGTTAAAGACCTGTATCTGTGGGAATTATCCTCTAGCAGGTGCCATGGTTTTTGTTTATTGCCCTTTGATAAATATTAGGAAAGCAAACCTCTTTTACTTTATTCATTTGTTCAAAAGTATTTAGTGAGTAGACAAACCACAAGCTAGGTCCTGGAGACAAATGATTAATAAGCTCCTTTAGAAACTCATAGTCTTAGCAGAGGATTTGGCCATGGACTGAGAGCAGAGATGTGGGTGTGGGAACCCACTCAGAACCCCAGAGCTGGTATAAAGATTAAGCTGAAGACATTTGAGATTCAGCAGGTGCAGAAAGAAGCCTTCTTAGAGCTTCCTGTATCAGACTGAAAGCAGAAACTTCTCAGAAACGATGACTGCCTTAAATACTGTCTTTGAGGTAAGTCTCCTGCCAAAGGAATTCAAGAGTAAATCTATCATAAATCCCCCTCTGGGAGGAGTTTTGGCTCTAAAGAAGCTATAAAGACTACTCATACCTCTATAGACAAACATTATCACAAACTTTCTTATCTCCCATTTGTTCTCCTAAAAAATTCCATGAGTCTTTCCCAAAGAAACCTATTTGTTCTTCCCATAGGAATTTTTCTGCCCCCTCCTTTTCCCCTACAAAGTTAGATAGGTCACCCCCAAATTCTAACCACCCCTTTGGGTTACTCATCACAGTACTCCCATATGTATGTATGTTGTACATGTAAATAAACTTTTTCTCCTGTTACTCTGTCTTTTGTTAGTTTAATTCACAGGCCCCTGCCACTAAACATAAGAGAGATGAAGAAAAGTTCTTCTTCTCCTACACAATGAAGAGAGAAATTTCCATTCTGAATGGCTGGGATAGTGAAAGTAGCATTAAATAAAATGGGCAACGTAAAGAGATGACCAGGTTTGGAAGAAAATGGCCCTATGCAATCCATTCCATTTTGGATGTTTTAATGTACATAAAGTAGTGAGAGAGTTAGTTTATCTTATGATTTATATCATAAATTTTCTCATACATTGTTCACCTCTCACGGCTAGTTTTTTCTCCTTCCTCATCCTAGATTCCTGTACTCTTCTTGAGAATATCTCTTCCAAGCACAAGCACAAGCAGAGTGGCTAAGACATGAGACTTGGCTCTCTGCCATGTCTAATTACACACATTGGTTTTCCTTCCAACTTTTCCCCTGGATTTAATGTTTTGGGACTTCCAGACCTTGGAACAGACCAAATCTATCCAAAAAATGGGTACTGAGTCTCTCATTCTTTTCCCCTTGATCATTTCCCAAACTCTCTTTGGGACAAGTTGTATTTAGATTTAGCTCCTTTCAGAACGAAGTCACCTACATTACCATTAGATCAGAAACCATCCAAGCCTACTCAAAAATCCTTTTTCAAGGATTTCATCTCTAATTAATACTTTTTTTAACCAATTTCTTTCCCTAATTTTTCTATTCACTGTCTACCAGATTCATTGGTCGCAATGAGCCTCAGATTGTGGCCCCTGACTTTGCTCTCTAATTATCTCACACATCTAATATTTGCCTCTCTTTGAAGAAAATAAGAGAAATATAATTATTTCATATAGTTCTCTTGTATTTCCTCAACTTAATTCAGCACTGGAAGTATAATGGGGACTCAACTAATAATACTTGTTTGAGTCAAATTAGATGGAATTATGTGGATTTTTACATTTAATCAATTAATTTTTTTTAAATTCACACTGAAACCCAAAGTTGCCATCTTCATGACTTTCTTGTGAGTGTCTCTTAAAAAATAAACTCTTTCATGGTCTTTACTCAGAGAGAACCCCTGGGTCCCCGAGAAAGAATGGAGGCTCTGATGCCACAATGTGATTTTTGTTGCTGGCTATGACTTTGGAAATCAGGAATGTTCAGAAAATACACATTCCAGAATTCCAGGCCTACACATTCTGGCTTGGTTTCAGCATGTTGACTCTATTAATGGCTACTGGACATACACACCATTTTTAATTCTTTATGCGATTGTCTCAGGGTGGAATTTTCAGTTCTTCTCCCGCCAGAATCCCATTGTTGCTTGGGCCCCCAGCGTGGATGCACACGGTTCTTTTTAAAACCGGGAGCTCTAGTACCTCCTGCACTTTAACCATTTGGCTCCTCCAGGACTCAGTTCCTCCTGGCCTTCTTTGGGAGGCCAAGTGCACGTGCTGAGGGAGAAACAGTAAGGTTTTCATGTTTAAAGAAAGAAAAAAAGGTCTCAACCGTATAGTAAATATAAATATACATCTGTGGGAGCACCTGGGATAAACCCTGGTTTCGCATCTCCATGAAAAACCATGAAACCGGGGTTTACCTTTAGTTTATCCAAAGAATCCTGAGGTTTTAACGCCTGTCCAAGAGGCTGGGGACGAACCGATGACTTCATACTGAAATCATGCAAACCCATGAGCTCATGGGCTGGAAGATGAAACTGGATGAAAGCAGCATGACTTTGAGTGAAGTTGCAGAAAATCTGTATAAGATCACACCAACCTAAAGAGGCAAAAGTGGGTAAAACCTGGCCGCTGGAATGTGCAGATTTCTTGCAGGAACTTGCAGTAAAATGAAGCTGCTTGGTTTCACTTTAGCCCCTCTAGGACTCAGAGAAACTAGAGGAATGGGACTTGAAAGCCAAGGCACACTTTCAGCTGACTTTTTGCTCTCTCTGACTTCCCTGCGCACCATTCTCAGCACATGACAGACTCACCATGGTCAAGTCTGCCTCTGTCACTGGCCTGGCCCTATCTCTATGTGCGGTCCCCATGGCCGGCACGACATGCTGCTCGCCCGGCTGTGATGCACAGAGTCTGTCAGCTCCTTGGTCTGAGCCAGCAGGCCCCGCAGGGCCGCTGGACCTGGCCTGGGCTCCCGGAAACCTGTGCTGGAGTGGAGGTGGTGCTGGGAGCGGCTGGGCTCCGATGGCACCAGGAAGGACCTGAGACACGATGCTCAGGAGCACAACATCTAAGTCAGACTGACAGAGGCAGCAGAGGTGTCGGTCTGAAGGAAGAGACAGACAGGTGGAATCAGGCACAGGACCAAAGCTGAGAAAACCTTCCTTACCAAAGGAAGCAAGTTCAAAGGAGCAATGAGGCCCCAGAATGTAGCCCAGGGGGCTTTTCCTGAGATACTGGAATCTTGGTCATGGAGGGGAGGCTTTTAAGAGCCCTGTTTAGGTCAGTTTCCTAGAACAGAACTCATTCTAGTTGTTTTATGCAGAAAGGATTTATTTCAGGGACTTACATGGCTTATAGAATTCTTGAGAGGGCAGAGGAAACAGATGCAAAATTAAGGTTTCAGAAACAACTCCTTAAGTGACACCAAAGAAGCAGGCCACCCAGGGAGCCATGGTTTCTTCTGCATTTGGATGCTGCCTTCTCAGGGAGCTGGCTCTGGGGTCCCTGTCACTGACAAGATCAGTCAGAAGGCTGCTCTGATGGGGGTGAGGGGTGCTGCCACACCAGCACTTGCTGGGCCTGCTGTGATCAGCACCACCAAACGAATGCATAGCACCTGCTCTGACGCTCAGGAAGCCAGTAATGGAAGACTGGGGCCTCTGCTCCCACCACCGTGGGACAACAGACACCCCTGTGCAGCAAACACAGCAGTAAAGAAGACTCATTTTCAATAGACCTAGCTCTAACATGCACAAAAGCACAAATGGGGGCACTTGGGTGGCTCAGACAGTTAAGCATTCGACTTGAGCTCAGGTCATGATCTCACAGTTCGTGAGTTGGACCCTTGCCAATGGGCTCTGTGATGACCGTGTGGAGCCTGCTTTAAATTCCGTGTCTCCCTTGCTCCCTGCCCTTCCTCCACTCACACTCTGTCTCTCTGTCTCTCAAAACTAAATAAACATTAAAAAAAAAATTGTTTTAACTACAAATGGAGGCCCACTCCCAATATACCTTAAACACTAAGGTACAAACCAAATACGCTCTACAAATATTTTCTATAGTATATGCCCGGCAAATATGTTCTTACCCTTATAACAAGGTGGAAATTCAGAGTCAAATTTAGATTCTTTTTAAAAAATTTGTTAATTTTTTTTTCAGAGGAGGGGCAGAGAGAGAGGGAGACACAGAATCCAAAGCAGGCTCCAGGCTCTGAGCTGTCAGCACAGAGCCCGACGTGGGGCTCAAACCCATAAACCATGAGATCATTACCTGAGTGGAAGTTGGACACTTAACCGACTGAGCCACCCAGGCACCCCTCAAATTTCGATTCTTGAACTCCTCTGAAGACCGTGCCAGAACATGGAATTGTGGGAGAGCTAGCCCCTTGTTCCAGTCTCCTTCCACTATTGACTTGTCCTATGATGTCAAGGGCTTGGTGCCCACGCGTGGAGGCTCCAGCTCACATGTCCAAGCTCCATTCAGACTGCAAAGCCCTCTCTGCCACCCACTGGCCACCCCTCCTGGAGCTTGGTTTGCTTAGTGATTTTACTTTTGGCATCTAGTCCCCTCTGTTTTCTTCCGTAGCCGAGCAACTGATTTCAAGGGTTTGAGGAAGTAAGAAATGCTTCTGTTTACAAAGAATGGGAAACCCATTGGACTAGATAGAGTCCAGGAGACAGTATAGCAAGGTGGGAGGTACATGGGCCTTGGCAGTATTAGAGAGCATCTGGCAAGTTGTCCAAGTTCCCCAAGCTTTCGTTCCTTTATCTTTGAAATGGGGATAATAGGATGCTTTTTAGGAAAACGCATGTAAAGTGCCAATATAATGCCCAGGCACCTAGGAAGCCCTCAAAAAAAGTTAGCCATTATTATTGTTGTTGTGATTACAAATTAAAAGGTAAGACTGACTCTATGGGAACAGTCAAATTATGAGGGTCTTCTTGGGTCTTGAACTGGATTTTGAATCAGATTAGTTCTTATACTCTCCATTCAGTCTCTGTGCTTTGAGCCAGCAGTAGGTACTGCTTTAGAGAAGGCTGGGAAATAGTCTCCATCTTGCTTGCTTGCTTGCTTGTCCGTTGGCTGATAATGGCTACCTGGCGAACTGTTGAGAAGGAGCCTGAGGCCAAATCTGGGTACAACACTGTGATTGATTAATAATGTCTGCCCTGGGGATGGGAGTAGATAGGGCTGTACAAATGTCAGGTATTTGGCATTCTTGGACTAGACCCCATTTCTGAGCAGTGGAAAAGAAAACAGACTCTCAGAGAAACACTAGGATTGAGTCCCCCTTGTCCCAGCCTCCCCACCCCCCTGTGACCAGGAGCCATCACTTAACCCGCCTTTGCTTAGATGCTTCATCTGAATAATGAGGATAACCAGGTTTACCCTGCCTACCTTATAGAGGTATTTGTGAGGATCAAATGAGATAATGCTTATAAAAATACTGTCAGTTGTGAGGTGTTGCCTAAATGCAAGGTGTTTGTTACTAGTGGGTGGTATTTGGCCAGTTTGTACTTGACAAAGAGTAAGAGTCAAGTCAGTGATTGTTTTGGTCTGCCTCTGCCTGCATCATCTCAGCCTGACTCTGCATCTTCCTTTAGTTTCTGAGTGCTGATCTCCTGGGAGAGAGCCTAGTAGGGGAGAAAGAACTTGTACCTCACTGATTGTGTGCTTTAGGTCAAGTTTTGTGGCCTGTGTGAGCCTCAGTTTCTTCATCTGTGACATGGAGATTGGATAAAGATAACAGTGACATCTGTTCCAACTCTCTCCCAAGGCAGCTGTGTAGCTCAAAGACAATAGACACAAAAGTGCTGGGGAAATTCAAAGCAGTTGTGATCTGAGCCGCGTGCAGCCATGTTCTTCTCAGTTCTCTGGAAATGATTCAAACCACGATGGTTGAATGAAGATGAAGAATGAGGTAGCACAAAATGACAGAGTAACACAGAATCTACTTTTGCTCAGTTAGCAAGCAGAGGAGTAGTCATGCAATGTATACTGTTTCCTCAGACTCTGCCGGCAGAGGGGGAAAGGGTTTCAATACTGTATGTTCAAAGCTGAGAACAGCCCTGGCATGGAGTAGGCGCTCAGCAAATATTTGTTGAACTAATGATGAATGAAAGACACTCAGCCCACGCCAGCAGCCATTTGTGGTTTAGACTCTAGTACCCAAGACTCCTGGGCCTGGAGAAAGGAAATGTGAAATGGTTGTTGGATTTACCACCATATTCTCCCATAGTATAGTACACATGGCCTCATCTGTAAGGGCTGGGCCTTTCAGGAGTGCAGTCAAGAGCTGCAGGTACTGAGTCTCAGAGGACTGGGCCCTTCCTCAGCCTCATGTCCCTTGCAGCTCCTCTGTGACCTCAGGCCCCCCCCCCCCCCCGTCCCCTCAGGGCCCCATTATGAAGCCAATCTTGAGACCTGAACTGACTTCCTGGTTCTAAGCTGTCACAAGCTTCTTTTCCTTACTGGGACTTACTGCTCCTGCATCTCCCTCACCGATCAGCACGATGACGTTCGAAGTGCCCCAGTCACTATCAGGTTGTCTCTTCATTCGTCAAGGAGGGAACTGAGGTCACAGCATGAAGTGATGTGACCGAAGTCACACAGCCGGCACCACTGACTCCCAGTCTGTGGCTCTCCCTTCAGCCTCAGCCCTGCCTTCTGTTGATGGCTTAGTAAAGAAGGGGTTAGATCCAGGAATCACTCCGAGTGTGCTCATTAGACAACAGAGTGCTACTCGGTATTTCAAATGCTCACCTTTCCCCAGAGCAAGAGGCCCGCAGTGGGGCTGTGGGGCATTGGGCTAGCTGTGAAGAAGAGGCTCTGGTTCGCACATCCTCTGCTCCCTGGCTGGCTGTTTGCTTCAGCTACAGGGAAGGCCGACTTTCCATCCTGGAGTCCCTACTATCCACTCCCCCACCATCCAGACACAACAGAGTCCTTGTGGAAAGCCAAGCTGTGGCCCAATCTTGACCTCACACCGGGCTGCCCTTTCTTGTTTCCCAATCCTTCCTTGCCCCAGCCAGTTTCGCTGAGGCCGAACAAAGCTGCAGTCTACAGGTCGGTGAGCTCATTGCCTGTTACAGGTGCTTCTGGTGTACAATGGCCAGGCCAAATGAAGAATGTGTGGCCCTAGAAGTCACCCTTGGAGCTCTCTACAGTTTACGATGTCCTAACAGAAGGCTGATGGAAGCCCAGTAGCCACCTTGTGTTTCCCTGAAACCCTGGCAGCCCCACGGATGCTATTGGATGGTCCCTTATTGTTTATTGCGTGCCAGGTGTATTTGCTGTGGTCTCTTTCCTGAAAAGCTCAACATGTATTTGTAAAACCTAAATCACCATTAAGAAGCTGTGTTTAGGGGCACCTGGGTGGCTCAGTTAGTTAAGGGTCTGACTCTTGATTTCAGCTCAGGTCATGATCTCACCATTTGTGAGTTCAAGCTCCACATTTGTCTCTATCCTGACAGCGCAGAGCCTGCTTGGGATTCTTTCTCTCCCTATTATCTCTCTGCCCCTCCCCTGCTCATGCTCTTTCTCTCTCTTTCTCTCTCTTTCTCTCTCTCAAGACAAATAAATAAACATTAAAAAAAAAAAAAAGAGAAGCTGAATTTGATAAAGAAAAACCAACTAACCACACTGGAGGGTGAGGGCAAAAGTTCCCATTAGGGTTACCAGATATAACAAATAAAAATACAGGAGACCCAGTTACATTTAAGATTTAGATGAACACTGAATAAATTTTTAGTATAAGTATGTCCTGTGCAATATTTGGGACATACTCATAGTAAAAATTATTTGGTGTTCATCTGTATCTGAAATTCCCACTTGAAGGGACATCCTCTATTTTATCTGACAACACGGGGTCTTGTGGAATTCCGCAGTTAGCATATTTTATGAAACACGCCTTGAGTCTTGGCTGTTGGAATGACACCTGGGACTCTTCCAGTCCTGACATTAGCCGATCTGACATTGTTACTGGGCACAAGCACCGGACCGGGGAGTTCCACAGGAAGGCTCGTGCGTGTTCCCTGCTACTGGGACTTCCCTATAGAAGGAAGTGCACAGCCAGTTCATGGAAAACGCGAATGTAGTTGAAGTCACTTTTACCTAGGTAGTCTCAACACAAAGAGCTTTCATAGAACCTTCTCATTTGATTCTTCAACATCCTCGAATAGGGTCAGGCACGTGTTATCGCTTCTGCTTAAGATGAGAAAACACTCAGTTACTATCGGCCACATCAGTGCCTGGTAAGCAAAGGCTTACTAGTCCCCCTGGCTGTCGGGCTCGAAGACCAATTGCACATTTCCTTTTTTTATTGGAAAAAATTGCTTCATTATTATAGTCAAATATGTTTTCCAAAAACCCGTTTCTTATTGGAAAATATTGCTTTATTATTACAGTCAAATATATTTTTCCAAAAACCATTGCAATATTTTTTCTATTTATGTGTAACATTTGAGTATTACAACAAATTTGGAAACACAGATAAAAAAGAAAGAAAATCAACGACGAAAGCAATTTCACAATTGCCTGATAATTATTGCTGACAGGCAGGTGTATGGTCTTCCATTCCATGACGTCTTAGTCAGCTTGGGCCACTAAAACAAATACTATAGACCGTGTGGCTTAAATGACAAACGTTTATTTCTCTCAATTCTGGAGACTGAGAAGTCAAGATCAAGGTATTGGAAAACTCAGTTTTTGATGAAGGCTTTCTTCCTGGCTTGCAAAAGGCCACCTTCTTCCCATGTCTTCACATAGTAGAAAGCGGAAGCTCTGGTGTCTCTTTTTAAAAGGGGACTAATTGCGTCTTCACCTTCATGACCTCAGCTAAACCTATTTATCTCCCAAAGACCCTACCTCTTCCTACCATAGTATTGGGGGCTAGGACATCCACATATGATGTTGAGGGGTACACACTCATTCAGTCCATAACGTATTCCTAGTTTTAAATAAAAAGGCCATGCCATTTTATTCACATGTATACATATGCGAGTGAGGTAAATATAGATGTGTAAATAGTAACATATGTGGAGCTAATCATATGTGTGTATGCATAAACATATCTATCTATAATATGAACTTAGATGATTTTGAAATTAGATAATTGACTTTTGGCATTAACCAGGACTTAAGACTAAGCACAGAAAGAGGGTGGAAGTACTAAATAAACTCCAGATAAAGAATATAGAGGAGTGCCTGGGTGGCTTAGTCAGTTAAGCACCTGACTCTTGGTTTCGGCTCAGGTCATGATCTCACTGGTTTCGTGAGTTTAAGCCCCATGTTGGGCTCTGTGCTGACAGTGCAGAGCCTGCTTAGGAGTCTCTGTCTCCCTCTCTCTTCCCCTTCTACACTTTTGCTGTCTCTGTCTCTCTCAAAATAAATAAATAAACTTAAAAAAAATTTAAAAAAGGAATGGAGTGGGAAGTAAAGGACATAGGGTGATGCTCTACTACTTGAAGGGTGGAGTTAGCTGTCCTGCAGAATGAACTGTTGCTGGTCAAGAATGAGGGCTTGGGCACATGTACCCCAATGTTCACAGCAGTACTTTCAACAATAGCCAAATCATGGAAAGAGCCTAAATATCCATCGACTGACAAATGGATCAAGAAGATGTGGTGTATATATACAATGGAATACTACTTGGCAATGAGAAAGAATGAAATCTGGCCATTGCAGCAACGTGGATGGAACTTGAGGGTATTATGCTAAGTGAAATAAGTTAGTCAGAGAAAGACAGATATCATATGTTGTCACTCATATGTGGATCTTGAGAACTTAACAGAAGACCATGGAGGAGGGGAAGAGGAGGAAAAAAAAGTTACAGAGAGAGAGGCAGGTAAGCCATAAGAGACTCTTAAATATTGACAACAAACTGAGGGTTGATGATGGGTGGGGGGGAGGGGAAAGTGGGTGATGGGCATTGAGGAGGGCACTTGGGATAAGCACTGGGTGTTGTATGGAAACCAATTTGACAATAAATTATTTTTAAAAAAAGAAAAAAATTAGGATAAGATTTAAAAATTCCCTTTAAACAGAAAAAAAAAAAAAAGAATGAGGGCTTGGTGGGTGAAGAGGCTATAGTTTAAAAAAAAATCTATCTCTAATGCTTTCCCACTGAAATGGTGGCTGACACTAACTACTATTCGCCAGAATTGGTTTCCCTTTGGACACAGGCGCTGGTAGAATGTAATCCAGAGTTGATGTTATTGTGACTTCAGTGGCACTTAGGACTCAGCTGTAACACTTAGGACATAGCTGTAACATGTCTGTAATCAACATATTCATAAATAATTCATAAATATCATAAATAACTCATGCTTATGGACCCTCCGAGGTTTGGAGGCTTTTCTTCATTTGGAAAGGTCAATACTATAAAACTGGAGCCTCTCTATCTTATATGGCAGCTCAAATGGCTTATTTTTGCAGATAGTCATCAGACACAGCTACTTAGGACAACAAGGTGCGTGTTGAGGGCAATGCTCCTAGGGGTCTTTAGGCTAGGAGTGACCTATAACCAACTTTCAGTTTACTGGTCTTGTCACAGGGTCAGTCACAAAAAATGGCCATTTGTTACATTCCCATCATATGACATCCTAATTCTCAGAGAAACTTCTTTCTACAAAATGAACCTCATAACACCCAGTTCAGCACAGGTATTCAGATCTTTGCAACCCACTCTCTAGCATTGCAGCAGATCCTGCAGAAAAATTACAGGTGAGATCCCAGGAGCTGAAGATCATTCCCCATCTCAGATGGAAAAAAATCCATCTGACCCTCTGGGGCTCCACTGGATGTCCTTCCTTAGTAAATAACACTGGCATAAACCACTCAAGTAATAGATGGCTGTGAAGATCTAGATCAATGCAGGTACCATATTTGGTTATTTTTAGTTGTATGTATATATGTAAACACTGTATGCATAGTGTTCTTTGTCTTCAGAACAAACCTTTTATAAAGGGATCCTGTTCAAATTCCGTATATCTTTTGCCGGTCAAGTCCAGAGTCTTAAATGCATTAAATAGAATGAGAACCTACAAAAGAAGCATCTATAAAAATGTATTAGTGTCTCTTGTACCATTGGGATCTAATATGATTTGCTCAATGTTAATCTTGCTTGGAAAGGAAAACATTGGAAAGCTTTGCTTAAACCTACCAAAGAAGAAATCCAAACCAATACAAAACAAAACCCCAAGTGGCCAGTTGCTTCAGACCTGAAACCTTTCTACTCCCTCTTTTTGTAAGACATATTTGTCTGGAGCACTATTTCTAATTATTTCTAAGACAGAAGTTCCTAAGGAGGACAAAAGAGGTATACTGTCTAAGTGTAAATTCCTAAACCACAGATGGAAAAAAGCACACCAGTGACTTCAATAGTAACTGGTTGAGGCCATGATTTTGGTCAATGGTAATGAACACTGAAAAACTGCATTGAATATTAAAAGGCATCCAAAGCAGGATTTGACATTAGAATTCACTAGTGGGCTGTTGAAGCACACCAGGCAGGCCAATTACTGTGGCTGGGCAATGACCTCAGTTATTCTGAACGTGTGAGTGCCACCTAGTGGCGAACCTTGACTTTACTTAGAA
Source organism: Cryptoprocta ferox (assembly GCA_028646485.1). Lineage (NCBI taxonomy): Eukaryota > Metazoa > Chordata > Mammalia > Carnivora > Eupleridae > Cryptoprocta > Cryptoprocta ferox. The sequence goes on from CM053572.1 coordinate 118,673,732, forward strand.
GACGGAGGAATTCTGCAGCTCACCTTGCCAAAAGTTTAGGAAAATTAGCGCCATTCTCTGCTAGTGCTGACCTCTGTTCCCCTTCCCCTATTCCCTTTTATTGTATTCCCCCTTAGTTCTGTTCTTAATTAATGCAAAGTCATACATTTACCTTCTCAAATATCAAACATTTCCCTTTACTTCTCCAAGCTACCAGTCCAAAAGGGTCCAAGCGCCTACCTGCACCCCCCCCCATATACAAGATATTTCTACTCTACCCCTTTCTATTCCATAGCATGGGATGCAAAATTTCCTTAAGAGAGAAGCCTCTGAAAGACAGCCTGGTAAGGGCTACCAAAGAGCTGAGAACACCTAGCATGCCCATTACTTAAGAAATTAGTTAAGTAAACATTTCTATTACCATGACTTCCAAGGTTCAAGAACAATAATGCAGAGGGTATTATGCTAACTGAAATAAGTCAGACAGAGAAAGACAAAAATCATATGATTTTTTAGATGTGGAATCTAAAAAAACAAAACAAACGAACAAACACACAAAACAAGAAATAGACTCATAAATACAGAGAACAAACTGGTGGGTTCCAGAACAGAGGGGTGGGGGTGATGGGAGAAATAGGTGACAGTGATTAAGAGGTACAAACTTCCAGTTCTAAAATAAATAAGTCACGGATATTAAAAGTATAGAGTAGAGGGATGCCTGGGTGGCTGCATTGGTTAAGCATCTGACTCTTGATTTCAGCTCAGGTCATGATCTCATGGTTGGTGAGATCAAGCCCCACGTCAGGCTCTGCATTGATAGCATGGAGGCTGCTTGGGATTCTCTCTCTCCTTCTCTGTCCCTCCCTTGCTCGTGCTCTTTCTCTCTCTCTTTCAAAATAAATAAACATTAAAAAATAGTACAGAGTAGACAATGTAGTCAATACTATTGCAATCACATGTGGAGACAGATGGTAACTACACTTACTGTGGTGAGCACTGCATGATGCATCGAACTGTCAAATCATCATGTTGTGCACCTGGAACCAATAAACCATTGTATGTCAACTATACTTCATTAGTAATTTTTAAATTGTGATAATAGCAACTGTAGTGCAAAAATATATGGGAAAAAATATCAAAAAAATTTTTCCTATATTCAGTTAAGGATGGATATATGTATATCCTTATGCTATGAGGGGAAACAAATAAACCAACACATAGTTGAGTTGATACAAAATAAATGTAAGGATACAAAATGACAAGCAGTGGTGAAGGGAGGTGGCATATATCAAAATAAGAAACGCTTGTCGTAAAAGATTTTAGAAGATTGCACTAACGTCCACTGTTTCCATCAAGTTTTATCCCCAGAAGCATGACCTAAGCTAGCTTTCAACCTATCCTCCAATTCAGCATCTTCCAGGTATCCAGAGTATCCTTGTAAAAGTGCTCAGCCCAGACACCTTAAGACATCCATCATACCTTATAAGGCATCAGCAACACCAGCCATATAATAGCCATAATACCATCTTGCATGTATTTAGTTCTTTAGAGTTTCCAAAGAGGCTTAACAGGACATGGGTATCCAAGTGCATTCCTTTGCTATTTTAGGAGGCAGGGACATGGCTGTCTAATTTGTTTCTCTAACCTATTGCTCAACACAAAGTGCCCAGCCTATATAGTTGAACAAACATTCACCAAGTTGAATTGACCTAAACCCTGGTAGGAAGAGGAAAGTTGATAAGTTGGCACGTGAAGCTTTGGTGTCTTCTCTATGATGGAAGATGTTTAAAAAGAGAAGTGGGGCAGGGGACGCCTGGGTGGCTCATTAAGGTAAGCTTCCGACTTTGGCTCAGGTCATGATCTTGTGGTTTGTGAGTTCGAGCCCCACGTAGGGCTCTGTGCTGACAGTTTGGAGCCTGGAACCTGCTTCAGATTCTGTGTCTCCCTCTCTCTCTGCCCCTTCCCCACTCATGCTCTGTCTTTCTCTCTCTCTAAAATATATAAACATTAAAAAACATTAAAAAGAGAAGCGGGGATCACTGGTTCATAAGCCATACTCCTAAAGGAAAAGTCTGCAAGACCTGACCTGTGAGTCTGTGGACAGAATAGTGGGTTCTGGGATAAAGGTTAGCCTTCAGGTGGGGGTGATGACCGCAAGGGTGACAGTAGAGTCTTCTGGGTTTTGCTCATGTTCTTTTTCTGTGCCGGGTACTTGTTATATGAGTGTGTTCAATTTGTGAAAATTTATAGAGTCATACACTTAATGTGTATTTTTCTATACATACATTAGATCTCAAAAAAGTTTATATAACAGCAATCCTTTATAGGTAATCCAACTTCAAATAATGAACCTCTAAAGCAAATTGCCTGAAGTGGTGTTTACTCTTGAACACTAATTAATTAATTAAGAGTCTGGGCTTCGGACCAAATAGCTTAGATTGGAATCTTGGTTCTGCCACTCACTAACTGGGAGATCTTGGTCGTGTTACATAATACCTCTAAGATTCCATTTTCTCATCCATAAAGTGGGCAAATAACAATACTAACATGACTGAGGTGTGGAGAAGCCTAATCAGGATGGCTCATACTCAGGATCTGGCACGTAGTCCACTTCCAGCAAATGACTGCTAGCCTCCTACACAAATCTCAGCTGTCAAAGCATGTGTGCCATAAATTCATCTTTCCTTCTGCTTCTATACTTGGCTTTCTTATTTTTTTTTAAGTCCTGATTCCTTTGGGGAACAGAAAGTCTCTGTCAGTTCAGACTTTCCACTCTCACCTTTGAATTATATCTATATTTCAGATCAGCCTACACATATCTCCATGCTATATCTGCCTACTTCTTCCTACTCCCATAGGATCTTGGATGGCCACCCACAGAGATTCTAAATACCAGGCTTCTTGGCATCTCCGCAGCTACTCCTGTGTTCTTCTGGGGAATGTGGCATTACTGCACTGCTCCTGCTCCTTGCTAGGGTGATGATGCTATGTGAGGCTGCTGTAGCCTGTCTGTCTCGATGTGTGCACATTTTCTACTCTGGGATACTATTGATAGAAACTCGGGCCAACATGGCAGAGAAGTAGGGTTATCTGTACTTCCCTCGTTTCTCAAACAAAGAAGGGCCGAAGCCAGAGGACTTTGAACCCCAAGAGCCTGGGAAGAAAAGAGACCGAGTCTACCAGAAAGAAACTGTGACAACCTCGAGGCCCATATGGCTATGTCGAGGAACAAATCAAAGCACACTTGGTGGAAGGTCCCAAACATCACTATGAGTAGGGAAATAAAATAAGTAAAGACACAACAATAGAGAGAAAGTAACACTCTCCAAAAAACACCTCCTGAACGGCCAGGCCCTGGACAGTGTATGACCCCCCGCCCCTTTAATATAGAAGTGCCCGCAGGTGCAGAGCACATAACAAGCTTTTAAAACTCATAAGAGACATAAAACTACCCAAAATGATGAAACAGAAAAATTCTCCTCAAAAGAAATTCCAGGAAGAAGTGACAGCTGAAGAATTGATCAAAACAGATATAAGCGACATAACTGAACAAGAATTTAGAATAGTAGTCATAAAATTAATCGCTGGGCTTCAAAAAGCATAGAAGATAGCAGAGACTATATTGCTGCAGAGATCAAGGATCTTAAAAATCGTCAGAATGAATTAAAAAATTCTATAAATAAGGTGCAAAATAAAACAGAGGCGGCCACAGCACGGATCGAAGAGACAGAGGGGAGAATAGAAGATAAAATGAAGGAAAAAGAGGAAGCTGAGAAAAAGAGAGATAAAAAAAAAAACCCAGGAGCATGAAAGGAGAATTAGAGAACTAAGTGATGCAATCAAATGGAACAATATCTGTAGCATAGGAATTCCATAAGAAGAAGAAGAGAGAGAAAGGGGCTGCAGGTCTACTTGAACAAATTATAGCTGAGAACTTCCCCAATCTAGGGAAGGAAACAGACATTGAAATCCAAGAAGCACAGAGAACTAGCCTCAGACATAACTTGAATCAATCTTCTGCACAACGTATCATAGTGATACTCTGGGATACTATTGACCAGCCGGCACTGTATCTGAGACAGTGGTTTGTCTTTCCCTTAGTCTTGCCCCCTACCCATCCTGCCTCAGCCAATGGAAGGAGCAGGACGCAGGGAAGCGTGCATTACTTACTAGAATGACTGTAACACAGAGACTCTTAAAAACCAGATAGAGTTTATTTCTGTCTTATGTAATTATCTGGTGTGTCTGGGCTAGCGGACAACCAGCTTCATGAGGTCATTTATGGAACCAGTTTGCTTCCATTTTATTCTTCCATCATCCCTTAAAGTATTTCTTCTCCATGGTCAAAGTCAGAGTGGGGCACATTCATGTTCCAGGTCACAGGTAGGAGAAAAGAGAGTAAGTCCAGGCAAGTGATTCCCTTAAGCAGGTGAGGCAGAAGTTACTCACAACTTTCCACTCACAATCTTTTGATGAGAACTTACTATATGACCACACCGCTGACTTACCCAAGAATTCCTTCCAACGATGTTCAGCACTCTCTGGTAATGTCTATTTTCCATTTCAGTTAGTGTCCATAGGAAATTTCCTCCTCACCCACTCCTTAACTGGATTTTAACTGGAAGGACAATGTAAACTATGGAAGTAGAATCAACAGAACTTGACAACTGATTATATACAGTTGATGACTATTTTAGATTCCATGTATAAGTGAGATTGTGCAGTATTTGTCTTTCTGTGTCTGGCTTATTTCACTTAGGTTGTATCCCCCCATATTCATCTATGTTTCAAAATGGCAGGATTTCCTTTAAAAAATTTTTTTCATGTTTCTTTTATTTTTGAGAGAGAGAGAGAGAGAGAGAGAGAGAGAGCATGAGTAGGAGAGGGGCAGAGAGAGAGGGAGGCACAGGATCCGAAGCAGGCTCCAGACTCTGAGCTGTCAGCACAGAGCCTGACATGGGGCTCGAACTCACAAACTGTGGACCCTGACCTGAGCCAAAGTCAGCGCTCAACTGCCTAATCCACTCAGGTGCCCCAGGATTTCCTTCTTCTTTTTTTTTTTTTAATGCTAAATAACATTTCATTGGATATATACACTGTATTTTCTTTATCCATTCATCCATCAATGGACATTTAGGTTGTTTCCACATTTTGGCTATTATGAAGAATGCTGCAATGAACTAAAATAGTCAAACTCATAGAAGCAGAGAGTAGAATGGTGGTTGCCGGGGGCAGGAGGAAGAGGGAAATGGGAGATGTTGGTCAAAGGGTGCAAAGTTTCAGTTATGGAAAATGAATAAGTTTTGGAGACACTAACATACAGCAGTGTGGCTGTAGTTCAAAATACTGTATTGTATACTTTAAATTTGCTAAGAGAATAGATCCAGTGTTTTCATCATACACATACACACAAAAGAAAGAATATGACAACTATGTAGACTGTTGGATATACTAATTAGATTGATTGTGGTGATTTTTTTCACAACATATATTTATATCAAAACACCAAGTTGTACACCTTAAATATGTATAATCTTTATGTACCAATTATATATGAATAAATCCAGAAAAACAGTTGGTGGAATAGAACTGATGCTTTTTTTTTTAATGTTAAGGCTAGGGTGATATGCGCTGATATGGGAAATGCTATTAAGAGGAACAGATATAATGAGAATAAAAAAATTATAATGAAATTAATAATAAAAAACCCCACCTTACATATGCACTGAGAACTTTGAATGTATTATTTCATTCATTCTTCAAAAACAACACTTATTTATTCTTGTTTCCTTAATTTGGAGATGAAGAATCTGGGACGCAGTGATGTAAAGCAAATTGCCTAAGGTCATGTTGCTTAAAGCAGCAGAGGAGTGGGGAGACCCTGCCCCCAGGCATCCAGAGCCCCTGCAGATAATCACTGCGCCATGCTCTCTCCACTGCCATTATACATCGAGAAGAATCTGAGTTTAGAAGGATGACTTGCACCTGGGAAGCTGGGAAGATTCAATGGTTAGGAGAGATGATGGCTGGGGGTGTCTTAATGGTTGGGGGCTGGAATCATCTTGGAGGCATCTATCTATCTTTCTTGTGTTGATGATGACTGCTGGTTGGGATCAATGCTGGACTGTCAACTGGTGCACCCTTTAGTTGGGTCTCTTCATGTGGGCTGGTCTTCCTCACAGCATATCAGCTTTAGAGCATGTGGACATTTTACATGGTAGCTTATGGAGGAAGTGTCTTACACCACTTCTGCCTAACTAGTATGTTGCATAGAAGCTCTATCACTTTTTACGATGGGTAAGGAGGTATTAACATAGGTCCATAGATACTTTAATACTCCTTTCAAAAAGTAGAGCCTAATTCCCCTCTGTTAAGTGTGGAATATACTTAGTCACTTATTTTTTTTAATGTTTATTTATTTATTTTGAGAGACAGAGAGTGTGTGTGTGTGCAAGCAGGGGGAAGGGCAGAGAGAGAGGAAGACAGAGAATCCCAAGCAGGCTCTGTGCTGACAGGGCTTGATCTTATGAACCATGAGATCATGACCTGAGTTGAAATCAAGAGTCAGACACTTAACCAACTGAACCACCCATGTGCCCTCTTAATGACTCACTTCTAATGAATGGAGTATTGAAGAAATGATGATGTGTGATTTTCAAGAAAGGCATTGTGGTTTTCCGCTTGCTCTCTCTCGAGACACTTGCTATGACACAAGGCTATGGCAAGACACTGAGCCTTCTGTCAACAGCCAGCAAGGAATTGAGGCCTCCTGTTGCAGCCATGTGAGGGAGCATCTTGAAAGCAGGTCCCCAGCCACACTCAAGCCTTCAGATGACAGAAGCCCTGATGGATATCTTGTCAGAAACCTCATTAGAGACCCTGAGACAAACCACCAGTGAAGCCATTCCAAAATTTCTGACACATAAAGATGATGGATAATAAATCTTGCTTATTTTAAGTCACTACACTTTGGGGTAATTGGTTGTGAAATGGTGGATGACTGGGTGACCTAGGCTCAGAAGTCTTGTAGCGTTATCTGCAACATTGTCTGGTTAAGAGTCACTTATGAAAACCAGTCCAGGTTCAAGGAGAGGGGATATGGACCTAACCACTAATGGGAAAAGGGTCAAAATATTTTCAGACATGGTTTAAATTGCCACAAGAATGTTTATTTTAGTGTACTTAGAAAATAATATTGGGGAGATGGTTACCAAATGTCTAGAAATGCAAGTCCTTTACAGCACATGTAACATTTATAATTAAATAATTATTAGCATAATTCTGGTTGAATTTCTGTTATTCCACGGGGCTGTGGATTTGTGTCTAGCTTGTTAATGCTTGCATCCCCCAGAGCCTTACATAGTGCTTAACAGATACTACATGCTGGGGCACCTGGGTAGCTCAGTTGGTTAAGCATCTGGCCCTCGATTTCAGCTCAGGTCATGATCTCACATCCTGAGAGTGAGCCCTGCATCAGGCTTTGCTCTGGGCATGGAGACTGCCTAAGACTCTTTCTCTCCCTCTGCCTCTGCCATCCCCACCATGCACGTATGAACTCTCAATCTCTCTCTCTCTAAAAAAAAGAAAAAAAGAAAAGAAAACACAAAAAAACAAAAAAACAGAAAATACATGCTTATGAGCTACCCACTGAACAAACTGTGTGCAAACTTCTGATGACCAGGACATTACAAACATGTATATGTGGCCCTGGAAATTTTTGTTTGTTTGTTTGTTTGTTTGTTTGTTTGTTTGTTTTTTGAGTTGTTAACCCCCAATAAAATTCCTGAATAATGCTTGAAAATATATAAATCAATTCTTACATTTGTATAGGATCTTCTATTATGTGTATTATGTTTTAATTGTTGCAGTTTATGATTTATCAAAGGAGAGTACATGAGATGATTTTAGGGATTACATGGGTGAAGATTTAAACATATTAATAGCTATATGATTATTTTATGTGCATTAAAAAGCACAAAAATATGAAGTGTGTTAATTAAAGGAAAAGAATAGGTATATAGTAGAATGGGTAGCATGCAGATATGGTAAAAATTGCAAAACTGTTACTAAATGTTGGATAAATATTGGTTCATGGGTTTGAGCCCCACATTGGGCTCTGTGCTGACAGTACAGAGCCTGCTTGGGTTTCTCTCTCTCCCTCTCTCTTCCCTTCCATCCCTCATGCTGTCTTTCTCTCTCTCTCTCTCTCTCTGTCAAAAAATAAATAAAAACTTTAAAAGTGCAAGGTTATTTCTGGGGATATGGATTACCTTTTTGTAAGTACCATACCTATGATTTGGTTAGTTGCTAATTGGTGACCACTAATATGTATCTCTCTCTTCAGAGTGATTTAGGTTTTGGTTCCCAAACTAGACATAGCATTTTAAAATTATACCAGACACAGTGCTAGAAGATTCTGATCTTGTAGGTTTTATTAGACACATGATTTTAAAGGCTCTTTAGGAATCATTGTTAGGTACAGTTAGTAGCTGTAAGAAATAATTCCCGTGTTTCAGTGGTTTTATACAACTTCAGCAGCTTTCTTGCTCAAATCACAGCTTGGTGAACATGTTCTTGGTTGGTGGGTAGCTTTCCTCCATATGGTGATTTAGGAACCCAGGCTCTTTTTATCTGTGCCAAAAAGAGAACACAAAGTCATCAGACAACGATGACTTCAGAAAGAACCCATTTCTCCTAAGGCTGAGGAAACAAGGAAAGAACTTGAAATTATCAAAATGTATGCGGGCTCCTGTGGAGCAGAAACTCAAGAGATCTGAGAAGGAGATGCCACACGCTGCTGCTATCTCTAAGCTTGAAGGAGGACTCCCACAGGGGAGACTTCTGAAGAGGGGGTGCCAGCCGGCTGGGGTGCGTGGGCCAGGGGGACACAATAAAGCAGTTCTGTGGGTGTCAGAAAAACTGCCAACGGGGATCTACTACTACTTATGGAATGAACTGTCTCTGCTGGGGTGAAGATTAAGGCTGAGCGATGCTGGCAGAAACTGGAGGCAAACAGGAAGGAGCACGTCTCTTCTTCCTTCCCAGACTTACGGTTTTCCTCCAGCGGTCTTATGGGCAGAACCTAAAAAGGAGCCGGTTGCAAAGCAGAAGCCCCACCCCCAGCCCCAACATTCCAGAGTGGAGAACAGCATTGCGGGTTTGAAGCTGAGAAGCAATAATTCAATAACTGGCACTGTGACATGTGCTGGGGTCCGTCACAGTGGGTGGGCATTACCACCCCGTGCCTCATTTCTTCCCTTTGCCTCTTCAGATCTACTCCCCAGCCTCTCCACCTGCTCAGTGGCCCAGGCTGCTGGCCTGTGTGTGTGTGTGTGTATGTGTGTGTGAGAGAGAGAGAGAGAGAGAGAGAGAGAGAGAGAGATACACAACAGGCTGCCTGGCTTTTCAGCTTCTGGTTGTGAGCACTGGTAAGAGAAGGCAGGAAAGGCTGAGGCATTTGCTCACCTGACTCCCTGGCATGGCTATGGGTTTGCTCTGTCCTTCCTGGGAGCTCCCTCTTTGCCCCTTCAGGCAATACAGCCTGTCTGTTTCAGTGCCAGAATCCTGCACTATCTTTAGTGGGTTCTCAATAGTCTGTTCCCCTCTCTGTAAATAGTTTGTTAGGCTCTACTCACATCGACTACCTAGGTCAAATCCCTACAAGAGAGATTCTTAGCTGGACAACTCAACTTTTTTTGGAGAAGACCATGTAATGGGCTTTTGGCTAAACTATGCATTGACACTATCCGGTCAGGGACTCATCTCGGCTATCCAGCAGAGAATGAGGTCACTTGATTGAAATCATGGCAGCCTAGGAGGGGCTCTGGGTCATGGAGATTTGAGGGTTGGCAAGCGTCATGGCAATAAAGGTTAAACACACATAGAAATCCCTAAAGGCAAAATAAGAATTCTTCCGTAGTGTAGTGAAAGGAGCAACGGATGCAGTCAGATGAATCTGGGTTTAAATCTCCTGTCTGTAAAGCTGCTACCTTCTCATCCTCAGTTTGCATATCATGTAATAGGTGTATTACTTAGAAAGAGCATACAGGTAATAGAGCTCTTAGTAATAGAAATGGCTGCAATGAACAAGAATTTATCCCTGCCCCTCCAATAACAAGAAGCTAGCTGGGCCACCTTCTCAGAATCTCTTGGCTTTTCTTCTACACTATTTTCTTCGACACTATCCCATTAGTCGGTGGTTCTTGCAGTTACAGACATCCTGTCCCTTTCAAGGTAGACAGGAAAGGAAAGCGGCCCCAAGTTGATGCCTCTTACCAGGAAAAGCAAAAGGCTTCCAAGAGCCTCCAGCAGATTTCCACTGATGTCTCCCCAGCCAGGACAGTATTCAAGGGCATCGCTGCCCGTGGGGGAGGCTAGGACAGAGGGTACTTGCATGGGGCCAGGTGCGTGGCTTCCCAGAACAGAACTGAGGCTCTGCTGGTAGAAACAAAGGAGGGGGAATGGGTATTAGGGAGGAGTGTGGTAGGTGGTGTCACAAAGTGGTGATAACCCTTTTATCTGATCTCTTTCCTATGTGTTTAGGAGGATCAACTGTATGTGAAATGTGCAATGGGTCCCTTTTCAAAATGAAAACATCAGCTTCCTTACATGATCATTCTATTTAATACACCTGTTTTCTTAAAGACAGACCATTCTTTTTCTACTTCACCTGGAGAGCTACCTAATGAAACTGAATATAGCCCGGCTCTGCCTAGCCTCCAACCTCATTTCTACCTCCCAGCATTCCCTCTTCTGCTCACCACCTTCCTCTGACAGCGGCCACTTCCCCCCCCTCCACCCCGAGGTCCATCAATTCACCAAGACTTTTTCTCAGCCAAGGTTCTTTGCTTTTGCAATTTTCCTTGCTTAGAACAGGCTTCCTCCTTTCTGTCACCTCTTAAAAGAAGTCCTCCCTGACTCCCAACGTGGGGTGAAAAATCCACCCCACCCTAGCCATTGTTCTGAGCATGGAGGGCTCTTCTCTCCTATATAGTCTATTGATTTGCATTTATCTGCTGAAGTGGATCCTTGGTGTCAGGTTAAAGGGTGCTGGAGCCAGACTGCCTGGATGTAAGCCCTTCCCACCTGTGTGATCCTGAGCAGGTTATTCTGATGTCCTAGTGCCTCAGTTTCCTCACCTGTAAAATGGGAATATTAATACTCCCTACTTCATGGGATGGAATTGTGGGGAGGATTAAATGTGTTAATATTTGTAAAGAGCCTAGAATTGTGGCCTGTACATAGCAGGGAACTATGTGAGTGTTAAATAAATAAAAGAAATAGCATACATTTTCTCCACCATCCTGCACATCTCTTGAAGACAATGGCCACATCAGCTCTTTCACTCCCGTGGCTAGTGCAATGCCACACCACACCACCAGTGCTGTTGTGGCTGTTGTTTTATACCTAGTGGGCATCGAATATTTGTTGAGTGAATAAATACATAATTGAATAACTGAGTGATGTTCTACATGGGGGAGGAGAGAAGCAGAATGACCTGGTTACCAAAACTAGCACACTGCAAGAACATGAGTTTCCAGAAAATACTGACCAGTAGAAGTCTCCGGATCAGTGGGGAGTTGAAACCCGCACCCGTCTCTGCAGTCTGTTACAACCAAATCATTCACGTCAGAGTGTGGGGGCTGCAGGGACCACCCCCCAGAACTGTCCGCCACTTGCTGCCCAGCTAACAGACACAGTACTCACCTGCTCTGGGAGCACTGTTGGGTCCAGAACAGCCCCGGAAATGGAAGGGAGCCTCTGGGTGGGACCGAGGCGCACCGGCCCACCCATTTGGAAAGCTGCAGCATTGATTAGCTGTCTGGCTTGCTGACCCCAGTACCTGGGTGACAGCTGCTTGCCTGGCTAGCTTGCTCCGGCCCTGGTCACCAGTCAGTGCTGTTCTGACTCTCTCAGAAGAGGATTTTTCCAGACCCCAAACATCGGCAGCTTTGTGGGCCAGCTGCACTGCGTTCACTTTCAGAGGCAACCAAGGCTCTTAAATCATACGAAAAGTACATCCCAGTTGCTCTGCGGGGACTCAGTCAGACAACCGACTGTTCTACTAATTCTTGTCCAACCTGGGTCTCAGAGGAGCCCTTGGAAGCCCTGCAAAACAGACCTCGATCACCCTGGCTGCTTTCCAGAGCCTGACAGTTGCCTACCTCTTCAGCCTTTGCGGAACCCTGACCATTTCCTGTGGCCTCTGGGCTGCCTGGCAAACAGGTTAACAATATTCAGCCTCCTTGTCCGCTGAATACCACTTGTTTTTTCTGTTTCTGTTTGCTGAACAGCCTCAGGGTTTCCCCTTTCCTGCTCCAGCCCAGCTGGAAGCCTCTTTATGAACAGTTTGTTTGCAAGCTCATGGTGGTCTATGAACTTGTCTGAAATTTCCTGGAAGGGAAACAACTGTCCCCAGAGGAACATTCTGTCAGTCTCTCCTCAGGTAATTCTCACTCTGCCATCTACCTGTCCCTGCGGCAGCCCACGCACTGCACACCTTGAAGACACCCCCATATTCCTGAGTTTCTGACGAGAGAGAAAACACTTCTGCCCCTAAAAAAGTGAAACATCGATTGTATCTGTTATGTAGGGGATGTCACCTTCCATGAGGCTTTTGAAGGATAGTTTGGGGAAGGTTCTAGGTCAGCCTGTTAGAAACTATTTGCTGTTTATCTACTTATTAAGGAGGATTTCTTGGCCCCACCTGGTTGTGAGGACCAGGCCATTAGCTGAGGCACAGGAAGGAGAGTGGCAACGACCAAGATTTGCTTTGGCACAAATGCCTCCAGTGGAGACCACTCCTTGGCTATAAGGCCTGGCAGTCACTCTGAGCTCTTCGCCCGAGGTCGCCCCAGAGCCAGGCAGTTGGCTCCTGGGATTCCCTCTCCATTCAGCAACTTTGGTCACCTCTCCTTTCTCAGCAGGTGGCATTCGTCTCTCACAACGGGCCCATCCTGAGAAAGAAGGAGCCAGACACGGCTTGCTGCCTCTTCGGTGCGTCTTGGCTGGAAGCATGCCTGGTTATACCCCCATTTTCAGCCAAATCCCTATAAGTTATCAACGTGTCCTTACATTTTCTTAAGGCTAATGGGATGAAACAAACCTTAAACTGCTAATACCTTTTCGACTTGGAAGGGAACTCAGAAATGATCCAGTTCACTGGGCGTTCAGGATTTTCTTAGCCCCAGCAAACTCCCTTTCAGTGAGATCTTACGGAGAAGCGCATGAGGCTGCCTGTGAGGTGGAGAAGGGCTCAGATCCCGCAGACTCACCTCCTTATCATCTCAGTAGTCCCGAGGCTCTCACTGAATACCTAGGACTTTCTAGCACCCACCTTAAAAGTAGTTCATTGCCATAGAGCAAAGTGTGGCCTAGAGAACCCAAGTGGTTTGCCCGATACGGCAGTTACTTGGAGGCCCACACACAACTGAAATCCCAGTCCCCTGAAGTCAGATTCATACACTTACAAATGTCCTGCCAGCATGTAACATACTATCTACATTTGTGTTGAACTTAGCTCTATAATGAAATGGCTCATCCCTTTTCTTTTTACATTCATCTCATTTCTATTGTGTATTAGTTTTCTACGGCTACCATAACAAGGTACCACACGCTGGGTGGCTTAAACAATAGAAATTAATTTACACACAGTCATGGTGGTTAGAAGTCCAATATTGAGATGTCTGCAGGCTTGATTCCTTCTGAGGCTTCTCTCCATGGCTGGTAGATGGCCCTTTCCCCCTGTGTCTTCACGTGGTCTTTGCTCTGTGTGTCTGTGTCCAAACTTCCTCTTATAAGGACACCAGTAATACTGAATTAGGGTCCATCTACCCTAATGATCTCGTTTTATTTTTTTTAATTTTTAATGTTTTTTTTAATTTATTATTGAGACAGAGAGAAACAGAGCATGAGTGGGGGAGGGGCAGAGAGAGAGGGAGACACAGAATCTGAAGCAGGTTCCAGGCTCTGAGCTGTCAGCATAGAGCCCGATGTGGGGCTCGAACCCACGAACCATGAGATCATGATCTGAGCCGAAGTTGGACACTTAACTGAGTGAGCCACCCAGGCGCCCCTAATGATCTTGTTTTAACTTAATTATCTCTTGAAACACTATCTCCAAATACAGTCACATTCAGAGGCACTGGGGTTAGGACTTAAACAAATGAATAATTGGTGGTAACAATTCAGCCCATAGCAGCTGGCCAACCTTCACCTTTGAGTGGTTCATTTAAAGAGAGCATATGGAAGCCATAGTCCCTGACTTCTTGTGCATTTAAAACCATTTTTCTGTAGCCTTACTTTTAGGTCACTTTTTTTTCTCTTAAAACTTGGAAGATATCGCTCTACTGACTTCTGGCCTTACAAGTTGTTACGGAGAAAGTTCAAGTCAAGTGGAATTTCTTTTTCCATTTCCAAATGCCAAACACCTCGGGGAGGCCATCTTGGACCAGCCCCAGCCAAACAACAGGACGACTTCTGCTTCACGAGTGACCCCAAGTGACACCACCAGCCAAACCCAGCACGATCTGCTAACCCCAGAACCTTTAGCAAATAAATAGTTGTTGTTGTAAGCTGCCACACTGGGGGATGGTTTCTTGCCCAGCAGTCGATATCTGGCATGAATTCTCTCCAGGTCATAGTGCAGTTAAGACTCAAGGTGATGTGAGTGGGTGAGTAGTTTAGCCTTTGTCTCTCTCGGGCCCACAGATACCTGCTGCTGCAGGGCTGCTCATATGCCATACAGAAATGCTCGCCTCGCCAACAGACTGCTTCCTACAAATGTGGGGAGTCTGAGTGCACCCTCTCTCAGTGTCACATTCTCAACCTCCTTTTTCCTTTTTTTCCCTCAGCTTCTTGTAGGGGCTGATGCTGGCTCTGCTGACTCCAGTGGCCACCACCTCTCCCAGGCGCCTCCCAGCATTCCTGTTTGCGCTGCCATGGATTGGCAGCCTTTCTCCACATCCGGCAACTGGGATCAGCTGGGATCACAGATATTGCCTAGTTTCATCACAGATGGGGTGGCTGTTTCTCAGTTTTGTGTCTGTGTGTGGGGGGGGGGGGCTGGTGATTTCCTAGAGAAGGAGGCAGGCACACATTTCCTCTCCCGTTTACAAATATTAGAATAATAAAAATTTAAAAGCAAATATGGGGGACTAACACAGGATTGCTAACTTCCTATTTTATCACATGAGTATTTTTAAAATTTATTTATTAAAAATGTGTATTTATTTATTTAGAGAGAGCATATGTGAGTGGGGGAGGGGCAGAGAGAGGAGAGAGAGGTGAGACATAATTCCAAGCAGGCTCCATGCTGTCAGCACAGAGCCTAATGAGGAGCTTGAACTCACAAACTGTGAGATCATGACCTGAGCTGAAACCAGGAGTCAGATGTTTAACTGACTGAACCACCCAGATGCCCCATATCACTTAAAAGTACCTAAAAAAGAGTTCTTCTTTATTATCACCATCCGTTCACCAAAGAAAGTCATTACAACACCTAACTGCAAAGCACGCCAGAGGAAAGGAAAACCCTACTTAAGAGAGAATGAATGTGTGATGTCCACCTTTACATTTACGGGAACTATATTAATTTTTGGAGATGCAGAAAAATTGCAACTTAAAATCAGACTTGATGCAATTTTCTTTAAAGTGAGCCTACAGAATGAAAAGGAACATTTATCTTCCTATTTCTGTACGAATCTCTACCTTAAAGAAGGGCTGCATCAGGTCTCACGCTTCCTTATCTTGAAATAGTCCACCTTACTCGTCCCCCACTGATTAAACCATTCCTGAGTTTAGCCTTTGCTGGCACTTGAGATAAACTTTGCTGTTTCTTTATACGGGGGCATCTGACAGAGTTGAGGGTGTTTTGAAGGGAAGAAAAGGACCTGCAGCAGAAGAAAGTCCACTGGAGCCCTCCAACCTTGTATGTTGGTCCCTCTGCCTGCTGGTCTGCCAGGGGCTGCCGGGGCTCAGGGTGCAGGCCTCCAGAATCTCAAAGCTTTCCCTGTGGCCCCAGGCACCAGAAAGCTGCAGGGATGGTGTCAAGTCCCTCTCTAGCACTGAGTAGCTCCTGTGTGACTGTCTGTAGAATAAGAAATGAACGGGTCATTGCAGGGTGCACCTGAGTCTCCTGGGGGCCATGTGCAGAGATGTGGGCAGCCGCTGTGTCCCCGGCGGGGTCGGCCTCACCCAAGGCTACCCTTCACTTCTGGCGAGGAATTCGGTCAGGACGTACAGAGCTCCCGGGGGTGGACACCGATATGAGTGCAGTTAAGGGTACTTTTTTCTTCTTTTCAGAGAAAGGGAATAAAAAGTCACTTAGAAACCCAACAAGAAGGTCTGGGAGGGGCTGGCAGAAGAATGGCCGGGATGCCCGAGGACTGCCTCTGTGGGAGACTCTGCCCTTCCCGGGAGCCCTGGGGAGTCCATTGTATCCTGTGATGGGAACCCCAATCCCCTGCCCCCAAAGTCCAGAGAAAGGCGAGTCCTGCTCTCCTGGGTGGGCCTTATGGCTGCCCTTCTGATCAACGGCCCACAAATGGACTAGAGACAAAGCTTGTACCTAAGGACACGAACTCGGACTCTCTGGTGGGGAAAGAGGCCGTTCTCTGGGGACCGTGGGCTCAGTGGAGCTGCTCATCCTGCTCTGTCTTCTTGCTGCTGCGTCTCTTTGTTTCTGGCTCCTTTCACCTGCCACCACTTTCCCCACTTGAAATCAGACTCCAAGGAGATCGTTGTCAAATCCCGCAGACCCGGTGCTGACAACAAAAACAGAAGAGTGGGCTTTGAAGGTTTGGCTTCAGTTCCAGCCCTGCCTCTTGCTAACTGTGTAATGACAGACAAGCCACGAAAGCTCCCTGAATATTAAGTTTCTTCATCTATAAAAGGCAGCAAATGCTCGTACCTCTCTCTCCCTGCAAGGAGGCTGTGGCCCAGAGGAGTCAACACAACTAAGCAGTCACAATTAGTAATGGGAATAACTGGGGTGCTAGCTGTGCCTCCTCTCCTCTTGCTTGAGGTCCCCTTAATTACCAGTAATCAAAAGGGGACATGGGAACATCTGGGTAGCTCAGTCAATTAAGCATCCGACTCTTGGTTTCAGCTCAGGTCATGATCTCACAGTTTGTGAGTTTGAGCCCCACATCGGGCTCTGCACTGGCAGCGCAGAGCCTGTTTGGGATTCTCTGTCTCTCTGTCTCTCCTTTTCTCTCTGCCCCTCCCCCACTTGTGCTGTTTCTATTTCTCTCAAAATAAATAAATAAACTTTCAAAAGAAGTGGGGGGTGGGGGGTGT
The DNA here is from genome assembly GCA_028646485.1 of Cryptoprocta ferox. Lineage (NCBI taxonomy): Eukaryota > Metazoa > Chordata > Mammalia > Carnivora > Eupleridae > Cryptoprocta > Cryptoprocta ferox. The sequence continues at coordinate 118,691,009 of CM053572.1, forward strand.
GCAGGGAGGAAAGAAAGAAAGGGGAAGAACAAACAAAGCAGAGTGTCATTCCAGGGTACTTGAAATAGTTTCAGCCACTACAAAAATAACCACAGCACAGTTTCAACCACAATGAAAATGACACAGCAACGATAAAGACTAGAAGAAAATATGAGACATTAGGGGGTGAAAGTTATTCCTAAGTGCAAGGATTTATAATTTTTACTTTCTGCTTTTATAATAAAAAATACATTTGAAGATGGTCCCCTTCCCCCATGTTTCCAGTGACAGGTGTGCCCACCATACTTAGTCACAATTTCATAGGGAGCGTGGGGAAGGCGAGATGTGTCCTGGGTCTTGATTTCATAGGCAGGGCAGGAGGAGAGAACTCATACATGAAGGGTAAGAGTAGGGAAAGTAGTGCAACCAGACAGCTCGGTGTGGCGGGAGCACAGATGACAAGGATGTCTTGGTGGCAGGCACGACTGGCTCAGGGTGATTTTGAGAAGCCCTGGTAAGGAGTGAAAGGTGAGGGGGGAAAGAGGCCACTGGCAATACCTGAATGGGGTGACAGGACACCATCCAAAGAGGCTGGGGCCCTGAGGGCCAACCTCAGTATGGATGTAAAGTGACAGTGATAGGGAAACTGAGGCAAAGCCCGGTTCTGTGATGAGCAAGGGCAGAAACCCTTTCACTTAAATCTCCATGACATCTGGGGTTCATTTCCTGCACACAGATTCCTAGAGCAGGCCTGTGATGTCATTCCGGGTCCACCTGATCCGAGGCTCAGAGGCTGACGGTGTTAAATTCAGAAAAGGAACAAGGCTGAGCCTGGAGACAGAGGACACCAATCACAGGATGTTTTCTGCTGGTCTTGACCTATGGATGGTGCTGCTATGGTCTAGGAGCACCTGGGGGCACACACCTGGGCCCTTACTACCGCCGGAGGCTCCCAGACCTCCCCCAGCCAACAGGAGCCAGTGTTGTGGCTGGATGACACTTGTGGTTCTTATGATGCAAGACACAATCATCAGGGAAATTTAAAAAGACAAAGTCTATTACTCACAAATCCTGGAGGATACACAGCATGCTCAAGGCCACAGAGTGAGGCTGTGGGTAGAGAGAAAGGGAGAACAGACCTGGATTCTGCCTTCATTGGGGTCAAGGGTGGGATGCCTAGGGTTTCAGTCTTTCTTGGCAAACTTAAAATATAAGAGCAGAATTAGGACACTAGCCGGGAAAAGTAGGGTCACTCAAGTAGTCAGCTATGTAGGTCACCCAGGGCTTTCTAAAAGGGGACCTTCCTGGGTGGGATGCCTGCTTGTCATCTGGTTGTATTGCTGGCAATATGCTTATTCAGGATGGATGCCTTTGAAATAGAGGCCTCAGCCACCCAAAGCTCCATGCCAGGCACTCACACTAAACCCAGACTTGGAGTTGACACAGCAGATTTCCCAGCTGCAGATGGTGTCCATTTGGTAGACAGGAGGTGGAGACATGGTGGTTCAGGGCTCTCTTCCCTAATGGTCCCCAGGCATCCAGTTGGCTCAACGGGAAGTTCTAATGATTGCATTTGGGGTGGTTCTACTGTAAAAGAAATGTGAGGGGGACAAAGTGAAGGAAGCCTGTGCTTCCTGACAGTTCAAATGAATAAAACTTCCTCAGACCTAATAATACAAAGAATTTATCAATAGTCAAGAGCTGAAAATGATCATGAAATAAGCTTTCTTTTTAAAAAGACATTCTAGGGGTGTCTGGGTGGCTCAGTTGGTTAAGTGTCCAACTTCGGCTCAGGTCATGATCTCACTGTTTGTGAGTTTGAGCCCCGCGTCGGGCTCTGTGCTGACAGCTCAGACCTTGGAGCCCACTTCAGATTCTGTGTCTCCCTCTGTCTTTGTCCCTTCTCTGCTCACATTCTGTCTCTCTCCTTCAAAAATAAATAAACATTAAAAATTTAAAAAAAACAATTAAAAAAATAAAAAATAAATAAAAAGACATTCTATTAAGAAAAAAAATACATGCTCATTGTAAAAGTGAAAAACATCTTTAGAAAGGCATAAAGAAGGGGTGCCTGGGTGGTTCAGTCGGTTAAGCGTCCAACTTTGGCACAAGTCATGATCTTATGGTTTGTGAGTTCAAGCCCTGTGTCGGGCTCTGTGCTGACAACTCAGAGCCTGGAGCCTGCTTCGGATTCTGTGTCTCTCCCCCACTCTCTCTCTCTCTCTCTCTCTGCCCCTCTCCTGCTTGCACTCTGTCTCTCTTGCTCTTAAAAATAAATGAACATGGGGCACCTGGGTGTCTCAGTCGGTTAAGCAGACAACTTCGGCTCAGGTCATGATCTCATAGTTCGTGGGTTCGAGCCCCGCGTCAGGCTCTGTGCTGACAGCTCAGAGACTCATGCTCTGTGTGTCTCTCTCTCAAAAATAAATAAAACGTTAAAAAATTTTAAAAATAAAATAAAATGAAAATAAATAAACATAAAAAAAGAAAGGCATAAAGAAGAAAACAGTATCACCAAAGCATCATCATCTATATCTTGAAGAAGTCTTTTTTTTTTAGCAAAAGTATTTCATTGAATAAATATATTAAAATTTATTTATGCTTTCCCTTCCTATTGGACAACAAATGGATTTCTAATGCTTTTTTTGCTATTCTAAGTAATAAGAAAAAATCTAAGTATTCAAATCTCTGTTTATAGCTCTGATAATTTCTGTATAATAATAAATTCCTAGAAGTGATATTATTGGGTCTCTTACACATTTTCTCCAATTTCTCTGGGTAGCTTAGTGATTCTATCACCTTACTCTACTGCCAAAATCAGCAAAACAAAACTTTGCTAATAGCCAAAAATAGCATTGGCATAATTCCCCTCTAATGGGTAATACAATCAAAATGCAAACGATTTTTGCCGGCTGGAACAGTAAGTCAGATGTTACAAATGAAAATTCTTGGGATAAAGCCTGGCATTTAAGTCACCAGACAGAATGGCTGAAGTACAAGATGGAGGTGATATAACTTAACAATGGTTGTGAAGAGTAATATGAATCCAGTATGAATCCTACCGTCTTAGATCATAATAATAGAGGTACGGAGTCCAAAATTGGAAGGTGATCTGCTCTGCTCTGTGTGGCCAGACCCACCCTGGGCACTTGACTTCACACTGTAAAGGGAACAGTTACATGTGGTCCATATTTAGGGGAGAGATTAGAATAAGGGAACTGGAACCTGTGTTCTCTCGCTTCTCTGTGTTGGGACCCTATAGCCACATCTACCTTATGTGACACATGTCCCCTGTCCAGGCTGACTGGTCCATGGGTGGGTGTTCAGAGTCTCCACAGGAAGATGACATTTGGAACTTGGAGACACAGAAAAGAGAGTACTGATCTGAGTTGTGTGAATGCAGGGCTGTAGTAAGAGAACCATGGACCCCCATCCCCTGAATTCCCAGAAGCTGCTTCCTCAGATATCAGGTGTTTAATTCTTCTCTTGATCCTGAGTGACATCTCAGGAAAGCTAAGCATAGCAGTTTCTGTAACTTACAGCAGAAAAGAAAGAGCCCTAGAGAAATGTTGAAACAACTGTGGTGTTTATTCTGGAGGAGAAAAGACACCGAGGGAACGTGAGAGCTGCAGCCCCATCAGCCTCCAGGGGCAGAAGTAGAATTCGGGAAAAGCGGCTTTCAGCTAGTGCGAATATCCACTCATTTTTGCGCAAGCAGGCAACAGGACCGTTGTAAAGGGGTTCCAGCATTTTTACTTTTTTTGAGAGAGAGAGAGAGAAAGAGAGAGAGAAGGGGAGAGGGGCAGAGAGAGGGAGACAGGATCCAAGCAGGTTCCTCGCTGTCTGCCCAGAGTCTGGTGTGGGGCTTGAACAAGAACTGCAGCACCATGACCGGAGCCAAAGTCCAACGCTTTACCAACTGAGCCACCCAGTCACCCCTGGGCATTACTACTCTTAGAGCATTGCTGTGATCTGGACAACCCACCTTGTTCATCCTCCTCTCTGTGTTCAAAGCCATCTAGGGCCCTTGGAAGGTAGTTCCTGGAATTTCCGTGCCCCCTAGTGGACAAGGACAGGAGCTTATTATACTCTCCTAAGTCGCGCTCCTTCCAGGCTTTGGGACGCATGAAATAAGAAACAAAATATTAAGAATAAGTAAAATAAATAAGAAACTAATTTCATGAATTTTGGGTTTGTTCGCATTGACTGCTTAATGTTCTGATTTTCTTAGTAGCATAGTGTTAGGAAAGTTGATAAAATTGCTTGCCTCTCTACTCCCCTCATAAATGTCCCCACCCTATTGTCTTACATACATCTCCTTCCACTCGGGTGAATTTGTTCCCAAGAGCAGATTTGAATAACATCATGAAAGGACAGTTCTACACCGGCTCCACATCCCACTGGTGCTCATGGGAAAAATAAAAAGGACAGTCCACCTATTGGATAAGGACTCTCAGGTTTGTCTCTTCTACTTTCTTGTTCTTGTTCTTGGGGAATAAGCTCATTGTTAACACATCACAGAAACTAAATTACATCATCGGAATCCCCACTGACATTGTCTAAGAGTCTGGAGAATTTAATGTTCCACCACCAGCTGGATGGGGCTTCTGGGACAGAAGGCTTTTAATAGAACAGATTTCTTTGACAATATCTTATTTTCCAGGTTTGCAAAAGCCACCCTTCCATTGGTCAGTCTTTGGGGCATTCTGACAGGACTCTGAGTTCTCCTGAATGGGGCATCATTACAAAAAAAAAAATCTACAACCTCATTTAGAGCATTTTGAAGAAATACAAAATGGGCATTTTGAAGAAATACAAAATGTACCCAATGTCAATGGTTTACTTTAACCCATATGCTTCCCAAAACTCCAGGAAGGAGAGTGAGTTTGGTACGACCCTTGCTGACTACAGAATGAGCCCCTGAATTTAACTAACAAATGAGGGGGCAGGTGGAACTGGGCCTCCTTCCTGTCTTCAGCAGTTACCTGCTCCAGGTTGATGGATTATCTATCCACAGTGTTCTGCTACAGCCCCACGAACTGGTAAATGACAGTCACTTAGACAAGAATGAGTCTGTGTCTGATGTGGCACAGACTGGAACTGTTTCAAAGCTATAAATGAAATAATTGCAAGGGGGAGGATCTTATACAGTGTTTGTATATGTATTGGGGGAGATTCACTGATGTGGCCCATGGGACAGTCACCATGCCTGATTCACAGTGGGATCTGAAAAATATTTGTAGAGTTGGGGCACCTGGGTGGCTCAGTCAGGTTAAGCTTTGAACTCTTGATTTGGGCTCAGGTCATGATCTCATGGTTTGTGGGATTGAGCCCTGAGTCAGCTTCTGTGCTGACAGTGTGGAGCCTGCTTGGGATTCTCTCTCTCCCTCTCTCTCCCTGCCCCTCCCCCAATCATGCTCTCTCTCTCTCTCTCTCTCTCTCTCTCTCCCAATAAATAAATAAGTAAATAAATAAATAAACTTTTTAAAAACGTTTTAAAAATGTTTGTAGAGTGACTAAGGGGGAGAGGTGGGGATTGGGGTGGGGAGAGATCACAGATGCTCAGACTATGAGATGCCTTGAAGAATGTCTAACCTAGCAGATTTCAGAGTGCTCTGTGAACCCAGAGGGTTTTAAAGAGCTGTCCATATGTTTTATTCCAATTTCATTTTTAAAATCTATTTTAACTTGTGATTAAAAGTGCTATTAAAATGCATCCTCAAAATGACTGATGCACTCAAATGCATGAGATTATGCTGCTTAAGTAGCTGGTTTTTCTGGGATTTGTTTTGTCTTTGATGACCTCAGATTAAAACCTGCTCTGACCCAGTTAAGGAGTATCCTGAGTTGATTAGGCAATTATTGAGAACAAACAAAACAAGACAAAAGGGAAAAAACAAACAAATGAAAAACAGACAAAAAGAAAGAAAGAAAAAGACTAGTAGTTGCAAACACTTATGTGTATCAGTCAGGATTTTTGTGATATAGTGCAACCAAAATAAATACAGATAGCCCTGTTTGATTACTTTGTATTAATCTCATATGCAATTGAAATGTTTCTGTACATGAATTTACATTGCATTTTTACAACTTTTTTTATAATACAGTTCTAAGGGCAAAATTGGGTGTTACTAACAAATAATTAAGAAAGTCGCCAAGCCAACCCCCTCATTTTACAGAAGAGGAAATGGAGTCACAGGATAGTAACGACCCCCGTTGGTCATTCACTACTGTCAGTAGCCAAGCCCGCACTTGAACTTAAGATTTCCTTCTTGCAAATCATCCTGATTATTTTTCTCTTGAATGTAGTTTAGTTTTGTATGGGTCCTCTTGCTGGCAAATGAATCCAGTTATCTAACATGATTTTTCTTTTGTTGGGGGCAGGGAAAATGTTACCAAACAGCCTTGAGTGTGGTTTTGAATTAACCCACAGAGGCTCACAGGACAATGGTTAGGAGCACAAAGCCACTGACTCATCGCAAAGCTGGGAAAGAGGTTCGCAGCTGCAGCAAAACCACGGGTCTATTGTCTGGCCTCTGAGCCCCTGCAGAGAGAAGGCTTCCCGTGGTTGTGCTGAAAGCCTTTTTGTAGTTCCCAGCTGAGTCTGTCAGTTTGGCTTTGTGGGGTGCTCTCTGTCAGGGCGAAGGAAAGGACCTGCAAGAACACGCACTTAACCCACCCCCGCCCAACTCTTTCCCACCTTTAAAATCACCCCTAGGCTAGGATCACAGTGGGGGACCCTGAGGCTGAGAGAAGAGCGGTTCCCTGGATCACGGAGGCAGCTGCGGGCAAGCCTGGGCTGATGGCAAAAGGCCGGCCTTTTCCAGTAGCCTTTCTTCCATCTCAAATGGGGCCTCCACACATGAGCTCACGTGGCTTCTCAGAAATGGGGTAAATGATGGCAGCCCGTGGGAATCTCGTCAGGTCCCAAGTGGGCTACTGTAGTTTCTACAGGCATAGATTTCGTGTTTCCAATGGCAGGTAGTGGCAAGTTGGACTTTCCTTAGTGTTTTTAACCCTCTTCATTCTGCAGACTGGTGCTGTAGCCAGGCCGCCCGGTCTATGCCCTTCCTTTTCTCCTTACCCTTCCGGAACCATTTCAACCCCATCCTTTGTCCCTCTCCTCCTCTATCAAATCCTGGGCTCACCTCTTCCTTAATTCCAGTCTTCCTCTGCTTCCAGGTGACTCACTGCACTGCCTCTTACTGATCTTACTGGCTCCCGCTGGTCCCATCCTCGTGTCACTGGCCATGATCCTAATCGTCACCGTGTGCAACGTCCACGCACAGGCAGAAAGAGCCCACAGGTCCTTATGAGGATGAAGAAAAGAGTGAACCCGCAAGCCACACACTGGCAGGGTAGATCTGCCGGTCCCTGTCAGAACACAGTGTTGTACACTGCCTGCCGGCTGGTGTTAGAGCCTTTCGTAACTGGGCCCCAATCTTTCCAGCCATCGGTCTCACTGGATTTTTTATGTCTGTGTCCTCACCAAATGTTACTGGAATAAATCTTGGTATTCTCCACCTTTGTGTCTTTGCTTCAGACTGATCTGTTATGTTAATTAAATAAGGAGGCCATTAGCCGGAGGTGACTCTAAGGCTTTAGCAGCCTATGCAACCAAACCCAAACCTAAGCCTGTAAATAAAAGGCTCACAATTAAGAAATCAAAACCTAAGGACAGTCAGCCATAAACAGACAAAACTAAGCTTCTCTACATAATGCAACCACTTCAGCTACAGCCAATGGATAATTTCCTTGCTTTGCTTTCTGCATCTTCTCCATAAAAACTTTGTCCCCCTTGGTGGAACACGTCTAAATGCTTCTTTTTTTTTTTTATGTTCATTTTTGTGAGAGAGAGACAGAGACAGAGCGGAATTGGGGGAGGGGCAGAGAGAGGGAGACAGAATCTGAAGCAGGCTCCAGGCTCTGAGCTGTCAGCACAGAGCCCCACACAGGGAACGAACTCACGAACCACGAGATCATGACCTGAGCGGAAGTTGGACGCTTAACCAACCGAGCCACCCAGGCGCTCCCTAACCACTTCTGGCTTGGCACTACTTAATTCTAATCAATGTTTTTTCAAATAAAAATTAAAAATGTTAACATGTCACAGTTTACCTTTTAACACTTCTTTCAGCTTGGAAGGCTTTTCTTCCTTATAGCTGCTTGTCGAAATTCTTCTGTACTCCTAGGCTCAGCGAAACTCCACCCTCTCCAAAGAGCTTGCTCCCGGGCCCAGACGTGGTTACTCCTTCTGCCCCTCACTAGAGGTTGTGTGGGTGAGCGCCAGGGCCAGGCTGCCAATATCCTGACATCACGGGGACCCCGGGCAAAATACAGAAGGCCTAGGCCTCAGTCTCCTCCTGTCTGCAGTCAGGAGGAGCCTTATGTGTGAGGAGCAGAATTAATCCACATGAAGGGCTTAGAAAAGTGCTCGGCAATTAGAAAGCACTTAGTAAATATTGATTTGACTGTTTCATTAAGTGGGCTGCCTTGATTAAATGGGCAAAGAAGAAGGTACTTTGTTTCTCTAACTTCCTACAAAGCCACTCCACAGATTCCTGGCTGCCTGCCCCTCTGAGGAAGAGCCAGGAGGTCCCATCATATTCTGGTTACTTTTAGATACCAAAGTCTAATAATCATACAACTCTTGGGTATCAGTCCAATCGTTAACATCCTAAATGTCTACCACCTTGAAGGGTCCCCTCATCCAATCTTTCGTCAGCTGGACAAGCTGCTATGGGCATAGGATATGTCCGGTCTCCCAGTGTCACTACTGTTCACTGGCTGGCGCTGTGTGCTGGGCAGTGGGTCGGTCTGCTGGGATGGCCATGATAAAGTGCCACAGACTGGGGGTTACACAACAGAAATCTATCGGCTCACTGCTCTGGAAGCTAAAAGTCCAAGATGAAAGTGCTAGCAGATTTGGTTTTTCCTAAGGCCTCTCTCCTTGACTTGTAGATCCCTGACTTCTCTGTGTGTCCCCACATGGTCCTTTCCTCTGTTCATATGTACCCCAGTGACTCTTGTGCATTCAGATGTCCTCTTCTGATAAGGACACCAGTCGTATTGGATTTGGACCCACCCTAATGGTCTTATTTTAACTTAATTAGCCCTTTAAGGCTCTTATCTCCAAATACAGTCCCATTCTGACCTTCTGGGAGTTAAGGTTTCAACATATGAATTTCGGAAGAACACAATTCAGCCCCAACAGGCAAGAAGGAGAGGTGTGAGAAAAAGAAAGGTCTTCTTTGCACGATTGGGCTTTGGTGGCCTCTGCACATGGCAGATGCCCAGACTGGACTCTTGCTCTCATGGAGAGTCATGCACGGTCCTCACAGATCCCCCATAGGACCTTCCACTAGAGATGCATTTAATTAAGTAGCCATGCCTCTGCCCTGCCTGGCTCCCCACTCAGGCCCCTGGGCTTTGGGTGTCTGTCCCACTGTTGAGTCCAGACAGGCCTTTGGAGGAGTTCTGTTTCACGAAGATGTCTGATCCCCCCAGGACTACATGTATTGCCCTGTCATTGATGGGTGCACAGCTTGTCCCAACACAGCCACTGTTCTCTTTCCTGCCTGCTCCAACCTGACCTGAAAGATGGATGTGTCAGGTGGGTGTGACACTAAACCTGATATCCTCTAGACCTCCAGGGACATATGCCAAGCACATGTTCTTTGATGACTTTCCCTTTGGTCCTCCACGTAAGTACCCCAGACCTCGTCAACCTCGACCCTCAGTAGATATTTGCTAAGGTGAATTGAAGCATGGTTTGTGCAGGGTTTCACTCTGCTACCTCCCTGCACAAGCAGGATCAGTTCCAGGGGTTGGTTACTTCCTGACAAGTCTGGTCTGCAGAGTTGACATTTGTCATCCTTGCTGAGGTATATCATGGAGATGGCATACAGAGAGAAAGCAGCAAAGGAAGGCATTTTCTAGGAAGCAACAACATTTATTATCTTGATTTGCATTGGAAATTATTTTAGAGAGGCATATAGAGAGAGGAACCAGCAGGTTCCAGAGTATGCTTAGCTATGTGGCAGGATACTGATTTAAGAGTTGTAAATTTATGTTTTATCTCTTCTGTAAGAAAGAGGGTGGTGCTTGTTTGCTTAAAGGAAGGTTTATAGCAGGTTGAAAGTAGGTGTTGCCTGCAAACCATCAACTCATAGATCTGTTTTTCAAATGCCTAAATCCATTGAGGAGAAGAGACTTGAGAGAAAAAGAGACTCTGGGGGAAGCCTGGAGGTCAGAGTGGGTTTCAAGCCCAGCCTAGGACAACCAGAGGTGCTGGGGTCCTGAGAGTAACAGATATTCATGTGCTGGTTCCTGACAGTGTCCTGGGGATGTGAAAGAAAGTCAGAGGGATGGGCTTCGTGGGGCATCAGAGAGACTTATCCACGTTCCTGGGTCCCCATCCTCCCAAAGACACTTTTGTTCCAAATGTGGCGCAAACAATACCATAGTGGGTCAGACAGGGTCATGAAAACTGGAACAAAGGGCATCTCAGTGAATCTTGGTGTGGACAGATGACCAAGGCCGGCTGCGCCCCCCCCCCACTATGTCGGTGAAACCCAAAACCCTGGTCCTTTGCCCTCTTCCAGGGTTGAGTAGAAGAGGGAGCACCCCCAAGGATGAAGTTTAATTTTTGGATCTTGAAGCAGTACATAGGCTGAATTACAGAAAATACAGACATTTAGTATTTCTCACACCTTAAAGTTTGGGGACTGCGATTCACTTCCATTGGATTATTTCAGAAGAGAGATTTATTTGGTCTTGAACTCTTCTCCAGCTTGGTCAAGGAGCAAAGGATTCCTAGCAACATGGACACGGTCGCCATCTATTGGTTAAACAACATAATAGTATTTGCCTACAAACCTAAGAGAAGCTCAATATTCTGTATCTTGCTCTTCTCTGGAGAAATTCAAAATAGCGGAAAGGTAAAATAATAAAGATGTGAAAGATTACCTATTCCACAAACAGAGTTTCTAGAGAAGTCTAACGTTGGAGAGGTGGAACAATAGAGTAGAATTATTATTCTAGGATCTCCCAGCCACTCTAGAAATTATAAGTATTTAAATAAATGTGTTAGTAGTAAGTTTATAGAGTAAGGAAAATATATATAATGAAATGAATGGTGGTGCAGGCGTGTGGAATGAACATGTGTTCAAAGTCCATGCTTATGTTCTGGTGTTTCCCAACATCCATTCCCCACTTCTTTAGAAATATATCCTCCAATTTTTAGCTGTCAGATGAAATCTCAGAATAAAGAAAGCCAAGCAGAAAAAAGAAGAAGGATCTAATTTCCCAGCCTTTCCTGCTGGTGGGATCCTAGGACTCAGGTCTACTCTTATCTGTAACTGTGTCTGAGTACCTGGAAACGTGAGCATGATGGCTGAAGCTCAGGAACCATTCTAAACAGAGAAGTGGAAGAATTTGTGGAAGATGGCAGACCATCAAGACAGAAGTTTCCTGGGGTCTTTGATAATTAATGAGCTGCCATGCCCACCCGATACTGTTTATCTCCAGACTTACTTTATATGAAAGAGAAATACATTCCTATCTTGTTTAATACAGCATCTGATACCTGGAAATGGCTTTTGGAACGTTGCAGAAAGTAAATTATTAATAATGATTTATTGGAAGTGGTAAAGAAGAAGGCATGAGGATTCCGATGCTGTCAACCGAAAACATGGGATCTTTGTTACGCAGCAAAATTTTAAAGGTCACCCGCTGTGTTCTGAAAGGCTGTCAAGCAAACTGAGCCTGCAACTTTCATTAAAAATTTTCTGCCAGACTATGGAAGACAACCCATTGTCAGAAATCAGCTGAAGAAAACCGCTTTCATACATGGTTTCAGAGGCTATAAAGTAGACCTCCATTCAGTTAAGCCATTGGAGCTGGTTTCAGCATATAGAAACCAGTAAATCAAAAGACCATTACAACAAAGTCTAGAAGAGTTGTGATGGGCTCTTGGGTAATGGTGGCTGCTTGAGTCTGAAGTCTCCACATATCCTTCTCCCAAGCCATAAAGTCAACTTGGAGCACAAACGAAATCACACATGCCCCAAACCTGCAGCATCGCTAGGAGTCTATCCCAAACTCCAAACTGTAAACAGAGCAATAAGTACCTTATTTCAACAGAGATATTGGGGGAGCATCTGTGGGGAGGAGAGCTGGGGAAGGAAGTCTTGCCACTGTGGGGAGGGTAGCAGGAAGGGCTGGGACAGGGAGCCTCAGAGGAGACAGGCTCTAGAGAAAGAGATAAAGAAAGAAATGCCAGAGGAGGGAAGGAAAGCAATTAGAGGAGTATGGATTGGAACAGAAGTTAAACTATGCTTTTGTGTAGCTGACATGATAATATAACTGGAAAATCTAAATAATCAATGCTTAGAGTAATGCAAAAAAAAAATGCAAGAATCCAGCACTGAGGCAGTATGTACAATTAACATGTGCAAAATCAATCACCTTGAAGGGCATGTCACCTCTGCGATATTATTCTTTTCCCAAACCCATAACTCCAGTCTGGTTGCAAGAAAAATATGAGACAAACCCAAATTGAGGGGTGGGCATTCAGCAAAATGCCTGACTAGTACTCCCCAAAATTGTCACGGTGGTGAAATATCAGGAAAGATCAAAGAATTGTCACAGACGGGAGGAGACTAAGGAAACATGACTACTAAGTGTACCGTGGTATTCTGGGCAGGATCCCGGAACAGAAGGGACATTAGTGGAAAAGCTAGTGATGTCCAAATAAAGTTTGATATTGACAGCAGTGTAGAAATGTTGGTTTTTTAGTTTAGACAAATGTAACATGGCAATTGTGAGATGTTCACCTTGGGGGGAATTGGGTATGGTGTAACTTTTCCATAAATCTAAAACTACTCTAAAATTAAAAGTTTATTACAAACAATACATAGCCTTCATATACCCAAATAATAACCAGTTAGAAGAGAACCCCTATGAACAATAACGACAAAAGAATTACATACTTAAGAATAAACAATTAGAAATGTGCAGAATCTAAATGAAGAAAACAATATAAATTATCAAAAGGACACAAAATTAGCCTTAAAACCATGTAAAGATATCCCTGTTCTTGAATGGAAGGATTCAACATGATCCCCACAAGTAGATCTATAAGTTTATCTCAACCCCAATAAAAAATATCGACATGATTTTGTTCTGAGGCTAGACAAGTTGGTACTGATGTTCACATGGGGGAAAAAATGCAAGAATAGCCAGAAAACACTGAAAAAGAAAAGATACGGCAGGGGGCAAGGGGGATGTCTACAAGACATTAAAACACCTAGTCCAGCTTCTATGATTAAAACAGTGTGGTACGAGTGCATGTAGGGACACACCAGTGAAATAGGACAGGAGGCCAGAAACAGACCCCAACACATATGGAAATTGCATAAATGCTACAGGCAGCATCTACAATCACTGGCACAAAGATGGAACTTCGACAGTCTTCTTGAGCAAACTTTGCTGGGATTGGCCTTCCTCTGTGACATGGGCGCGTCGCGTTGTTGGAAGGGAAGAGAACCAGATGGGTGGGTAGTGACTTCGCTATCTGCCCATTCCCGGTAGATCCCTTGATCCGGCGCATGCTCCTTCCTATCAACCGTGAAGCGGGAGCAATAATACTCAAGTGACTTCCTGCCCAGCGGAATTGCTGATTTCCCAGCGAAAAAACATTTATGAGATGAGCAGAGCTGTAGGAAAATAAGGGATTATGGAGCAGATTCAACTCAGCACAAATTCGAATGGAGCTTAACAGTGTTTGCTTTCTTCTCTAGGGCCTTCGTGACATTGCTCAAGCTTCTCTGGGTTGGAATTTGCTGGCCGAGTGAGAAATGGAGGAAAACAATCTCAAGTGAATGTTAATGAGTCTGGGGGGGAGGGGGGAAGTTTTAACATTTTCTTATCCTTTCCTCCTTTCATTTCCTCATTTTTATTTTTTTAACATTTATTCATTATTGAGAGACAGAGTGAGGGAGGGAGGGGCAGAGAGAGAGAGGGAGACACAGAATCCAAAGCAGGCTCCAGGCTCTGATCTGTTAGCACAGAGCCCAAAGTAGGACTGAACTCACGGACAGCGAGATCATGACCTGAGCTGAAGTCGGACACAACAGACTAAACCACCCAGGCACCCCTCATTTACTGATTTTTAAATTAGAGTTCCAGTCCCCTGAGTCACAAAAATTTGGGAAAATGCCTCCCATATATGGACCTCACATGAAGATGCTGAAGGTCAGCTATGGAGTAACCCAACCAGGACAATGAGTCGCAGCAGGTTCTCTGAAATGTTTAGGCTGACTGTGGCCTCTGTCCTTGCGTTGGTCGTCACGTGACCGCAGCAAGGAGACATCTGCACAGCATACTCGGTTGATGAAGGTCAGCTGCTGATCCCTAGCAGTGCAAGGCCCGAGGAATCTTGAGGTTAAAGGAAAGTTTTAAGAGCACGTCTCTCTTAATGCAGGAAGGGCGCTCATTTCAGTGGGAGTATAGCTGAGCTAGGAGTTGGAGAAAGATTTCACTCCATGAAACAGAAGCTGGTCAGGCCAGCTTTGTGTAATTCATGAAGACGTATCATGATGGTGTATCAAAGAGGACTGTGAAACCTCCAGGAATGGCTCCATGGGAGTGTTCTGAAAGAGGAATCTGACTCAAGATGTTTTCCTGAAATGCTCATGCCCCATCAATATAAAATCATTGCTCCCTACAGTCCTGATTGGAGGAAACTTTCTGCAAGTGTTTCCCTCTTGGGTCCATGTGGTATGTACATACCTCCTTCCTTTCTTCCTAGAATGAAATCTCTTTCCGACTCAGAGCCTCTGGCCAGACAACAAAGATTGGGTCATTATCTGGAGAAGTTGCCCATTAATATCGTTGGAATGATAATGGGGTTGGGGTTTAGTCTTGTTTGCATTCATGAGTCCCTTAGCACAATGATCTCACAGAAACCCTAGGCCTTGGACCACAGTGCTGAGAAGATGAGGGAAAGGTAGGTTCCATAAGGAGGAAAGGTAGCATATGGATGGATGGAGCACCCTGGCTGGGAATTCTGAGCAGCCTGAGAATAGCACGCTTAGGAAGGCCGGCTCTGAATGATGGTGTGGCTGTCACAGGTGTTGGGTAAATATGAGGGCATAGTGCAAACACCCTAACAAATGCCTCAAAAATGAGAAAGTTAGAATTCAGCTCTCTGTTAAAAGGAGCCCTCAATGAAAACGTTGTCTAGTTTCCTTTAAAAAAAAAAACCAACAGAGGGCGCTGTCGCCCAAGAAAGCTACATTCAAGTCCTACTAAACCATTTTCCCACTGAGTAAGTGGTCCCTTCCCGCTCAGGTCTATGAAAAGTCATCTTTTTGAGCAATTCCAGACTGAATTTGTTTTTCAGCTTCCTGTTCAACTGCGATGGGGATGTTTGTTTACAACAGGGTTGCCGCTGAACATATGCTGCACGAACCGGGTAATTCAATATCCTGACTGAGCCCAAAGAAACACACGAGGGTTTTGGCAGCATTATTTTGTGGCGCAGAGAACGCGGCCCGTTCAAGGATGTGAAGGGAATTTGGATAGTGAGGGGAGTAGAACAAGGAGCGTTGCGCATGCTAAGGAAACAAAGGAGGTTGACAGGCGGACGCTCACACACACTTACACACACACACACACACACACACACGGGATTTCCAATTGGTCACAATCGGCAAGAACTTACACACTTACACACACACGCACGGGATTTCCAGTTGGTCACAATCGGCAAGAACTTTAGTTCACCACTTCCTCAAGGACTGGCATCTGTGCCTGCCACATAGTGGTGCCTATAAATATCTTTGAATCATACCTGATAAATTTAATATCAAAATTTGTTGGGATGTTTAGTCCAGTAGCTGTTTAGTTTATGCAGCACTAAATAACGTTTAACTGTTTTTACTGATTTTTAACTCAGCTAACTGAATTGGCTCTTTGCTTGGAACTCCACATAAATGCGGGGATAGAGTCCATAAATACATTAACCAAACGCTGCCCTTTCCCCCTCAGCTTTTTCCCATTCTTCGTACTTGACTTTCTTCTTCGAGAGTACCCTTGGAGTCTGGTTAATGGGCGCCTCTCCTGACTGAGAGGAAGCCAGTGTTTCCCTCTGGGTTCCTGAGAAGGGTGTCGTGCTCCCTGGAGGGCTCAATCTGCCCCTCTGATTAGTCCTCTTCCTCCCAGCCTCTCACCTGCAGGGCAGGCCCAGAGGATAAGGCACAGTGATCCCCCCCTCCCCCAACACACACACACCTCCTGGAGCATCTTAGAAGTCCCAAAAGTTTTGGGGTGCCTACTGTGGCTCAGTCCCTTAAGCTTCCAACTTCAGCTCAGGTCACGATTTCACAGTTCGTGAGTTCGAGCCCCATGTTCGGCTGCTTCAGATTCTGTGTCTTCCGCTCTTTCTGCCCCTCCTCTGCTTGTGCGCGCGCTCTCTCTCCCTCAAAAATAAATTAATAAATATTAAAAAAAAGAAGTCATGAGACTTATTTCAAGATATTAAAATGCGTCTATTAGAAATGGAGAGCAATGCCAACATGGGGTTGTAAATACAATACCATGATTCAGATACTTCCCTTTTATGAATTAAATGCTTAAAACATGAAAAGTACAATACAGCATGATTGTGCCACAGCATGATAATTAAAGTATTCATAGTGACTATTAACTCAGTGCAGGGCAGGCAGGTTTCAGGAGAAGTTGCAGAAGAGGTCTCTCACCTGAACCCTGTGAGTTTTGCAGAGAAACAACACACCCTCAATCCGCGATGACATCGGAGGTCTAAGTCCCCGTCCTTTGTCCCCCACCTGAATAGGGAAAGCCGTTTGGAAAATGGATGTGTCAGAAAGGCCTTCTGGGGACTGTGTGGAGCGTGGACTGCAGTGGGGAGAGAGAGAGAGAGAGAGAGAGAGAGAGAGATGGGGGATTTATTTGGAGACAATGGCGACCATCTGGACTGAGGACCATGTGAAATCATAGAAATGGTGACAAGGACATGAAGGGGACTACCAGAGCTATTTCAAAAGAGGGAATCTCCTCGTTTTTGTTTTGCCTGTGAAATAACAGACACAGAATTAATAGACGAATTTTTATTCATTCATTTGTTTTTAATGAGCAAAAAGAATGAATCTACAGCTTCCGGAAGCTTCCGGAACATGGTGACTGGAACAGGGTACTGCTTTCCTCTTCTCACGAGAAGAGAGATTTTTACTTGGGCAGATGGCTTGCCAATGACTATTCCTCCAGGAATGCACATTTGTGTATTTTTTCCCCTGATACATGTTTTTCCTCAAAATGTCCAGGCAGGAGCCAGTGGGAGACAACGTGTCCCAGAATAGCCGATGTTGCCAACAAATGTCATTTCCTTTCTTGCATCTTTTCAGACCACACTCTGGATGGTGGAAAAACTTAGAGGTGTCACAGCTGCAATGCTTTCTGTCATTCTTGTGTTGTACAGGAATGGGGGATTCGTCTGGAAAAGGGAGAGTGGACCTCAGTTCTCAAAGTTTAAAGGTCAATGTGGCATCAGGAGTGGAGTCCTAGTAGGGAGTCAGGGCCCCTCAAAGCATGGCCAGGGGCCCTCCTCTCTGATGCAAAACTTTGTTCACCGCCAGGGGAAGGGCCAGTCTGCTGGAATCCCACCTCAGATACTTCACCCCCAGAGCAGGTCACCAACCAGCAAAGTAAGAATAATGCACCAGGCTAATTGATGGAGATTTTGATTTTTTCTGTGTGTTTTGCTTGGTTACTGTGTTTGTTTTGTAAGAGATAAGAAAGTAAGAGGAGTTTTTTCCCTCTTGCATCCTAAGAGAGAGTCAAGCCTTCATCTTTGGAGTCAGGGATCCCCAGGGGTTCCTTCACCATCTGTGTGTCACAGAGCTGAGGATGGACTTCTGGACATCAGGGAGCAGCTTCCAGTCAGGCTTCAGTTTGAGGGGCCAGCCCACGAGGGGGCGAGGGGAGAGAAGCGAGGGGCACAGGGGAGCGAAGACAGGCCTCCCAGGGACTGCAGAGGGTGCCTGGCTTTTGGGGGGTTTCTAGAAACGGTGGAGGCCTGTGCTCTGTTAGCACACAGTTTGCTAAAACAAGTGTGGCATTCCTGCAGGGGATGAAGAATGGAAGCAGGAGAAGGAAGCTAAGAGCGACCGCCTTGGGCATGGAGGCTAAGGGTCCCTACCTGGCTTAGCTCAGAGGAAACGAAGCCACCTGACTTCAAATGGGTCACCACGCTTTTGTGGCGATCAGGAAGGATTCATGTCTAGAGCTCCCATTTTCCAAATGTAGGCTCTTTGGATTCTTGTATGATCCTAGGGAGGAATGAGATCCGCAAAATACGACTGGGGTTGCATTTCCCGTCACCTCAAAACAAGTAAGTGTAGGGGAGGCAGGAATTTCTTTCTTTCCCCCCACTGTTCTTCTAGCTGGTTTAGGAATTACCTTGATATGAGACAGGTTAACTGGAGGGAAAAAACAACCCACAAAGTTGTATGTGCACACAGAACTCCAATAATGAAGTTGAGACCCCAGGAAATGACCAAGGCAGGCAGTTGTATACATTTTAGACAAAAAGACAATACATTTGTGAGGAATTGACAAGATAAAGAACACAAGGGTTCAGGAGCCTTAATTTGTTAGGAATTCTAAGCAAGAATTTAGGCTGAGGTTATAGATAAGAAAGCAAATAACAAGATTTGTTTCTATAGCTTTCTTATCATTAAAATTTCTCTCTGGCGACAAGGATGTCTTTTTACTTCTTAGTACAGGGAAGGTATTTTTCAAATGAAAGATTTGTTTCTGAGGGACAGAGGAGGGTCTGAGTGCCCTTCCTCTGGCTGTTTCCCAAGTAGTTTCACTTACAAATAATGTGCCATTGTGGTACATTTTGGGGCAGCCTGCCCTGTAGCCTTACAGTTCCCTCCTCTGAAACTTCCTTGGAAGTTCCATATCCTAAGAGTTGAGCAGGAGACTGGATGGAAAAATTGAATTAGTAAATGAGTGAAAGGAAATCTTCAGAAGACAAGCAGAACATGGTTTAGAATGAAGATGGATAAATAGAAAAGAACAAATCGGAGCACATTTCCCCACATTCCTGTAAACCAGTCCTCAACCCTGGAAATAGATCATTCTCATATAATGTCCAGGCCTTGTTTATCTGATGAAAAGTATTAATTCTTGGGACACCTGGGTGGCTCAGACAGTTGAGTGTCTGACTCTTGATTTCAGCTCAGGTCGTGGGATCGATCCCTGTGTCGGGCTCTGTGCTGGTCATGGAGCCTGCTTGGGATTGTCTCTCTCTGGGGGTGTCTGGGTGGCTCAGTCGGTTAAGTGTTTGACTTTGGGTAAGGTCATGATCTCATGGTTCATGAGTTTGAGCCCTGCATCAGGCTCTCCACTGACAGTGCAGAACCTGCTTTGGATTCTCTATCTCCATCTTCCTCTCTCTGTCCCTCCCCCACTTGTGCTTGCTCTCTCTCTCTCTCTCTCTCTCTTTCTCCCTCAAAAATAAATAAATAAACATTTAAAATTAAAAAAAAGATTCTCTCTCTCCCTTTGTCACTCTCCCTCTCTCTCTCTCTCTCTCTCTAAAATAAAATTTAAAAAAATATACTAATTCTTTCTTTTAACAGATTTAAGTTAGATGTTATTTGTCCCATTTGGTCTACATAGAAACAATATTTTTAACCAGCAATTGCGTGAGCTCCTCCTTGCTGGGAGGTCATTGTACCTAGGGCACAACAATGTTAACTTCTGACTGGACTTTTCTGAAAGTGTGTGTTGTAGTATGATAATGTCGTTCCATTACCATAAAGAGATTTAGGCTTTCCATTTTTTTTTTTTAAGTTTTCATTTATTTATTTATTTATTTTGAGAGAGAGAGAAAGCATGCATGGGAAGGGGCAGAGAGAGAGGAGAGAGAATCCCAAACAGGTTCTGCACTGTCAGTGTGGAGCTCGACTTGGGGCTTGAACTCACAAATCGTGAGATCATGACCTGAGCCAAAGTCGATGCTCAACTGACTCAGCCACCCAGGCACCTCTAGGATTTCCATTTCTAACTCATAATCTCCAAAACTTGGGAATAAGACCCTTAATGCTGAATAGAACTTGGAATTGTGATATACCAATGGATTTTCTATGATTTCTTAATGGATGTGTTTATGTGGCACAATCTTATGAACAAAGGGACCTAAGTTTGTAATTTGGCTGGCATTTAGGGTGGAGTGCTTACCGGTAGAAGGACCCAGGTGTTCAAGTCCACATGGTCCTGACCATTTAGGTGGGAACCCTTTATATACTTTCTTGCCACAAAAAATAAAAAGACCAGTGTGGTTTATTGATGAGGTTAGGTTGAAGCTATGGTTTTCAAAGTGTGGAGCATTCCATGACCTTTGCCATTGATAATGATCCACACATCTCCATGTATCCTGTGGTTTCATCAGTCTGTGAGAGCAGAACAGATTGTAAAATAGTTTATTTAGGAGGCCTTTTGATTGGTTCTGGCATCTGTAAAGCTTAGCTTTGTCACCTAGACAGGTAAGTCAGAATTTTGGTCTACCCAAAGCGTCTGTGGAATTGAGTAAACCAACAAGGAGGGCAGCTGAGATACCCCATAGTGTACAAGGCTGATACAGAAAACTTTTGGTGATTTGGCAAACTTCTCTTTTGCCAAGTTTGAAGATGTCCTTTTCAGCGTTAAACCACAGGGTGTGTTGCAGTATGTTCTTGGTGTATCTCCCAGGATAAGTCCAGGGGCGTTTTCAATGCAAAGGGAAAATTTTTCAGCTATTATTTCTACTCTGACAAGGGATAATCCTTGAGCTTCTGGAGAAATTTTCCAGGACCCAAGTAACTCACCAGGGAAAAAGGAATCGTGACTTTCCTCTGATCGTGGATACCACACTTTGTCATCCAACCATCTCCTGTGCTCAGTGCTTTGTACCAGGAACAAAGACCATTCGGGTTCTTCTGCATTATCTAGATGACACAGCCAACAGTCAGACTGACAGTTCACATGGCCAGAGTTTGGTAAGCTGGCATAAGAGGTTGTCTGATCTGTGCCTGACCTTTGAAAAAGAGAGGGCTAGTAAGAACAAGACATAGATTAGACAAGAGCCCATAGTGGAAACACAGAGAGGGGAACTAGGATAGATAGAAGCAAACACTCTTTGGTCATCCTTCTATTCAATGACTTAAAAATGTGAAAAAGAATTAAAAAGAAAGTTGAGTTCTTTTATTTTTGTTTTTGTCTTAATAACAGAGAGTCTCAAAAAAAAGTAGTTGAAAGAGAAGTTCTTGATCTGTGATCTTGGGAGAAGCTGTCTATGTCATGGTGCCATCTGCTTCTGGGGCCTGGGACTTGGCCCTGGAAACCTTCATCTTCAGGTCACCTGTAGGGCTCATCTCCCAGTTGTCTTGAGAACAATTATCTGGGTCTATTTTAAAACCCTTGATGTACACTTGTTCTCCTGAGAAAAATGGGTGGCAAGCCTCATCAGTTGGTGAAGGCCATGCCTCTTGTACCTGTTGATGATATATTCCAAGTGTACTAGTTAGTTATTGTACATAGTCATAGCATCAGCTTATTCCCTTAATCCCTGAATGAAAGATTTAGAGATGCTAGTAGGCATTTGAAGACCAACCATTATTTCAAAAGGGGTCAGTCTATGTCTTCTAGCCTACTCTTTGGAGTACATTGGGTCTTAATAAGGGCCGAGGGCCATGCTTGTGGCCATTTAAGTACAGTTTCTTGACCAATCTTTAATCTCTAGATTTTTACATTCCACTTGTCCTGATGATGGAGGATGATGTGGGGTATGAAATTTTAATGAGTACTCCATAGATTTTGCAAGCAGGTGGTTTATCTCTGCTATACAGTGAGTTCCTTGGCCTGACTCAGTACATAAAGCAATGCCAAAAGGAGGGGTAATCTCAGTTATTAATTTCTTCACCACTGTTGCTGCATCAGCACATTTGGTCAGATAGCATTCCATTCATCCACTGAACATGCAGACAATAACTAAACAGTGAGAATCACTCAAGCCTGGGGGCAAATCTATAAAATCCATTTGGAGTGCCACAAAGCATGATGTGGGCCTGTGAGGACTTCCTGGGGTATGTTGATTTCTTCCAGAAATTTGGTGGACTTAACACTAAGAGATAATTCGGTTAGAAATTTTAATTCCTTATTATCTTCTGTTTGCACATTTGTCCCATATGGTGGGAGATAAGTGCGAGCCAAGGGGTTGAAAGAAAAGGAGCTACTAGTCCCTAGTCCCTTTGGCCCAATGTATAACCCATCTGATAATTCGTTGGCCCTTCTTATATCTAAGTGTCCTTTTCAGATTGTGAGGCATTTACGTGATAATTAACCATATTAGTCAGAGATAAAAGTAGGGTTAAAAATTGGGTGGAGAAGGGATAAAAAAGGGGTCTGTTTGGGGCTGCATACTTAGCAGCTCTGGCAGCCCTATTGCTTCCTAAAGCTAAAACATCAGTTTTGGCAGTATGGGCTGAGAAGCAAACAAAGCAATTTCCAAAGGCAGACGAGTATCTTGCAATAGGTCAACAATTATATGCCATTAGCAAGAGGAGTGCCCATAAGAAGTTAAGAATTCATAGGATTTCCAAATTGTGTCAACAGCATGGCAGAGTCCAAAAGCATATTTGGAGTCTGTGTAAGTAACAGTTTTATGTTCTGCTAACGTTCAGGCTCGAGGAAGAACCACCAGTGCGGCCAGTTGGGCTTCTCTACAGTGGGCAAAGGATATGCCTCCAGGATTTCATGTGGGAAAACGATGGCATGATGAGTAATTATGTTTCCTTGCAGATTTTGTTTACAGGAGCCATTATAAAATAGAAGTGGGTCTGGATTTTCTGGAAGGATGCCTGAGAGATGGTCTTATGGCTTTGAGACCATATGTATATGTATAAGGCAATCACGGGGAAGAGATCAGGGATCTCATCATTAGAGAGCACTAGTAAGGCCGCTGGATGCAAAGTGTTACAAAGATGTAAGGTGATGGAAGGGTTCGTCAAAAGAGCTTTTTCATGAGTGGTCTGTGGCCATGTAGAGAGGTCCTGTCTCTTATGAATGTTAAGAGAGCAAACGCCACATGGGAAACATACAAGTGAATGGAGGAGCCTAATGGAAGAGTGGCCTTGTCAATCAAGGTGGCAGCTGTGGCCACTGCACGTAAGCATGGGGGCATATCTGATGCCACAGGATCTAACTGGCATGAGAAATATGATAGATGCCATATTTAAGAGGTTGCCCTAGAATGTCCGCAGTGATGCCATTATTTTCATGGCATTATTAATGACAGGGTTTGTCAAAATTAAGTAAGCCAAGAGCTGGGTGTGTGGACAGAGATGATTTTAAGGTGTCAAAGGAGGTTAATGCCTCTGAAGTCCAGGAAGTAGGCTCTAATACGACATCTAATACAAGAGCATATTAGAGGTTTAGCAGGGGTGCCTGGGTGGCTCAGTTGGTTGAGCGTCCGACTTCAGCTCAGGTCATGATCTCACAGTTCGTGGGTTCGAGACCCGCGTCAGGCTCTGTGCTGACAGCTCAGAGCCTGGAGCCTGCTTTGGATTCTGTGTCTCCCTCTCTCTCTGCTCCTACCCCATTCATGCTCTGTCTCTCTCTGTCTCTCAAAAATAAATAAAAGTTAAAAAAAATTAAAAGAAAAAAGAATCAGAAGTGACAGGTAGAGATACACAGTCTGGGTGGCTGGGAGAGAAAGTTGCACAGTGCCAGTGAAGAAATCCAGTTCCTGATCTTCCGTTTTAAGTTTCATGGTAGATCTGAGTGTGACTGAGGATCCATTGACCCTGTTATTTAAGGGGGAATTGTCCCTCGGGAGAAAAAAGGATTTTCTAGGGGTTGTGGGGTTTCGGGACATTGCTTTTTAAACCTTCCTTTTTCTTAAGTGCAAGACAAATTCTCTTCCAATGTCCTGTGTTTTTTTTTTTTTTTTTTTGGAGACAGTAGAGAGACTTCTGGGTGGTCTTTGAGTTATTCTCAGAGTGATGTTTTTGCCTTTCCGAAGATTCAAGTTCCAAAGCAAGAAATGTGGCTTTTAGTTCCTTTTAACCTTCTGCTTTCCTGCAACCTATTTTCAAAGAACTGGGTAGCTGTCTCCATTATTATGCTTAGTGGTGCCCTGTCCAACTGATCATATTATTGAGGATTTTTTTTTTTATATTGCAGAGGAAATTTCCCACTAAAGCAGAAATCAGAAGTTTCTGTGTTCTAGGGCTTCTGCATTTATGCAGTGTACCTTTGAAAGGTTCGTATAAAAGATTCAACAAAGGTTTGTGGGTATTCCCTTTGTTTCTGAGTGCACATTAAAATCTCAGGCTACTTTACTTCTGGAGAAAAGGCTTCCTTTATCATTCCTATTAACCCTTGAATATCAGCTTCTGGTTGAGCCATCTCCTAATTAATCATAGGAGGGCTGGAGAGACGCTCTGGCCATTTCCTTCCCCTGTAAGGGCTGTTTTCTCCAGGGGGCCCTCTGTCCTACCCGATAACCATTGTATAATCATGGGTTGGAAGGACTCCCCTTACTAGGCAGTCAAGGTCTCTGTGAGTGGGGTTGTAAACAATTATTAATCTTTCTAATTCCTCTCTAAACTCAGTAGGATCCTCTGAGAGCAGAGGTAAAGGGTTTTATAATTTGAAAGGTCTGCTGCAGTCCAGGGTGCAGGAATTCTTTGGGGGGGGGGGGTTCCAGGGTACATCTGTAAAGGACATTGCACGGGAATGCCTGACACTGTCAGAGCTTGATTACAAAGCCCTGGAAAATATGAGGAATTAAAAGGCATGTCAAAACAAGCTTTATCGCCTTTCCTGGGGGCTCTTAACTAGATTTACTTCCTGACATTCAGCATTTACGCAAGTAACTTGCATTCCCAAAGCCTGGAGATTTGCAGAAGTGCTCTCTGTAAATCTTATAAAGAAAGATAAGTTAAGTAGGAAGCTGGTTCTTCAAGGGTTCTTTTGGGGGGAAGTTAGGGTTTTAGGATTTAAGGAAATTAGCTGAAGAGCTGGGGTTGAATTTTGAAGGGGGCAATCTAGACCAGGGGCCTAGGGATACAAAAGGTCTCCTGGAGGGTCAGGGACAAGGAGTTGGGGATAAAGAGGAGTATAAGAAGGAAGATTTACGTCAGACTTGGTTTTTGTTTCTATTTCTAAGTCTGACTTCTGTTCTTTCATTTTATTAAAGGATTCCCTAAGGCTAGCCATTAGACTTTTTTATGTCTTCCTTTCAATTTCATCTTTTCATAAATATCAATAAAGCAGATGTTTGGAATGAGAGCTCTCTAAATTTTTTTTAAAATAAAGAACTTTTTTAAATTCAAAAGATCAATCATCTGGCCACTGACATATGGGATCACCATTAGTGTATTTATTCCAATAGTGAGTGAACCTAATAAGCCTCTTTATGGAAAGACCTGGAAGCAATTTTCCTGGCTTAGAATAAAACTTTACCATGGACACAAGAGGTATCCCCAGAGAAGGTGTAAATGACTCAGCCCCATGATCCAAAGTTTACTCCCAAGAATAGTCTGAGAAAGCAAATAACTTTCTAACACAGGCAGTAAGAATGATAGTGTGTGCATGGTGTCTCCATTCTCTTACAGATGTGAGATGTCTCTAGTTGCAGACCCACTACTCTGTCACCAGGCAGGCACCACTGGAATGGGACTTTCCAGCACTAATAAGTAGCGAAACTTAAGAAAACAAAGACCCCTTATGGGGTGGGACCTCATATGACAAACTCCCCTGAAAGCTGGCATTGCCAGACAAAGAGTGTACTGTAACTGGGTATCTCAGATCCCCAGTCTATTCGACTGGCCACCAAGGTACACCCTGATTAGTGCACCCTCCAGATGGTGGAGACCAGAGAGAATGTTCTCATTGGTCACAAAGCTAAGCTCTTGGGACATAGAACTAGACAAAAGGAAAAACCGAATCCTGTTTTTACACAGGGGACCCATGCAAAGTTTGTCTAAACAGATGCTGATCTGATGAGAACCTTGAACTCACCAGAAGTGTGCAAACAGTTATAGGACCTATGATTGCATTCCGCTTTCTGGTAATTCCCTTTTATGACAAACAACGCAAAAGACACAAAGGAAAACAAAGACCAGCTCTGGGAAGACATGAAGTTGTCCCAGGGCCATACTTGCCCCAGGAGCTGTAAGGGAGAATCCTTTCCTGGACTCTTCTGGCTTTGTCGGCTTCCCAGCATGCCTTGCTGTTCTTTGGCTTACAGCTGCATCTCTCCAAACTCTGCCTCCATGGTCACCCGACCTCCTCCTCTTCTGTTTTCTCCTCTGTGTGTCCCTTGTAAGGAAACTTGTCATTAGATTTAGGGTCCACCTGGATAATCCAGGATGATCTTATTCCAAGGTTTTTAATTTCATTACATCTGCAAAGATCCCTTTTCCAAATTAAGTAATGTCATAGGTTCTGGGGAGTAGGACACGGATACATCTTTTTGAACAACTTAACATTTTTTTTTTTTAATCGCTTAAGGATGTCTGACATACTTCTGAGTACTTTTTTTCCACAACTTTTGGCTGTGTTCTCTTTGATTGCCTTTCCATATGACAATAATTTTGTAGTTTTATTTTCTGTAGACATAATAGAAAGAAATCCAATGTCTACTCCATCATGATTGAGTTGGATTGCAAGAATATATAATTCCATACATTTACTGCCTCTAGCACCCCTGTAGGCATGTGCCCTAGCAACACAGTTTTCTTTCATGTGATTCCTATCAAGAAAGGAAAAGAAAAGTATTAGTTGCTTAGGGCGAACGTAGCAAAGCACTGCAACACGGTAGCTTGAAACAACAGACGTGTTCTCTCACAGTTCTGTGACTAGAAACTCGAAATCAAGATGTTGGCAGGGCCATGCTTCCTCTGACAGTCTGGATAGAATCCTTCTTTCTTCACCTCTTCCTAGCTTCTGGTGGTGCCATCATCCCTGGCATTCCTTGGCTTGTGGCTGCATCATCCTAATTTCGGACTCTGACATCATGTGGCCTTCTCCAGGTGTGTCTGCATCCAAGTTTCCCTCTTTTTAAAAGGCCACCCATCATTGGGTTTGGGCCTGCCCGACTTCAATAGGAAGAAGTAATTAAGTAAGATTTCATCTTTGCTGACATCTTAATTATATCTGCAAAGACCCTATTTCTCAATAAGGTCACATTCACAGGTACAGGGGATTAGGACTTCAACCTGTCTTTTTTGTAGGACACGATTCTGGTACATTTATAAACGTGTGTAATGCATGATGCAGTATATACCAGGAAAGAGACTTCATTTTGGACTATGCATCAATGAGAACTGAATCCTCACTTAGAATTTTACCCATCTGATGACTGTGTTAATTTCCTACTTACTAGTTTCTGTCTCTGGATCTTAAACCTGGTTCATGATGGCTGTCATCATTCTCTGGAGGAGTGGGCATGTGCAGTAAAATTCAGAAACTCCAAATGAAACTCCCCTAGAGGAGAACAGAAGAAGGTGGCTGTGGTATAGAAATCACTTTTTGAGTGGACTAGTGTTGCCTCTCAATGGCGGATGGAGTGGATCCTTTATTCTTGAAGATGCAAAGGGACATGATGGTCATAAGCTTGTTACCAATTTCAGGGTTTTACAATGCTTTCAGTCTAGGAATCTTTCAGATTACACATCTCTCCTGCTTTCCTCGAAGCCCACCTTTTTCTGTTTAGGGGCCTCAGACCAGCCAATGACTGCCTAGCATGCTTGACCTTAAACCCTCCTATCTGCTGAGATGGGATAGGCCCAGACAGCCCAGTGTCTGAGCCTGGACATCATCTGCAGGCACTCCAGCTGCAGAATGATTTCATTTATGTTCCTATTCAGAAACAAATGGCCCAGCTCAATGGAAAGTCCTTCATTCCTAACAAGAAAGCCAGTATGTGGCATTTTTCTTTCCCTTACTCTATGGGGTAAAATGAGCCTTGCAGATGTTCCTGTAATACTAGAAGAATAAGATTCACAGATGAGCTGCCGAGGGTGGCTTGCTCCTTACTGGGCTCGCCAGTTGCAATGTGGCCTGTGGTCAAGGAAGAGGAGCAGCTGGGAATCACATTTGGGAACCGACTTCACAGCTGTGGTTAGAAGGCCAGAAAGCCTGTTTGTAGAGAGCCTTCCCTCACAAACTGTAGTGAGTAATTCCTTCTAAAGCAAGGCCTGGAACAAAAGGGTTTAGATAAAAGTGTCTCTTGTCTTATAAGTCATGGGGGGCCCTCGTGCTGGTGTGGTGATTGAGCAATAGTAGTCAATGGTGGTACTCACTAGGCAAACAATTTGTGGAAATCACTGAGGGGAAAAAGAAGGCAGGGACCTACCCATAAGGACTCACATAGGGAAGCCCAGGAGAGTTTAGAAATTATACAAAAATTGGTCCATGATGACTCTTGGAATAGCCACCACCTTAAAAAGTAGAAACAGGCAGGGGCGCTGGGTGGCTCAGTCAGTTAAGTGTCTGACTTCGGCTCAGGTTGTGATCTCTCTGTGGGTTTGAGCCCTGTGTCAGGCTCTGTGTTGAAAGTTTGGGAGCCTGGAGCCTTGTTCAGATTCTGTGTCTCCTTCTCTCTCTGCCCCTTCCTCGCTCATGCTCTGTCTCCTCCTCTCTCTTCCCCTCCCCTGCTCATGTTCATGTTTATTTAAACATTAAAATAATAATAATAATAATAAAGTAGAAACAGACAGACGCTAGGGATGTATGTTTTGTGGCAGACCCATTTTACCATGTGGGTCAAAATTTCAAAAACCAAGAGTATACACTTTAGGACAGTCATTTCCACATTCAAATGTCAGAGTCCTTTTAAGAGAGTCTGTTTTGCAAATAACCCTTCTACACCTACACAGGAAAACCCTTCTCTTCTTGATGAGATAGTAAAAGGCAAGCTGAGGGCAAAGGCAAACTGACACTCCATGTACCCTCCAGCCCCAAAAGTGGGATGTATGTTGGTTGACATTCCTCAGGGACTCATGACTACCTCAGAATAAAGAAAGGAAAAACAAATGGTCAATGGCTAAAGATCACAGTCATGCAGGACATAAAACCCCATTAGTCTGTAACTGTCTTAATGATTTACACGAAAAGCAGAATCTTAATAACAGCCAGACTTCCAGGACCTATAGACTCAATTTCCTGGAGCCCTAATGTCACCCTCTCCTCCTTAGGATTAAAAAAAACCCTGTATAATCAGTCACTCCTCACACTTGTAATGCCGCTTTTTCTGCCCATGGGTCCTGTCACTCTGCTTTAATAAAACCACCTTTTTGTACCAAAAACATTTCAAGAATTCTTTCTTGAGCATTCACTCTTGGATCTAAATTTCAAATCACATCATTTTAGTGCCCAGTGTGGGGCTTGAGGTTTCTCATCTGGACTCTGAGCCTCGGTGCAAACTTGGTAAGTACTTCTTCCCTTCCTTCACTTTCATTTCAGGGTTTTTTCAAGGTGTACGGTCTTATTGGAACACTTTCCTGTCGATTACTCAGGCTAGAATCCTCTAGACTGTGGCTACTCTATGGGGAAGACCAAAAGCCTCTGCCTTTTGACTGGAAGCTAGTACCCTGGCAGAGTGGTCATAAGACCCAGAAACTTGATGCCCTCTCTTTATTCTTATTCTTATACAAACTTGTCTTTCTTGGGCACGGGACAGCCATCTAAGTCAGTAGAAAAGCTGCCAATCTTAAGATCCCTGAGATTTCCTCCTCATTGGTCTAATGTGATCCCCTTCACAACTCTGGCCTAGCCACTTCTGGCCACAAGACCTCTGCCCAAAGCTGGCCCAAAGCAGTACCTGACTGAGTTCAGACCCAACCAGGGACCATTTCCTAGGGAAGTCAGCTATCAGGACTGCATGTGTTGGAATGTCACTTAGATCATGGTGGATTTCTATCTTTACTGTTTTCTGTCAATATCCCCTACTAACTACTTAAATTACAAAATTGGGTAATTTCCCCCTTGTAAAACTTTTTAAAAGTGTTTTTGATTGTTAAAAATGGTGCTTCTTCATGGCACAACATGGCATTTCAGTCCCTTCACTAGACCCCATTTGCCTAGGATCCAGTAGGGAAGTGGACAGAATGCTAGCATCCCTCCTACAAGACAGGGCAGTGATAATAGCAACTTATTAGAGGGATGTCTCTGGTCACTTTGACACCAGGAACCTCTGACATATCCTGCATGGAATGCCACCCAGAAGTCAGGAGGGATTTTTCTGGTAATGGACCTTCTCTACTTTTTTAGGAACATGGTCATGATCTCACAGTTCAGGGGTTCTAGCCCTGCATCGGGCTCTCTGCTGTCAGCATGGAACCCACTTCAGATCCTCTGTCTCCCTCTCTTTCTGCCCCTCCCCTGCTTGCACTCTCTCTGTCTCTCTCAAAAATAGATAATAAAACATTTTTAAAAATAAATAAAAGATTCTCCTATTGAAAATGCAGATGACAGTTGGTTTACTGACCGCAGTAGCTTCATGGGTAAGAGAGAAAGAATACACTTTCTGTATCCACAGCCCTATAGTGGATACACTATATTTAGTTCAAGACCACGGAGGCAAAAGCCCTTCCAAATTCAGCTCAAAAGGCTGAATTAATAGCACCTTCCATGCTCTTCAGTTGGCAAAATGCCTAAAAGTTAATATTTATACTGACTCCAAATATGCTTTCCTGGTGCTACATGCTCATGGTGCAATGTGGAAAGAAAGAGGATTTTTATCAAACCATAACTCCCCAAAGATGGGCCCGAAATAATTACTCTTCTTAAGGCTGTACACCCACCTAAGGAGGTAGCGGTAATTCACCTCAGGGAACATCAAAAAGATATGATCTTAGAATTTAAGGGAAACAATTTGGCAGACCGTGCAGCTGAGTTGACAATGCAAAATAAACAAATATTAAGTCTTACACCATTCTTAACTCCGATAACTCCATAATTCCACTCTATTCAAACCAAGAAATTCACATGGCCCGGGAACGAGGATTTTTAAAAAAAATGCACAGGACTGGCTTGTTGATGATGAGGCAGAAAAGTCTTTATACCCAAAAATACCAAATGGAAGGTGCTGGGAGCTGCATTGGCCTTGCTGGATGACACAGTCACACAGCAAAGAAATGGCAAACGTTTGCACAGCTCCTGCCATGAAGCAAAATTGGTATCTCCTTCTACTATTGGCTCATCTTGGGAATGGGACTGCTGTTGTTGGTTAGGCCTCACAATGTTCCAAATCAGACTGATATTTCCCACACAGATACCTCATGGGAAGAAGCATATTCCCACCTCTACAACGAAAATTTAGACAAAGCACTGCAGATGTTTGTCGAAAGGCTCTTCTAATGAGCCTCACAAACCCAAGACATAGATAATAAAGGGGGTTAAAGAACACAAGAATTACTATTAACTCTGGCCCGGAGAAAAAGAGCCTAACTTAGAGATAAGAAACAGACAAGAGCCGGACATAAGTTACTGCACATCCCTTTGCTAATTGGTGCCACAAATACCTTCCCTTACACTGATATCCGTTATGAGGATGGGTGAGAGTAGT
>CM053572.1:118723132-118832382 GCA_028646485.1 Cryptoprocta ferox
GATGGGTGAGAGTAGTTAAAACTTAAGCTCATACAAAGGCCGGCACATTTAGGGCCCCTATGGTGCTTCCTCCTTCAACATCAAATAACAAGGTTTACTTACTAACCAGCGCAAATACCTTCTTCCTTTTGTGAGCCAGACAGAAGGACTCCTAGCCTATGCCTGAATCTTAGCGTTATTGATATAAACAAATATGTTTGTTATCTGCTTCTCACTGAGAACATCCTGCTATCTTCTTAGTTGTAAGATTTGTTACTGGTTTAAACAAATGTGTCTGTTATCTGCTTTTCACTGAGAATATCCTGTTTTTCTATTATTTGTAAAAATTAACTACCTCACTGAAATTAGAGTAGTTCTGCAAAAATGCCTCTGTAAACCCTGTTTCTGTACACTTTTCAAAGCATCTTATCACTGAGAATGATTTGCAGTAAAAATATCACTTGCTGATGTCATGTTAACACTTGATCTATAAATAAAGACACAAAAACCGACAGAGCAGAGATGCCTGCCTGGTAATCAGAAAGAAGCCGAGGCTCTCTCATTCTCTCTTGTGCCGACACCGTCCATGCTTCAGGAAACCCTGGACCTGCTGGAGCTGGACTCCGGCAGGAAGGTAGTGCAGGGTTTACATTGGGCAAAAGTGCTTTAGAACATTTAATTAAAAATATATTTGATGGAGTAAAATGAGCAACTATAATGAAATAGGTCTGCGGACCCTGTATTGTTTGTACGCAAGGAAATCTGGAAGATGCAACCCTCCCCACCTGCCCCCACTTTGAAAACCCACCCAAAGAGGAGTCCCAGAGATGACTGGCAGCTTCATTTCACACAATGGCTCCTTGCAAAGGCTAGAAGTTCCTACGAGTGTCTGTTGATATGTTCATTGGATGGATTCAGGCCTTTCCATGTAAAGTTGAAAGAACCACAGAAGTAACCAAAGTTTTGTTGTGAGAAATCATTCCTAGATTTGGCCTTCCATGATCCCTCCAAAGTGACAATGGTCCTTTTTTTATTGCACAAATAACTCAACAAATAGCACAGGATTTAGAAATTAAATATTTTCTACATTCAGCTGGGTACCCACAATCCTCTGAAAAAGTAGAAAAAAGCTAATTCTACTTTAAAACTCAGTTGCTTAAGCGACTTTTCGTTTCAGCTCAGGCCATGATCTCATGGGTTCCTGTGATCAAGCCCAAGACAGGTTCTATGCTGACAGCACAGAACCTGCTTGGGATTCCTTCTCTTCTCTCTGTCTGCCCCTCAAAATAAATAAATAAAGTTAAATAAAATAAAACAAAATAAAATAAAATAAAATAAAATAAAAGGAAACCTTGCTAACCTTAGTTTAGAGAGCCAGGAAAATAGGGTTACTCTCTTACCAATAGGACTTCTCAGGATAAGAACTGCTCCAAAACAACCCATAGGACTAAACCCTTTTGAGTTATTATATGGAAAACCATTTCTTACAGTGGACCTGGTATTAGATGAAAATTATAATACTTTATTAAACAATTCACTCAAGTTTGGTTGAGTTCATAAGTTACTTAATGAATATACTGATCACACGTACCCAAAATCTGATTTAACTATAACTGAAAGTCCACCCTATATAAACAGAAACATGGTTTATTTAAAAGATTGGATCCATCACTTACAACAACCAGTGCTGAATTCTACTTCTGAAACCAATTTTACACTGTATATTAACTAACTACAATATAGATAATTAAAAAAATAAATAAAAGATTGGAAGTCAAATACATTGGGGGACTTTAAATTCAAAATGGAAAGGTCCATATCGGGTCATATTATGTATTCCCACTGGAGTAAAATTAGAGGGGCATGCTTCCTGGACTCATATATCTAGAATAAAACCTGTACCTCCTTTACAGGAAACCCATGAGCAAACTAACGTGCCTTCTTACTTCTGTGAACCTATAGATTTCAAATGACAATGAAGGTTGTAGATTTTTTCTTTGTTTTCTGTTCACCTATTATTTTATTTTATTTTATTTTATTTTATTTTATTTTTAAAATTTATTTATTTATTTTTCAGAGAGAGAGAGAGAGAGAGAGACAGAGAGAATGAACAAGGGAGGGGTGGAGAGAGAGAATCCCAAGCAGGCTCCGCACTGCCAATGCAGCATAGGACTTGGGGCTTGAACTCATGAAGCACGAGATCATGACCTGAACCAAAGTCAGATGCTTACTGACTGAGCCACCCAGGCACCCCTGTTCACCAATTTTAGCAGACAATTCCTTTCTACAATGGGCACAATATTACGCTGAACTTGGAAAATCAAACAGCTTGTTGATATGCGGAGTTTTGCCCATGTCAAGTACATTCGGTTTACCCTGGTGGGTTTCCCCTTTACAAGACACTGATTGTCACTCTCTATATACTTGTATTTCAGAAATAATATATAACCTTAATGACGTCATGTTTCATGATCTCTCACTAATCAGGATGTTTCTTCTTGGTCCATGATCAATAGGACATGGAATTTCCCAGGACTTAACCAGACATTTTCATACCCTCAAGCTATTAAAATATTAACTAACTTTGCAAGCTCACAAACTGATGCCTGTCAATGAGTGCCTAAATTATAAAACCCTTCTTATTGCTATACTAAGGATGGTATATATCAAATTTGGGATGGATAGTTATGGCTCATATCCACCATCGGGAAGCTCAGTCAAAAGGTAACTTTAATAAAACCACCTTTCTGCAGTGGAAACACCTTAAGAATTCTTCCTTGACCATTTGCTCTCGGACCCAAACTTCAAATCACATCATCCTTAAGAGTGATATTGATGTCGGTGGAAGGCACTCCTTTTCAGAGATGTAGCCTGTTCCTTTTCCATCCTCATTCCATGCTGATTTTTACTCTTGTTAAACTGTAAGGGAGGAAAATAAAACTTTTTCTACCTTCTCAGGTTCTGCACTTGGGGCCCTGGCAATTAAACTGATAAAAGACAGATTAACAGGAGAAAAGTCATACAAATTTTATTTGATATTAATAGTTTATGTGTACATGGAGTCCTTGATATTAAAGAAATGAAGACCCAAAGAAGAGGTTAGGCCTGAGAGCGTATATACCATGCTTACCAAAGAGCTATGAATTGTAGAGATGAGATAGACAAAGGTAAAGGGAGGTGGTAAACTGTCAGAAGGTAAATATAGGAGGGAACTAATGGTAAACAAGGGTTGTTTAGTAAAGTTTGTTATGCATATTGCTGTGTGTCTCTGGCCTGATAAGAATTTAGAGTCACCTCTGGGGATTACTGTGGTTCAGAGTCATTCGCTTATTCTGGGCTTGAAAGAGGGGAGGGGGCACCTCCACAAAGGGAAACTTATGCCCAGCTTTTAGGCACATAATGGGAGAGTAGAGTGTCTTTCTGCATCTTGCTAAAGTAAAATCAGAGCTGGGCAATAGTTAAAGGGGTAAAACAGGTTTTATTCAGCACTATGGCAAAGGAAGGAAAGAGAGGCCAGTATAGAACTGGGCTCGTCCAAAAACAGCATGGGGAAGTTGGAATGTATAGCTGCGGGTCAGAGCAGGGGCAAGGGGATGGAAAACTACTAAGAAGGAACATCAGGGATAAGGGGATTCTGGCTAAGTCACCCTAGGAGGATTCTTGCTGAAGGCAGGCCCCATGCTCAGATGCCACCTGTGGGGTGACCGAGAATGAGGAGCCCAGTTAGGTACTGAGGGTGATCAGACATCAAAGGTCGGGATTCTAATCAAGCTGATGTAGCAAGATTCTTGCCAAAATCGGGTGATATGCAGGAGGATGAACACAGAAGTACAAAAGTTGAGCAGAGGGCTCAGAGGAGTGTGTCTGAAGTTTGGATAAGAGACTGTCAGTCTACTGTGTCCCAGTTGCCTTCAACTCAAAATAATCCTTATGCCAAAGTGGCATAGTTGAAGCGGCACATTCAGATCCCCTTCATTGCCTTAATGGAACTGAGCCATGTACCAGCACCCCACAGGCAGACATCACACGAAAGCCAACGCCTAGCCTGTGCAATAGACATTTCAAATAATTTCCTCAGCTCTAGAGGCATTTGACTGCCATCATTGCCAGAACTCTTAATTAGAGAGACAAAACTCAACTCTAATTTAAGGAATTCAACAAAAGAATGTTTAGAAAATTGACTGATCCACAGCCTCAATTTTCTTAAAAAATGCACAGGCACATGCAAATGTAAATATTTGCAATTGTACATTTGTTGATGATTAATATGTCTCCCTGCCAAAGTGTAAACTCCCTGAGCGCAGGGATAATGTCAGCTGGAGCCTGAAAAACAGGAATGACACATGAAGAGTTTCCAGCAACCGATGTATTGTGTTTCCATATCTTTATGTGCCTTAGCTATAAATGGCTTTCTCAAAAACTCCTGACCTCTCTTTTTTTTTTGTTTTGTTTTTTTTTTCATTTTCTCTTTTTTTTTTTTTGCTTTTATAGTTTATTGTCAGGTTGGTTTCCATATAACACCCAGTGCTCATCCCAACAAGTGCCCTCCTCCATGCCCATCACCCCTTTTCCTCTCTCCTCCACCTCCATCAACCCTCAGTTTGTTCTCAGCATTTAAGAGTCTCTTATGGTTTGCCTCCCTCCCTCTCATTAACTCTTTTTTTTCCCTTCCCCCATGGTCCTCTGTTAAGTTTCTCTTGTTCCACATATGAGTTCCTGACCTCTCTTTCAATCTGGATGATGCAATGCTTTGGAAATGTTTTAGATCTCATTATTTATCTCATATGTGACTAACACCCCAGCCGCTGGGCTCAGAAATCCATCATCAGGTTCCTATGGAGACCAGTCTTTCCACAGGCTGCTCCAGGCCACCGTCTGCACGGCAGGGACACTAGGCATGCCTGCTTCGGGGACGGGCGACCTTGGTTGGAGGCTTCCCCATCAGCCATGCCAGATCTCCCTAGAATTGTACTGCTGTCTCAAACTCCTCCACCCAAACTTCCTCCCATCCCTCCCTTCTCCTGAGAGCAGAGAAAGACTGTCTGACTTCTAGGGTAAAGCTCATGGAAGCAGCACACTGAAAGAGAAAAACCAGTGGCAGAAAACAGACACAGCTGCCAGTTTGGTCCCAGCAGAAGGGCCTGCCAGAGTCCCCTGAGCCTCCCCTGGCCTCAGAGGGGCCCAGAACAACCCATGTGATGAAGAACATGGGCAGCAAAACCTTCAGGCACAAACTTTCTCCCAAGAACTTAGTCGTTACCTGGGGGAACAAATGGGGCAAGACAGCCTCCCAAAATGGAAAATTTTCATACATGAAATGATTGAGTTATTGATAAATTAACCAAATATGTCATGTACTGGCAATAGTCCTTCTAGTTTCAAGGTGAATGACAGCTCAAGACCCAAATTTGGTTTAGGTTTAGAACAAATTTTAAAAATGAGGTTTTAGAGATGAGTTTTGCGACTTTGAAAAATTTTACACTGCAGATACACATGCTTAGTGTATAAGTACTCTATTCACTAAACATTTCGTAATATTTGTTGGGTGCATCCTTCCATGTCGATTAAATGCTTCTCATTTTCAGTGGGCATGTAGTATGCTGTTGAATGGCTGCACGGTCATTTACCCAGCCACCCCCTTTCCCGGCTGGCTGCCACTGAGCAGCCTTTCTCAGCTCCAAGTCCACCGGCATTCTTGGGCACATTGCCCCTCCATCTTCAAACTAGCAATGGTGTGTCCACGGCTTTTCACACTTGGAATTTCTCGGGCTTCCCCTTCTGCTGTATCTCTTCCACCTCCCACCAAGTTAAAGGTCCGATCCTAGGTCTAGAACCCAAACCACATACACAACATCCTTTTCCGTGGAATGCAGCATTTTCTCGGGTTACAGGATTATGGCACAGACAACTTTGGGGTGCCTCTGCCTGCCACTGTGCTTTGCACCAAATGCCCATAGTTAGGTGCCTTATAAATGTCCATTGCTTAATTTATGGCCTTTCAGGTTCATGTCACTTTTATTTCAGTACATAACATTACAGTAAATCGGTTTGCTTTGTTCTACCTGGCTCATATATCTCACATACTCCAAATTTCCTCAATCCTGGGGTCAACTTTTGAGGAAAGAGCAAAGGCCACATCTGTAATCTCACTTACTTCTTCCTGTGCACAAAAATGTAGACTTGATCTCTATGAATAAGAATATAGAATTGAGAGCCAAGAGAAATAATGCACCTGGAAAAATCTTATGTCTGTTGGATTAGGTGCAGGTCCACATGATGGGAAAGTTAACCTTTAAAGAGTTAAAGATTGAAGTTTAGGGGCACCTGGTGGCTCAGTTGGTTAAGCGTCCGACTTCGGCTCAGGTCATGACCTCATGGTTCGTAAGTTCCAGCCCCGGTTGGGCTCTGTCCTGACAGCTCAGAGCCTGCTTGGATCCTCTGTCTCCTTCTCTCTCTGCTTCTCCCCCACTCTCAAAAATAAATAAACATTAAAAAAAAAGAAAGATTTGAAGCTTATTTCTCTCATATAAATGAAGTCCAGAATTGTGTACTCAAGAGCTGATACGTTAGTTCCACAATAGTCATGGACCCTGCCTCTTTTTATTTAACTGCCTCACTTTGTCCTAATGGCTTTCACCTCATGGTACAAAATACCTGCTTGAGTCCAGCTATTACATGCACATTCCCATGAGCAGAAAGAGGAAAAATGAAGACATCACACATAAGACCCCATATATTCCATCAGCCAAAAGTTAGTCACAAGGCTACTTCTAACTACAACGGAACCTGGATAATGCAATCTCTAGTCTAAGTAGCCATTATGCTCTATAAGTGATCCTGTTACTAAGGAATAAGAGAAGAACATATGTTGGGGGAAAGTAACGGTCAGCCATTGATCTAAATCTAAAATTATCTTCAGTTTTCCTTCTGAGTCCTCCCACCTGCTGGCTGACAAAAGGGATGTCATATAAACTGCATCTATACCTAGGAAGGTGCAAAGAAACTAGAGCAGGCATTATTACCTAAATGTTCACTATTTAAGCCCCCAGACAAGGTGATAAATGTACTGGTGAACTGATCACATACAAAATTCATCCCCACCCATTCGTCCCCTCACTCAGCGCTAGCATCTGTCACTCTCCATCTTCTTACAACTCTACTTCCGTCTCTCTCAGAGCTTTAGATAAGGCAACAGAAGGCAAAGTCAGGCAATCTGACTGCAAAGTGACATCGCAAAGATTACAGCAGGCCCAGTGTTTCATGAGGTCCGTGAGATGATAATGAACTTTTTGTGTCACAGCAAAACCAGTGACTGACAATCACCTATGATGACTCAGACTAAGTAGCAGTTAAAAGAGGAAAAATAAAGGCATTTCAAAAGGGAGTTACTTGATGACATTTGTGAAAGTCACCTCTTTTGGATTGTAACACACCAGAAGTAAAAACTCTAATCCTATAATTATTTATTGATTTAAAGGATAACACATGGTCACAATTATATGCTAAATTTCATTCAATAGGAGATAATATAAACTTCCTTGTATTTTAATATTAGATTTTCAGGATAAAATCCTAACTAAATCTCCTTTACACTTTTTACTCTGAATATTTGGTTCCAGTTTTAAATGGATTAGGTTTTTTTTAAGTTTATTTATTAATTTTGAGAGAGAGAGAGAGAGAGAGCGTGAGCGAGCATGGGAGGTGCAGAGAGAGAAAGGGACAGACAGAATCCAAAGCAGGCTCCGAGCTGTCATTGCAGAGCCCAATTCGGATTAGTTTTAAAGGAGCATTTTCCAGGGTGATTGGCTAATGAGTATCCTGAATCTTTTGCTCTAAATATTTGTGATTTTTAAGGCAAAGAGATAAGAATTTCATTAGTTCCTGGCATATTAGCCTGCAAGGGTAAACACATTGGGCTGGGAAGAGAGACTGAATGGTGGAAGGATTTAGGAACAGGAATCATCCAGCCCCACTGTGATGATTGGGCTGGCTTTGTGGTTCCAGGGGACAAAAAGTCACTTCCTCTGGTCAGAGGGTGAGCCACGAGCAGTGGAGGATACAGATAGAGGCATGGGCTCTGTCTCATGAGGGAAACATCGTGATGCAGAAATTCCCATGCCATGTGGTCACTGCGGCGCTCATGCTCGATGCAAGCCTGCTGGGAAGGGGCTCACATCCCAGTGCCTAGGACGGTGCCTGGTGGGTGAATGGGAGGGGCTTGGCAAGTACTGCTCACTGAACTGCCTGAAGGGATGGGTGCCGCGCAAAGGGGGAATGGCAGGTCGACCAGCCTGAGTGCAGGATGAGAGGTAGAGGAAGTGAGCCTTGAGGCTGCAACTCGCTTTTCAGATCAACATGGATGGCATTTTTATGTTGAAGACCAGGAAGCTGGAGGCACTGAAGGAAGGAAGAGACCTGATCAAGCCTAGAATTTAGAACTGGAGCTCCCTCTGGCACTGTGGATGCTGTAGCCTCAGCAGGGTCAGACCGTGGCAGGGAACAGGGTCAAGAAGCTGCAGTCATTATCGATAGATC
The DNA here is from genome assembly GCA_028646485.1 of Cryptoprocta ferox. Taxonomy (NCBI): domain Eukaryota; kingdom Metazoa; phylum Chordata; class Mammalia; order Carnivora; family Eupleridae; genus Cryptoprocta; species Cryptoprocta ferox. The sequence goes on from CM053572.1 coordinate 118,731,647, forward strand.
AGGCAAGAACACATTCCTTCATCCAGCAGCTATTTGCTGAACATTTGCCATGTGCCAGGCATTCATGGATAAATTTCATAATAGCTATTTATTCTTATGAGTTTAAAATTACCCTCTCTAAAAATAGAACTGTTGTGAAAATGTTAATGCCTTGGTGTATGGCTTGTCAGTGAACACAGTGGTCCTCTCCTCTCAGAGAGAAGAAGGAGCTTCATGGGAACACCAACCTTTGTGGGGAAGAGGGAAGAAGGGTCCAGTGGCAGTTAAATGTGAAGAAATATTTGTCCTCCCCTTTTTTTTTAAAGTTTACTTATTTATTTTGAGAGAGAGAGAGAGAGAGAGAGAAAGGGAGGGACACAGAGAGAGGGAGAAGAGAGGGAGAGAAAGATAATCCCAAGCAGGCTCCATGCTGTCAGTGCAGAGCCCGATGTGGGGCTCGATCCCACAAACTGTGAGATCATGACCTGACCTGAAATCAAAGAGTCGGACACTCAGCTAACTGAGCCATCCAGGCATTTCTTGCCCACTTCTTCATGTTGGTCAAGGATAGCCCCATAGAGGCAGGCAGTGATGTCATTGAAATGAGGGAGTATTTGCCTGAGAGGCCTCTGTGGGCAAGCTGGTATAAATAGTCACATTCTACATGCTGATTGTATCTTTAGAAGGGTAGATTTAATGACATGACTAACCCTCCAATCTGGCACCGAGGAAGGCAGCCACTCTCCATCATGTAATAATACCCCTCAGAGGACCAGGGGAGATAGAGGACCAGAGCCCAGGGGCTGTGGTAGTTGTGGCAAACTCAGCACATTTTGGAAAATGGAATGCTAGGGCCTGACTCTTTATGAGATATAGATCTCTGAACTGTACTCCTCTCAAATCCGTATGTTGCAGCTCTAATCCTCAGTACTTTAGAATGTGAATATTTGGAGAAAGGGCCTTTAAAGGGGTAATTAAGTTAAAATGAGGCTTTACTATGAGCCCCAATCCAATCTGACTGGTGTCTTTATTTTTTTAATGTTTATTTGTTTATTTTGAGAAGAGAGAACATACAAACAGAGAAGGGACAGAGAGAAGGAGAGAGAGAATCCAGAACAGGTTCTGTGCCCTCAGCATGGAGCCCCACGTGAGGCTCTATCCTACAAACCATGAGATCGTGACCTGAGCCGAAGTCAAGAGTCAGACTCTCAACTGGCTAAGCCACCCAGGCGCCCCTCCAATCTGACTGGTGTTTTTATAACAAGAGGACATTTGGATGCGCACAGACAACTATGTGAGGACACGCAAGAAGGCAGCCATTTGCAAGCCAAGGAGAGAGACTTCAGGAGAAACTAAACCTGCTGACGCCTTGATCTGAGACTTCTAGCCTCTAGAACTGTGAGAAAATAAATTTCTGTTGTTCAAGACACCCAGTCAGTGTTACTAATTGTGGTGGCAGCCTGAGGATAGTATGCAGCTACTCAGAGGAGGGGACCTGCTTGGCACCTCCAGCTTCCCCTCTGCTCTCCTGCACTCAGTTCAAACCTTCACTGTGGTTTTTCATGCGGTTGTAATTCTTTGTTCTTCTGATGATCCCTTTCTCTTGACCAAGAGTGTCTGGAGAGGAGCGACTATGTTTTGGTCAACTTGTATTTTCAATGCCGAGAACTTTGATTCCATTGTGGAGGCTTCAGGGAAGTATCATCAGGCACCTTGGTGGCCATCTTGCTGAAGATATGATCATTCGTTCATTCACATATTTCCTTAACACGTGTTTTGTGATGATAATTATTCATTTATTTAAAGAATAACACACAGTCTCTATTACAACCTAAATTATAGCCATAGGCTTTATTCTAGGGAAACAAACACATATGGAGTTCCTGACCTAAATGAACTTATGAGTTCAGAGCAGTAAATACATATATTATCATGCAATATGATAATGAATAATAATGGATAGAACAAACTGCTGTGACCACTAGAGGAGGAGAGTGAATGTGCCCATCTTTCACCCTGAAGAGGGCGAAAGAGAACTCCTATGTATGCCTTAAAGGTCTTCTTTCAGATTAGCTGGTGGAAGTAGACAGAGCAGTTGACTCTGTCTCATGCTGAATGGCAGACTAGAAGTTAAGACATTTGTGAATATGACAGTGGGCTTTGCAAGTCTACTTTCTGCAAGCATTGCCTGCTGAACATTGCCTTTGGATGGAACCGACTCCTAGAGAAAGGGGAAAGCTCAGAATTAGCTCACTGGTGACATTTCCATCTCCTCCTTGCTCCAGTACATGCAGACAGTGAGCCAAACCTCTCTTGCCTAGCCCATCATTTGTCTTACTTGGACTTTTGCCTGGGTTGAGGGCTATCATATTTTGATGAAAATGACCTTTCTTGGAGACCCTTGGGGTGTTTGAAAGCGTGCTTAGTAGCCACCCAATGATCCCTGGAAACAAAATGTGGTTAAGCATTAGCCTTTGGCAGGAAATCCAGCAGGAGAGCAGTTAAGCAGATCTCCACCTTACTCCCCTCTATCTCCCACTCCTTTGCTTTACCCTAACCCTTTACACAAATTAGCAACTTTCAGAGGATGGTGACAGAATAAGAATTCAAAAAAAGCATATGGGCTCTACTTGGGGGAAGATGGGCAAAGGTAATGGGGTAGGGATGAAATTGGATCTGAAATGAAAATAAGCCTCATAGGATACCCACAGAGGGTAAATCAATATGATGGGAAAATAAATCCCGCTGAGACTTTCCCATGGAAGCTGACACTGTTCCTCATTCTGTAGGAATGTCTGGAAACTCTCAGCCTCACTCTTGAGCAGACTGAGCCATCTTAGGGGACAAGCCTGGGTGATCCTTTTCTCATCAGGGATGGTACAGGCTGGAGCTCAGGCAGCTGGGGAGCAGAGGGAGGCAGGACTCCCGCCCAGAAAAACAACAGAGGGCTTCATCCCAAGGCCACTTACTGAAAACATCCATAAACACTGACATGTTTATGACAGGAAGAAAAGTGTTTACCTGGCTCTTCTTGAGGAAATGTGGACTCTAGGAATGTGAGGTACCTCCTGGCTTACTTCAGAGAGGGGGATGCCTCATTACCCCTGAATAAAGCTGGTCAATGTGAAGTGCATGCCTTGGGTTCCTGGCCTCCCTCACTGCTGTAAAGATGAGAAAAACTTCCCCCAATCCTCAAAAAGTGTCATTTAACAAATGATTGTTGCTAAAAGAATTAGAAAGCACATTTATAAATATTCTAGAGTTGTTGAAGGGCACATCTTCCTGGAGAATGATTTATGGGAAGGAAGAATAAAGGGGAAATCTGTTGATCTGCAAAATCTGGGGAGAAATGGTTTAGGAGAGAGCTGCACATTTTGGTCTTCATGGCATATAGTGTGAGGGCAAATTTCCCCACTCATCACTTGTCCTCGTGCAAACTATTTCCTGAAGAACAAGTAGTGATTGTATTAGGGTTCTCCAGAGAAACAGAACCTTTATATATATAGGAAAGAGAGAGAGATTCCTTTTAAGAAATTAGTTCATGCAATTGTAGGGATGACATGTCTGAAATCTGTACAGTGGGCTATCAGTCTAGAGACCAATGGAAGAGTCATTGTTGTGGTTCAAGTCCAAAGGCTGTCTGCTGGCAGAATTCCTTCTTGCTCAGGGAGGTCAGTCTTTGTTCTACTAAGACTCAGCTGACTGGATGAGGCCCACCCATATTATGGAGAGCAATCCGCTTTACTCAAACTCCACCGATTTAAATGTTAGTTTGATCCTAAAAACACACTCACAGATATATCCAGAATAATGCTTGATCAAGTATTTGGGTGAAGATATTTAACAAGTTGTCACATAAAATTATCCATTCACACAGCCTATAGTTTTCAACATTGTTGTAGATGATTCCTATAGTTTCTTTCAACCAAAAAGTCAGTGTTCTAGGGCTATAAAGGTCTCAATGTCACTTCCTCTACTTATCACTTGACATGAAGGCTGTGTACTTTTAAAATACAGTCTTTGGACCACTGCTTGTCACATGTCAGTCAAGTGGGTAGCAGGTAATGTGATATTTTCAGAAGAAAATAAGTTGGTGTTCATAAATTTCACAAACTTGAAATGTAAGATGAAGTATCATCCCAGAAATACCACAGCATTCTGTACAAGTGTTATGCTTTTTAAGGGAACTCAGGGTCTATATTGGCCAGCTGGGCTCTACTCATATTCAATTAAAAATGTGGTTGGAATCTACTGATGGCATTAATAGGTTCTGGTTTGTGCTTGTTAAATTTGCCTTTTTCATCGTTTTTTTGTTTTTTTGTTTTTTTGTTTTTTTTTTTTGGTCTGCATTATATCCCAATTCATAAAAATGCATTAACTACTTGGACTGGCTCATTCAAATATAAAAATTATGATATAATACATAAAATTCTACATAAAATTCTACAACCCAGGATAGAGTCAAAAACAAAAAAGGGTGAACCAGGACTCCAGGGAAGGTACTGGGCATAAATGTGTGTGTTCTGACACAGGAAAAATCATGAATGGGATAAACACACCCACAAGCAACGTAAGAGAACGTGCAAAGAGAATGCATCACGATGAATTCCTAAAACTGCATTTCATTGATTCTGTATTCATTCATTCCCAGTGTGTCATCTGTTGTGAAACCATAAAATAATGGCTTGAAACTAATCAAAGCCTTACATAATTTCCAATCAAAGTAAGGACCTTATCTGGTAAGCTAATTAAGGGTTTTTTTGGAACAAGTATAAAATCATGCATTTCAGGGTAAAATTGATGGATGCTGCTCCTAACTTGGAGAAGAGAAGTCCCTGAAATTCTAGTGACAGTGACCTAGTCATTAGGCGATACATCCCAGTGTAGCTTGTTACCTAACATGGCAACCATTTGAAAAGAATGACCAGATTATGAGGGGTGGTGGTCAGGGAGCAATGAACTCTATTATCTCAAGGCTGAGCAGCTGTCCCTCAGCTGCTGCGTGCTTCAGAGTTGAAGACAGATATATGCAGATTTCCCACTACGTCTTGGAAAATCTGAGCTTTTCATGGACATAACTGCCAGACCATTGCATCTGTCTCTGGGGGTTCAATTTATCTGTAAAGCCCCCATGGATTTCGAAAACAGATGCAGACCAACCAGCACCAACAGGGATATAAATCCATGTCAGTGATTCATCTGCAGCTTCATGCTCCTTGCTGTAAATTGAAAATCATTACAGCCAGGGAATGTGAGTCTGGTTATGTTGACAATCTACACTTCCCTCTCATGCCTGAGCCCATAGGCAGGACACATGCAACAATGCTCCCATTAATTTAAAATTGACTCCTCACATGTGAATTTGGTGTTTCACACAGGGGTCAGCTTTGGCCTTGAATTCTCATCTGTGCCGACTGACTTTTGTCATTGTATTGGCTGTCCAACGTCTGTATGCTGAGAGCTCCCCATCACGTGTACTACCAGTGGGACTCATTGCCCAACTGTCTCCTATCGGACTTGAAATGTAGAGATTTCCTTTTCTCCCTACCCTCTGCTAGCTACGGCCCAGGTGTGTGGTTTAGAATCTGGCAATCAGATACTCCCACCCGGGACTTGAATTTGGAATAAATGACAAAGAACAGTCAGTTCAGATTTAGTCACAGTGGCTTTAGGGGTGTCCAGGAATATGTAGGATCTGATTCCGGGACAGTGACATTACAGCCTGACACTTGCTACTGCAAGGTTATTCGGTTCCTAATCATGGGTGGGACCCTCGATACTGCCTTTTTTGCATGTTTTTCAAGCCTGGTCCTCTGGTTCCCAGTCAATCCTGTGAGCACCTCACAACTTTCCAATGCAAGCCTTTCCTGCCCAACACATCCAGGGATGATTTCTACCGTTTACATCCATGTCTCTAATTGATACACATATTTTTTGGTCTGTGTGTGGTGGGGAAAAGTGATGGTGGTAATGAAAAAGGAGGAGGAGGAAAGAGAGGAGAAAAATGCAGATGAGGAAGAGGGGGTAATAAAAACATCATGAAGGTACAGACGAAAACAAAAAGAAGACAAATAGGAAGGGTATGGAGTAGATAGAAAATGGAGATTCTTATAGCTCTTTTAGAAACATCACCTGTTGTCCTTTTTTATTGTCTCTTCCCATGTGTTGATCACATTCCTTAAAAATTACAGAGCAACAGTTTCTTCTCTGACAATCTGTTCCCTAATTCAGTCAAAAAGACGCTGAAGGTATCAGGCTTAGAATAGACCAGGGATCTGTGACCTAAGGGCCACCATTTGTTTTTGTAAATAGTTTTATTGGAACACAGACATGCTTATTCATTCTGATATTGTCTGTGGATGCTTTTGAGCTGCAGTGGCATAGGTGAGTACTTGCAACAGAGGCCAGCAAAGCCAGAAAAGCCTAAAATATTTACTACATGGCCCTTTACAGAAGTGGGTGTTGACTCCTAGAAGAAGACATCTGAATCCCTGGGAATTGAGGTACAGAATCCATTTCCCTCTTTTTATGCTTTACCTCCATGCCCACCCTTCCCAGCTATGCTTTCCCCACGCTGAGGGTTAACACTGGGCCCTGCACTATTTCAGAGGGCTGGGATCCATTTTCCCAGAGGAGAGGAACAAACCAGGGAGACAAGGTGGAAGCCATTCAAATCTTCTTCCTCCCTCCCTGTCTGGGGGCCCTGGCCTGGGGGACTCAGAGACCTACTTCTGGAGGTAATGTGGGGAAGTGCTCAAGACCACATGGCTAGTTGGTAAAGGACAGCTGGGACCCAAAGCCAGGTTTTCCCATAGTTGGCCTGGTATTTTCTCCACTGTCACTCCACGTTGTCTTCAGGGAAGTCTTAATGGAGGTGGTGGGGTTTGAGTCTGGCTTAGAATCCTGAGTGCAATCTATGCAAGTGAAGACCATTAATTAGTTTCCCTCCAGTAGCTGAACACTGAAAAGTAGCATTTCATTGAACTGGATACATAATATATCATTCGTTATGAAACATGATAACTGGTCTAGAAGTCAACAGACCTATGTCTTAGTTCTGGCGCTGCCTCTAACTAGCTGCATTACCTTGGGCACATCCTTTACGGGCCATTACTTGCTCACACATAACAGGGCAGAAGAATTAGATGAAATGGGCCACAGCTGGATCTGCTTTTCTCAAAATCCTGGGGTGCTCCTGTTGCTCACAAAACATGTGACCTTTCCACTGGTACACATCCCAACTAGATGCATAAAAATGGCTGATTTTGCAGCAAAATCCATCCTAAATGGGGCCAGCCAAGGACCCAGTCATAGAGCATGAGGATTTGACAGGGTCTGTGAGAAGGCGTACAGACAACTGGGGCAAAAGGCCCTGAAAGATGAGAGTGCCATGTCACACCAGCAGACAAGAACCAATGGGGTGAGTAAATTCATTAGGGGACACAGCTGGGTGGACTCTTGGTTCAGAATCCAAGAATGCCTTTCCTTTATGGCCTACTTTTAGGCTTGGAATAAAGAAATGTATTTGGGATGCCAACCCCAGATCTACTCCCTCTGTGGTTCGGGTGGAGTGTCTGGAATCAGCATTACTCATGTGGAAACATTTTGCTCTTTAATACCTCCAGAAGATCCTGGAACAGGCTGTGGAAGACCATGAAAGGAGGCAAGACAGAGCTGCTCTACTATTTGCTGAATCAAGTGATTAATTTTCAAGGTGGATTAAAAGTTATATATGAGTTATTCATAAATCTGTAGAACTTTATTACTTCGGAAGTTTTTATCTGTTCCTGCATTTTCTCAAATGCATCTTTGGGAAATAAAAGAAGTTAACGAAGTATCTTTTAAAATGACACAGGGCTCTCCAATGATTTACTGAACACTCACACCCTGTACTACCTGAAACTTAATCCAGTGGAGGAAAAGTTTCTCTCTACACTTAAAAAGAGAAACTGATTGCTTTTTACTGATCTGAAGCCTCTTAGTAGGTTTCATGACTCAACTGCTATTTTTTAATTGCACAAGCACTAGCAGGAAGTATAATAAAGTTTATATTAACCCGATGTTTTCTTTCTAATAATTTCCTCTATATCCACCCTTTTGTCTACCCCTGCGCATTAATGATAGTGGGTCCTGGGAAGAGAATGCTTTACCACAAAACCAGCTCTTTTACTCTTCACAACCACCATGTGAGACAGATATCATTAGTCTCATTTTACTAATGAGGAAACTGAGGCTTAGAATCATTAAGGTAACATAGCTAGAAAGTTGAGGAGTTGAGACTCAAATCTGGGTTGGGTCTGAAGCCAAGGCCAGTAGTCACCTGTCCATCTGTCCATCCTTCCATCCCTCATCCATACATCTATTCACCCATCTATCTGTCCATCATTATCAAATATTTATTCAGTGCTTATCTTATTCCCAGAACTATGTTTGTTATTAGAAACACAATAGTGAGAAAACAAAAGATCTCATCATGGAATAAACAGTCTAGTGAAGAGAACATTTAAAACAAATTTAAAAAAATTTTTAATATTTATTCATTTTTGAGAGTGAGAGAGACAGAGCATGAGTGGGGGAGGTGCCGAGAGAGAGGGAGACACAGAATCTGAAGCAGCCTCCATGACCTGAGCTGTCAGCACAGAGCCCGATGCGGGGCTCGAACTCATGGACTGTGAGATGATGACCCGAGCTGAAGTCAGACACTTAACTGACTGAGCCACCCAGGTGGTCCTAAAACAAATTTTTTTTGAAAGAGAATGCAACCAGGGGAGAGGGGGGAAAAGGAGAGAGCGGGAGAGAGAGAGACAGAGAGAGAGAGAGGGAGAGAGAGAGATTGAATCTCAAGCAGGCTCCATACCCAGCTTGGAGCCAGATGTGGGACTTGATCTCATGAATGTGAGATTATGATCTGTGCTGAAATCAAGAATTGGGTGTTCAACTGATTGAATCACCTAGGCACCCCAGAGAACATTTTTAAAAAGAGTGCAGATAAATATAAATTTTAACTTAGAAAGTACTACAAAGAAAAGATTTTAGTACTCCAAGAACATAGGAAAGAGGGAACTGACCTGGTTAAGGATGCATATCAGGTGGGCTAGGTCATAGACTATCTATAGGAACAAATTAATCCCGAAGCACAGCAGTTTAATACAACAGAGAGTATTGCTAACCTAGAATACATGTTTTATAAGGATCAGCAGAGTCCTCCTCTCTCCAGTCTCTCAAAGACCCAGGCTGACACAGCCTCTACTGTCCTAGCTTCCCTCAGCCTCCAATCTCAGTATGAGGGAGAAGAAAAGTAGGATGACCTCACTGAACGTTTTCAAGGCCAAGTTCAGAAGGGGCTCACCTTACTCACATCCATTGACTGGAGTCCAGTCGCCTGGCCCCGAGTGAACTGCAAAGGAGCCTGGGAAACGTCTAAGAAGAGAACCGTGAAATGGAAATACAGGGCACTGCTTCTTCTGTGAAAGTCATGGAAGGCTTCCCTGGGGAAAGAGTGAGTGACGTGGGAAGCAGGTATACCACCTCCCAAGGAAGCACTAGGAGAAACCTAAATGGGGAGGGGTTTCCAGCCCTCTAAATCCCTCAGCTCGATTTGGTTTATCTGAGCTTTGGCAGGCTTTAACTAATCAGTCTGAACTTAGCACATTAATTTGGTTTATGTTTTCCATTGACCTATTCTACTAAAGAAAGGCATTTATAAGGTGTGCTTATTGTGTGAAAGTTGCAGAATAAGGCTCCCCACAATAATATATGTGGCATTGTTATTTCCCTCAGTATCGTCAATCTCATCGTAAAGATGAGATAAATGGGTAGAAAGTTATTAAGGAATGCAATAAAGACAGTATTGTTTATCAAAGGCATAAGCAAACACAAAGTATATTATCTCACATAGCAAGACAGCTGAGTGGTTTGAAGATTAGGTAACCAAGGGCTCATGGGTGTCATCAAGGACCAGATTCTTTATATCTTTCGCTCTGCCATGCTTGGGGTTTGGCTGCATCACCCCACTTCATATGTAAACATGGCAATATTAAGTGGAAGAAGAGACAGAAAAGGTACACTTGTTTTTTTGTACGTCCCTTTTTGTGAGTGAGGATCCTTCCTTCAGGTACCGTAGCAGATTTCTTCCACACTGTTTTATGTCGATGTCCATGCCCAGAATAAACATGGCCAAAAAGATGACATCAATCATGATTTATTTCCCATGGGGACTTGCTTCCACAGAATGAAGAATAAAATCAAGATTCTTTTACAAAGAAGAAAGAGAAGAGTAGTTATATGGCCTCGCACAAACAGTGCCTGCCATGGAGATGATACTAAGGGCTCAGTGGGCGTTCAGGCATGTATTATAACAAGATAACCCATCGTGGTGTTATCTGAATAAGCCTGGCACAACTTCATGAGGAAAAGACCTTAGCATCAGAGAAGGCTTTTCAGGCAAAGAGACAATGACCAGGAGTGGGGAACATCAACGTAAGAGTTGATGGGCAATGGAACTGTCTGACCAGAGCATGGGAGTCTATAAAGCCTAAGGAAGGCTGAGCATGGGGGATCTGGAGTAGGGATAGTGAGGTGATCTCCACAGGCCCATCCCAAAGTACTTAACCCATTCTTTTCAGAATATTTCCGGATGAGAAAAATTATCTTCCAGTGTTTCAAGTATTACTGGATTATTCTTTGTGGTTACCAAATGTGTCCATCTTTCTGGGGTTTCTATTTACTTTTCACAATGACCTCTGTGATGATAAATGGTATGTATCAACTTAGCAAGGCTCTGGTGCCCAGTTGTTTAGTCAAACACCAGTCTAGATGTTGGTATTTTTAAGATGTGATTAACATTTAAGTCAGTAGACTTTGAATAAAGTAGATCACCTCCATAATGTGGGTGGGCCTCATCCAATCAGTTGAAAGCCTTAAGAGAAAAGACTGAGCTCCCTAAAGAGGAAAGAATTCTGCCTCCCCACTGCCTTTGGACTCAAGACCACAACACTGACTCTTGCTGGAATTTCCAGCCTGCAGAAAATTCTGCAAGGCTGAATCTTGCCTTGCAGATTTCAGGCCTAACAGCCCCACAATATTATGAAGAAATTCCTTAATGTAAATCTTCCTTTCTGTGTATGCATCTTATTGGTTCTATTTCTCTGGAGAACCTTGACTGATATTGCACCTCTGATGACAGCAATCTCCCATTTTGAAGATTAGCTTGGATTTTAAGCTCTTGTTTTAGCCCAGCAAGATCTTTGAGAAAACAGCACTTGTCTTGCTTTCATTATGTGAACGCAGTTTGCTTGGTCAAAGGACTAGGAGGCTGGGGTGGCCAGTGGCACGGCCCCTCCTGGGAGACAGAGTTCCTGAGTGAGAGCTGCCTCTGCCTCTGTCTCAGGGTTCTTCAGGGTCTGAATTAAGGTTTTTTGGCCCCCATGGGCAGAGGTGAACTTCCGTTTTTCACAATGAACAAAACAGGCTTGGGCAGACCACTCCTGGGGAAGGTCGTTATGTTAGTGTCCTATGTGTAGTCAGCTAGTTGCCTCAATGAGAAAGACTCAACATCATCTTTGAATACTCTAAATCCAATTCACGTGTTCTGGGTGCAATCACCAGGGGGAAATAAGACAACTCTTGGATAAGAAATTGCATTGTCCTCTGCCTAAAGAAAGAAGTTATTAGGAAAAACTAGAGAGGATTTGTACAAAAGGAGAATTCAGACAGACTCACCTGGGTGATGTGTTTCAAGTGCTTTCCCAGGAACCTGAGTATCTGTTTCTTGTGGCAGGAGCATTCCTAGAGAAGAGATTGGTGCATCAGGTTATTAGAGCTATACTGTTGTCTCTCGGCTCCATCTCAGCCATCAAAGCAGCCCTGGGATGCTAGGACTCTGCAAATTACTTCTCTCCTTGATCAACAAGTAGGGGGCGCTGGAAGGAGATGCTGAAAGGTAGGAAGATCCTGGATGACACTAGTTCTTTCCTTTTGCTTGCTGTTTTTGTGAGTGTCATCTGGCCAATAGCCCTTCGTTTTGGTAATTGTAGTTGGTCCCAGACCAGCATCTTTCTATATTCCCAGAACTAACTGCACACTGACCAACGTGCCAGCTTTGGTTGGTCAATGCCCTCTCCTCAGAAGTCTGAGTCCCAGCTCTGCAGGGCCTCTCTGACCAACCTCTTCTCTTTGTATTCCTAGTCTTAGGAGATGGCTGTTTCTTACAGTTCCTATTTCTGGGTTTAACCCATTCCTTATACCAAATTCTCTCTGCTGAAATTCCTGGGATGGCTTCTGCTTTTCTGTTTGGATTCTGACTGAAACAAATACTTGACGATGCAACCCGTTAATAATATCTTTAAAAATTCCACTTTACACACACACACATACACACATGCACACACACTTTCTTGCTTATCATACATCTCTCTGACTAGAATTGGCTTCTCAAGTAGGTTTTCTACAGAGTTTTTTTTTTAGCAAGTGTATAAAACACATATGGTCCACTTGACCATTATACGTGAATATATTTAAGTGCTGGTTTTTATACATCAGTCTCTGGCAGCCTTATCTCAGCTATGGACACAGATCCATTTCTGGGACACTGGTAACCAGTATCCTGCACTGGCCAAATGAGGGCTGGACCCTAAACTGTTTAATTCTAGCAATGTGAGGAAACCTTGACCAGCCAACCAGTTTCCTCTCTTATTCCTCCTCTGATTTTGCCCCATAATGGTGTCAAGCTTAAATCTATGTTTCTTCACATGGCAATAGCTAATATTGAGAGACAATGTCCCTTTTTAAACATATTATACTTGGTGGAGGTCACTTGTGGGGAAGAGCACTGGGTGTTATATGGAAACTAACCTGACAATAAACTATAAAGTTAAAAAAATAAAATAAAATAAAAAATAAATAAACATATTATATTCCTTTCTTTTAATTCTCCAACTAAAACTTCTCTGGAAATGATCTAAAAAGCCTCCAACATCAAAATATAATTGACCAATACAGCTAAACTACCTCATCTAAGAGAGTCTTTTAATTTTATTTGCATTTCAATAAACCTTGAATTGGTTTAAGTCAAAGGGATCAAGCATCGATTTCAGAGTCTCAGAATTCACGGAGCTGAGTCCTGGAGTATTTTTCAGCGAGAGGGGGTAGGAGAGAGGTGGGTCACACTCCAACTGCTTCTGAAAGTCATGCACACAGATGCCTTCTTTAGCTACCCTTTAAGTTGGCACGGATATAAAGACACGTTCAATCCCACACAGTTCTCAACTGTCCCTTGCCAGACCATAGCTGATCTCCTTTTGGCCAAGGCCACAGTGAAGCGCCCTGGGGGAGGCCGCAGGGCACCTACACATCTCATAACAGCCTCCTTTGTAAAGCTAAACAAATATTTGCTCCCAGCCTGCAGAGCTGATTCACAGGCCTGAGTTTTCACACGTATTCGTGTGTGCTCACAGCGGTGGCTGTGCCAACATCCTGGCTGGACCCCTGGGGCCAGCTGAGCCAGCAAGATGCAGCAGGCCATGCCAGGGCCTCTTAGCAGCTGGATGCCCCCAGACATCCTCTGAGCTTTCAGAGAACTCTGTGCAAAATGGAGACTCCGGCTTTTATCTGGGGCAGGTTCTAGATGTTTCAGTACTCAACTCATAGGCAAGAAATGATGGCCCCACTCTAATTCACATCTTGGGAAACTGGATACAAGGAACATCGGCCAGAACATGTATGAAATGTTAACCTCAAGTAATATTTAATAATAAGGCAAAGTTTAAAATGAATCTAATAGGAAATGACTGGAGAAAAGTAAAAAGGATCTGTACTAATGGGCTGGGGACTCTAGCTCGGGCCAGGCTTGCTACTCTGCACCCTCGAATGTGAGCAGTTGGCTAAATCTTTTCAGACTGCCATCTCCTTTTCAGATGATGGGCGCTGAGGGTTTTTCTTTGAAGATTCCCCACATGTTCTCTGTAGGCATTTGCTGTGGCTGCCATAAATCAAGTGGCTTGAACAAAAGAATTCACCGTCTCCTAGTTCTGGATGCTGGAAGGTTGAGGCCAAGCTGTCAGCCAGAGTGGGTTCCTTCTGCGCTGTGTGGGGGAATCTGCTCCACATCCTCCTCCCAGCTTCTGGCAGTTTGCTGGCAATCTTTGGTGTTCCCTGACTTGTAAATGCATCACCACCATCCCTGCCTTCACCTTCACAAGGCACTGTTCCTGCGTGCGTGTCTGCCTCTGTGTTCACATTTTTCCTCTATAAGAACACAGTCAGATCTGGTGAGGGCCCACCCCAGTGACCTCATCTTGATTATCTACAAAGACTCTATTTCCAAATATAGTCATCTCATAGAAGTATGAAGGTTAGGACTCCAACATCTCTCTGGGTGACGTATAATTCCACTCATAGCCCTCTGACCTGATTCTTGTGCAAAAGCCTCCTGGAGCTGGCCTTCTCTCTGTAGCCATCCTGTCACTGGTCTTCTGTTCTGCTGTAGAAAAGCAGGAGGATAGATGGATGCATGTCCTAATGACCGCTTTCCAATTGTGTACCATCAGGTGAGTCACTTTACCTCACCGAGCCCCCGTTATTACCTAAAAGATGGTAATAAAAGTCAGTGACCTAAAGCAAAGAAGTATTTTGCTGGCACATGGTAAATGCATGAGAAATTGTTGTTATTTATTCCTGTTGAGTCAAGGAGATGATGGTTCAGTGATCCCCTAACCCTGGTTGCATATTAGAATCATCTCAAGGAACTTCTTAACATCTATTGGTGCCCAGGCCCCACGAGAGATTCTGACTCCATTGCTCTGGGATGGGATCCAGGCGCTGATATATTTAGAAGCTTCCTGGTTTGTTTTAAGAGGTGGCCAGGATTGAGAACCACTAGAATAGTTGAAAGGACTGAAGGCACCAATGGAAAGCCTCAATGCAGTTGAAAGTCAGAAGACATTGGCTTGTGGCTACTTTGTTAGATGGTCCAGGTGGTGGGAGCTGCCGAGGACAGTTCCCAGAAACCTTGTGAGTCAGGTGACCTGGATTGCAGAACTACTTCTTGCTTCATGGTCTCCCTGTAAAATCGTTTCCAGGCCCCACTGATGAGGGAGCATCCCCAGGGAGACACTCCCCTGGGTATTCTCTCTCCCAGTGATATTCCATCCACTTGCTTGACCACAAGACCCAGGTGTTATACTTCCTGGGGCTGCGGCTCCAGGTCTGGTAAAAACATCCTCAATAAGAGTCAATGCCAGACAACAGCTGATGTGCATGCTCCCTAGGGAGATTTGGCTAGGGGTGTTCATCACAGATCTCCAAGAATTCTCCAGTGAGGAAATTTTGGCCCCGTAGACTTACGGGATGGGGATAGCCAGGCCTCTTACCCTCCACTAGGCGGGACCTGCTCGCTTTGAATAAGCATGACTCACAAGACCCCTACGCTTGTGAACTGGAGAGCTTCTATTTTGCAAAGAACTTGTCTCAGTTCCCTACTCTATACCTAGGACCAGATTCTAAGTATAAATGTGGGCTCTAGAGGCAGCTGTCCCACAGAAGTGATCCAATCGGCGTCAGTGGCTTTTGTTTCTCAGGTCCCTTTGCTGAGTAAGGAAGGCAGCTGTGGGTGGCTCTCCTACCTCTCCTCTCTCTCCAGCTGCTTGATGTTGCCTCATCATCAGGCCTGGCTTCTCCGAGCCTTGGCTTTCCTACAGTGCCACCCTTGTCCCCTTAGCCTCAGACACTTGTCTCTCATCATCCTTTTAAATCCCAGGGTCTCTGCAATTCTCGTGGGGGAGGGCCAGTGACTTGTTATGTGAGTGAATGAGTAATATTAAATGAAATGATATGTAAGTAGAAGCAATTTTAATGACAAAGCTACATAAATTCCCTTAATTTATCATCATAAAAGTCAGGAATATCCATTTGCCCTTTGGCCAAATTAATAAAAGTGTAGCAAATAAAACAAATGATAATTCTCTGCATTCCGATCTATTTGAGGTAGTATGTTTGGTTTGGCACTTTCCATTTCTTCACTTTTAATCAAGAATATGTCAGAAGGATGAGTAGCCGGAGCCAAGCAGACTTCTTTTAATACAAAACAGGATGTTGTATCTTCATCTGGCAGTAACTGACTTTAATTTAACCTTGGCTTTCGGAAACGCAGGGGAAAAGGAAATATAACCTGGGACGGGGAAATGCTTTTGCTAAACCCAGACACTCTGTACCTGAAGCCAGCTCAGTGTTCTGGAGTCACCCAACTGCCTTCTGCTGCTGGTGTCTGGAAGGAGAAACGAGGTCCTTTAAGTGGAGCACAGCGAGGAAGCATTCACTATACAAGGAGAGAGCAAGCCCTCTCTTGGTCGCTCTGAACCAGTCCCCCGTCCCTGTCATTTCAGGCGGAATTGATGCAGTTAAGCCCGAATTTCCTGGCAAGCCTGAGGGCAGGTTTTTCCAACAGCCATCTCAGACCACAAAGGCACATGTCTAATCATGAAAGCAAACCTCTGGACACACGCTCTCTGTTTCCAGCTGGTTGTGTATGTTTTCTTCACACGTTAACAAAAACGTGCCAAGGTGTGACATTGATGAACCCCACCAACTGGGAGCTGAGCACACAGATCCGTTGGCCTGTGGGGTGGGAAAGTGATGAATGGGGGCTGTCCTGCCCGGGGAGGAGGGCTGCTTCCCCTCTGGCATGCCTGCAGCCTTATTTATTACACATCGAAGTATAAAAGCGCCCAGCCGCCTGCAGCTCTCATCTCCAGCCCTGGCATCTGCCCGCGGAGCCTCGCCGTCTTCTCCGGGAGGCTCTGGGGCTCTGTTGACAATCATGCGCGGGAGGCAGCTCATCTGTTGGCACCTGCTGGCTTTGCTTTTCCTCCCGTTTTGCCTCTGTCAAGATGAATACATGGAGGTGAGCGGAAGAGCTAATAAAGTAGTGGCGAGAATAGTGCAAAGCCACCAGCAGGCTGGCCGTAGCGGCTCCAGGAGGGAGAAAGTGAGAGAGCGGAGCCATCCTAAAACTGGGACTGTGGATAATAACACTTCTGCAGACCTAAAATCTCTGAGACCGGATGAGCTACCGCCCCCCGAGGTAGATGACCTAGCCCAGATCACCCCATTCTGGGGCCAGGTACTCGGAATTCTCTTCTAAGGGGTTACTGTGGAAGCTTAATGAGTTTGGCTGTTGTTCTTTTTTTTTTTTCAGCTATGATTCTTAGCATCAATGCTTTCTAGACGTTTGCTGGGCTGCCGGTGGGTGTCTTTCTGGGTTGCTCTGGGGGAGCAGGGGAACTGCGGTCTCTGTTAGAAAATCAGCAGAGGATGTGTGGGGACAGAGTGTCCCCCAGGAGAAAGGAGGACGAAACAGCCAGCTCCCTGCTGTGCTGTGACTTGGTTTCTTTCCTGCTCTCTTAGTGTGCAAAGGAGTGCTGACCTATGCAGATAGATCTTTTGCAGATCATAAGAGAGTTGGATTTTCTTAATCCTTCCCAGCAGGGAGAAGCTGCCCTTTGAGTTTTTCACTTTGATGTGTTAGTTTACTATGACATTTTCTTGCCAGGCCTGTTTATTTGATTTATAGCTGTCTGGGTTGCTAAGCCTCTCTGTTCAGCCTGTGAACCAAAGAGTTAGAACAAAAAAGACTGCAGACTGCATGTGTTTAAAACGCAAAACTTCACTGTGTGATTTAATGCCTGGTAATCACAAAGGACTTGATTTATTTCCCTGGGTGTAACCTCAGCATCTAAGGAAACATTTTTTAACTCTTTTGGGGTCGTATAGGAGTGAGGTAAGGTTTCAGTGTAGTGAATTGCCAATTGGTGAAACTCTATTTAATTTAAAACATTAAGAACTGGACAAAATGGATATTGACCTACCATCTCCACATCTAGCATGTTGAAATCAGATGAGGGGGATAAGAAGAATTACTTCGAATTATAGGAGCTTTGAACAAAGAGGTTTTACAGCAACAATTGACTGCATCTTTGCTTTAAATTGTCCCTGAAAAGGTTCACGTAGTTGAAATCTAAGCACGTCCTATCACAGACTGAAAAGCTTGCGTTGAGACTGGAGATATGATCAGCCCGAAATCCCACACATGATCAGCTGCAGATCTGGGGCTAACTTGGGACTTCTAACTCAACGGCACAGTGCAGAATCCCAGACTGTTCCGTGAGGTTGTGTCAAGAAAAAATTGTTTCTGTAAGGAGCCAAAAAGAAATGATAACCTCCAAATACAATCTTATTTTTCAAAGGCCACTTTTAGAGATTGTCCTTTCATCTGACAATCCTTTTTTTTTTTTTGTAATCTACATCCAATGTGGGGTTTGAAATCACAACCCCAGTATCAAGAGTCACACACTGCTGAGCCAGCCAGGCCCACCCCCTCATCTGACGATCTTTTGGCTAGAGGGTGACTAACGTTACTTTGTATTTTCTTAGTGGTGAAGTTATTTTCATTTTTGTCCAAGTCTTGACCTGGCCTTTCCATTTCAGTGGATGGGATCTTTGCTGGGCCCTTCCTGGCCTTGGCTGTGTGAGGCCCCAGACGCAGCAGAAGGCAGATGTAGGCTATCATTTGTTGTTATTTCTTGGCAGCCAACACCCAGAAGACCATTGGAACCCAAATTACATTTCTACTTTGCCCTGCCTTCTAGTCCGAGGGAGCCAGCAGGCTGGAGTCAGATGCGAGGGATAAGAAGTCACTTTCTGGCTTTTTTTTTGAAGTCAGAGGGGCTTTTGAACCCTCCTTGACTCCAGAAGCATTTTCAAAACCAAAACCAAAACCAAAACCAAAACAAAAAAACAAAAACAAAAAAAACCCAATAGGAGTTGGGATTTTAGAAGAGATTTAGACTCAGTGACATTCTGGGGATCCTCAATAACGACTTGCCTGCCAATGGGTACGGAGACTCACACTGCATTTAGGATTTTACCTTGTTCCCCTTCTTCCCTATGTCTCCCGCCACTCTTCTGTTAATTCTTCTTTTTCATCATTCACTCTTCCACCAATGATTTCCTGTGCTTCTACTATGCACTAAGATTTATGATGGGAATAAATATGTCCAGTCTATGTCCAGACAGTTCTGAAGGGCTCTCTTGGGGATAAATGAACAGATAATTGAATACCATATGATAAAATCTCTACACACAAGGCAGCTGGGGAGAAAGTGTCAGAATGGTGGTGGCTGCTGAGTTGGATCTCAAAGGTGAGACAAAAAGAATGGTTATCCACACAAGAAATAAAATTTTAAAATATGTGAGACAGCAAAGAGATGAGAGAGCCTGGGAGGAATGAGTGTGACTGGAGCTCCTGAGCTGTGGATGGAAAATGGGATGATCTTCATGCCAGCCTGGAAGATTCTGTTGGCCGGTTAAGGAGCTCGGACCTTAGTTTGCCAGCAAAAGTAGTTCATAGCAGGGCAGTAAGGTGATCTGGTGTGTGTTCTAGAAAGAGACTCTGGCCATGGGGTTTATAGTGGGTAGAGTGTGCAGAGATCAGGGGAGAGTAGATTTGGTCTCTCTTTTCCTGGCAGTTTCTTCTCTGCAGTTCTTAGTCATTCACCTTTATCAATCTCCCTCCTCCTCCTGGATGCTTTCTCCTCTTCTTCCCACTTCCCTCCTCCTGTCTCTCCCCTCTTTCTTCCGGTAAAGAAGGAGCTCTTTCTGAGAAGTCACTCACTAAGAGCAGAGCTCAAATTTGAGTAGCTACCCATCGCCTCCATCTACAAAATGGAAGAACTTGTCTTAGAGACACCTTCCTCCTCCCATGCTGCTCACTTTTGTGTCTTTGGCTTTCCAGTTTGACCTGATTAGGAGAAATGGTAAGAGGGTGATATGTAGAGACTCCCCTGTATGTAATTCTCCCTTACCTAGGTGATAACCTCTGAGTTATCCTGTCCAGCTTGGACTAAGAGTCCCTCAAAGGCTCACAAGAGCTATTTCATTTGACTGAATTTTGAAAGACCAGGCCAGAGGAACGTGTTGTGAAATGTGGTAGAAGGACTCTCAGATGTCCAACTAGTAGTAACCAGAAGACTCTCCCTGTTGGGGCAGCAGCTCTCGGCTCTCAAGGTGCTCCCAAGGAGCTTGGGCGCATACCCCAGTCCCAGTGAGCTCTGATACTAAGCAGCCCCATCTCCTGGAGCTAACTTCTCACACCTGGACACTCAACTTTAAGAAAAAAAAATCTTTCTAAGCCATTACTGGAGGGTTTGGAAAAGACCTTACTATCTTCACTTGCTCTTAGAGCTGGAAAGAAACTTCATGACCATGTTACCCAGTGCCCTAATTTAGTAGACAAGAAAAATGATGCCTGGCGGCGGGTGGGGGGGAGTGACATCACTAAAGCTACTCAGAACTGAGATGGGAGTTCTGGTTCCAGTACAGCCATCTTCCTAACATTCCTAACATCTCAGTAACTCAATTCTGTTCTTTAATGGCTCCATGTCAAGATTTTCCCTCCTTCCCCTCCCTTCTTCTTCCCCAAAGCCCGTTATTGGCAGAGCCTTGGATTTCTTGGAACTTAAAAAGCTGTAATTCACGTTAGCAAAATCATACCAGGAAATTATGGAATACTGAGTTCTCACATTGCATCCTCGGATTGGAAGGTGGGGCGGCGCTGTGGTGTCTGACTTTCCAAGTGTCTGAAATCGCCTGTCTCAGACCACTTCCTTTAGCTGATTTTCTTTTCCTTTACCGGTTTTACAAAAGGTTTTTACTGACTCCCAGATCTGGCCAGTGTAGAGTCTGGGAGGCAGAAGACTAGACAGGAGTTAGCTCCAGATTGCGGTCCCTGATCACTTGAGACTGGAGCTCTGAGCTGTGGCAAGAAAATACTTGGGCTAACTGCTCTGCATTTTCCCTGAATAGCTTGGTGGAAGCCTTTAGGGAAAAGGAATGAGGGAGTGAGGAAAAAGTCCAAGTCCATTTTTGATTTAAAAAAAAGTGAATTCTAAATGTGCAGCAATGCAGAACCTTGACTCATTTTTTTGCTTGGATTTCTAGTGATAGAGAAAATATGAATTTTAAAATCTTCCTCCCCCCACCTCCGTCTCTTTTTCTCCTTCTTTTTCTCTCTCTTTTCCTTTTCTAATGAATCCTTTAGAAACAATGTGCTGTTTTCAAAAGACCATTGAGGGGCGTCTGGGTGGCTCAGTGGGTTGAGCATACAACTTTGGCTCAGGTCATGATCTCACGGTTCGTGGGTTTGAGCCCCACATTGGGCTCTGTGCTGACAGCTAGCTCAGAGCCTGGAGCCTACTTTGGATTCTGTGTCTCCCTCTCTCCTGACCCTCCCCTGCTCACGTTCTCTCTCTCTCTCTCTCAAAAATAAATAAAACACTTAAAAAAATAAAAAAAGACCATTGAATTATAACTCATGTCTAGGAAAGTTTTCACAATTATTTTGCGTGATATAATTAAAAGGCAAGTTACCAATTTAGCGATACTCTAAATCTTAAAAGCAGATCTAACTCTCCCACTAGATCTGTAGCTCCTTGACCGTAAGCACAAAGTTTAGAGATTTTTCTTTAAATAAATAAGCATGTCCACTCAGTGTCGTATTTGAATACATTGGGTTCCCATTAAGTGCTCATTGAATATTGGCTGGAACGATGTGATAATCATTTAAAGTTTTGAAGTGAAATATGAAATAGAACATGAGGTTAAATACTTATCTTTTTTTTTTTTTTTTTTTTTTTGAGAGAGAGAGAGAGAGAGAGCACTAGCAGGGGAGGGGCAGAGAAAAGGGAACAGAGGATCCAAATGCTAACAGCAGCAAGCTGATGCAGGGCTTAAACTCAGGAACCATGAGATCTGACCTGAGCCTAAGTCAGATGGCCCCACCAACTGAGCCACCCAGGTGCCCCTAGGTTGAATACCTATTAAGAGGGAGTTAAAGTGGTTTCAAGATGTAGGTAGCGGATACAAATTTACTGGACTAATGAACACTTTGTTTCCTTAATTTCCTAAGGCAATTTAAGTGTGCTGTGACTGGAAAGGTAGCATTATAGTTCAAAATTTTTTTCTTTTTAATGTTTATTTATTTTTGAGAGACCGAGAGATAGAGCGTGAGGAAGGGCAGAGAGAGAAGGAGACACAGAATCTGAAGCAGGCTCCAGGCTCTGCGCTATCAGCACAGAGCCCGATGCGGGGCTCGAAACAACGAACCGTGAGATCATGACCCGAGCTGAAGTCGGCCACTTAACCAACTGAGCCACCCAGGCACCCCAACAGTTCAAAATTTCTAAGAACCCTTACCCCAGCATCATGAATATAGAAAGTCTTAGTAACTATCTTTGAAGTTGATAATTCTTATCATTTGAGAGTCATCTACTCAAACGAGCTGCATTAGAGGCTGTTGGCAGCTGGGAAAGAGAGGGCTGCTTCCACGTCCACTTCAGAAGGGGTCTTTTCTTTTGCTGTCACCATTATCCTCAGGACAGAAATCCTGCCCCAGCCCCAGCCAACACCACATTCCTTCCAAAGAGCATGCGCTTCTTTTGACCCTTTGGCTTCCTTGTCCTTTTGGTCACTGGCTCAGTTTAGCTGCCATGTTGTTCAAGTTCCCACGCCACACCATCTTTTCTGATGTTGTTGTAGGTTGTTTGGAGTTTAACTTACCTAAGGGTTGAGACCAGAGGAAATTTAAAAATCCTAATGACTCCCAAGTACCATTCTCTGAAACTTGTCTCTTTATCTTTTTAAAGTCTCCACAAACCGGAGGACTGCCCCCAGACTGCAGCAAGTGTTGCCATGGAGAGTACAGCTTCCGAGGCTACCAAGGCCCCCCTGGACCGCCCGGCCCCCCCGGCATTCCAGGTAAAACAGAGAGAGACAAGGCACTCTAGTCTAATTTTACACTGTGCCAAAATAGGAGCCAGGGCAAATCTAAATAATTTGGGTTCACTTGTGTGTGGTCCAAAGGCCGTGCGTGGAAAATCCAAAAGAGAATTGGGAAGTGGCCTGGGTTTCTTAAGCCAATTAGGTGGAACAATATACAATCAACTCCATAGAATTTATTTTTTATCCCACTTGCAGAATCCCACAGGTGTTAGGAGTGCTGGGGCAGCAGATTCTTCGGCAGGGGTGGGACTCTTTCACCAGCACGGAGGACAGAACTAGGCGATCTTATTCGGACATACTCTTGTTTCAGTGTGTCCGCCACAATGTGCTTCATGCAACATGCACTAACTTTCAGGAACTTCCGAAGTGAAGGTGTGGAGATGGGCACCTGCTGGTCTGCTTAGAGCCATCTCCACAGTGCCATTCACTGAACCCCACATCCTTCTATCAGATTCTATATCCAGCTAACTTTTTCTTCCCTGAGCCTCAGAGTCTGTCCATGTTTAGCTCTTTGTTGACTTTCATGCCTCTCTTGGGCTCACGGGAACATTTTGGGCTCCAGCATCACACAGTGGCATGGGAAGTGCTGTTGGGGTCCATTCAGCCATCCTACTCTACCAACTGTGCCCCAGGCACGGAGGTTCTGGGAACTGGCTAGTATCTGGAGTCAGCCAAGGAGAGTGTAGCCCAGATCCTCTGTTCTGGGACTCCCAATTCCATCTGAGGATTATTTTCCTCTTCCCGTGGTCACTTCCTGGGGTAGGACTTTTTCTCAGTGTTTGACATTAAGTCCACTTGCTCTTCTCTAACTTACCCTCATTCATATTAACATTTGTCAAATGAAGTTTAATTTTTTTTATATACTTTTGAATGGCTTCTCTCATGAAACCAAATCTAAAATGAGAAAACATCCTGTTAGACTTTAAACTATGATTACTATCTTGGAATCTATGTCATTGAATGTCAATGGCAGCAGCCAGAAGGTGTAGTGATTGGTGGTAGAGAATATTCAGACTCCTCTAGAATATGCTGAGGTCTAAACTCTTCTGAGTTTGCAGAACAGGTTGGCCTTGGCTAAATATTTCCCAATCAGAGTGGCTTTGTTGTTAGTCCATTAACTTGTAAACACAGCCAAAGTTCATTTTTCTGGGTGGATTGCAAGCCTGGTATAATACATGACCAAAAGTAGCTGCAAAATAATCAGCAAAAAGGTGTAAAATGCAACAAATATAAAATAAAGGAAGAGTTGTAGGAATTGTCTCTTAGTGGAAAAGAGTTGAAATCATTATCCAAGTCTTGCTTTCAAAATTATCATTTGAATTTTTAGCAATTATTTTACATTCCTCTCAATCATAAAGGTGGTACTTGCCCTTTGCAGAAAAATGCAAAGAGAAAAAAAGTATATAGCATGAAAGCCAGTCATGTTCCATCCATTGAGGAAAAAAAACACGAAATATTTTTATGTAATATATAAATACTCTTTATACATAATATCATTCTACCTCTATTGATTCATAACGTTTTAATTTTAAAGTATCATGAATATTATTACATTTTATTAAATATTTTTCCATAACATTCTTTCTTTGTGACTATATAACATTATTTACTGGATGTATTTTTTTTTTTTTTATTTAGCTCTTTCAGTATTGGTGGACACTTAGGTAGTTTCTTTCTTTTTTTTTATTTTTTTTAACATTTATTTATTTTTGAAAGACAGAGATAGAAAGATCATGAGCAGGGGAGGGGCAGAGAGAGAGGGACACACAGAATCGGCAGCAGGCTCCAGGCTCTGAGCTGTCAGCACAGAGCCTGACGCGGGGCTCGAACCCACGAACTATGAGATCATGACCCGAGCCGAAGTCGTACACTCAACCGACTGAGCCACCCAGGCACCCCACACTTAGGTAGTTTCTAATCTTTGCTATTATAAATGATACTTTGATAATCAGTCCTCACAATTTGTCATCCAACTCTTGCTTTATAAGAAGAACAGGCTTTGGAGACTTAAGTATCTAAGAAGGCTGTCTTCAGTGTCCCAGGTAAAAGAGATCCCATTTGATGATGACCCCTTGGCTGTGTTCAGGATTGTTTCAAATGGTCTTCTTTTACAATTGAGATTGAACCTTTTTGAAGAAAGGGACTGCATTTGTATAAATATAAAAGGTGAGTGTGAGCGATGGAGGCTTTCTCCTGTGAGATGTCTGCTTGTAATTTCAGGAAACCATGGGAACAATGGCAATAATGGAGCCACTGGCCATGAAGGGGCCAAAGGTGAGAAAGGAGACAAAGGTGACCTAGGGCCACGAGGGGAACGGGGGCAGCATGGCCCCAAAGGAGAGAAGGGCTACCCGGGGATTCCTCCAGAACTGCAGGTAAATCTCCTTGGGCACAGCTCTGTGTGACTTCCAAACTGCCCTGACCCTTCTAGTGCAGGAGTCAGAAAGCCTGAGTACTTCTTCAGGTCCTTAATCAACAGTAGTGGCCTGTATGCCTTTGGCTTTACTCCCCCCTGCCCCCATCCCTCCCCTACTCAGGCAGACTGTGTTCAAAGAGTGCTTTGAAATCATTCTTAGGAAGGCATTTAAGGTTGAAATTCAACTTCCTTCTTAGACCAAATCCACAGCCAGCGATGAGTATCAACTAATCTCCCATTTTCCAAATTAGAAGATGTGTTAAATAAAAAGGTGCTTGACAACTCAAATATACAAATCTTTAGATATATAAATAGAATGGTCAAATGTCTACTTACAATATTTTATTGATTAATTTTGTTACATTTACCAATTCAAATCACATATATGGATACTAATATGTAAGTATTCTCTATCAACTCAAGATTTTGTGGCATGGTTTTTATTTAAACTTTTCTCGTGAGCATCTTCTTTATCAGTAGAGATATTTTATATTTCAGCCACCCACTCTAGATTAGATTAGACTTTGATTATATTCATTTCAGTTTAAAATGTTTTCAATCTACTTATGAGGCTATAATTGGATCATTTATCCTAGGCTCAAATGCTCATTTGTCTATTTATTTCTCCTTTAAGTGATGTTCAAAATTCTTGTTGCAAATAACACCTAAAATTTGCAAATGTAAGATTATGTCACCAAGAAAATTACTAAGTCTTGGGTATTTATTCATTTTCTGGCTGCTATTTTTTAAATTGATTTTTCCGAGGGATTCCTATCAACATTGAAAACTAGCAGTTTTTACTAAGGTTGTTTTAAGCTAGTATGAAAGAGTAACTGTGGTGAAAATAAAATACAGATCTTCCTCAGCGTAAGATGGGGTTACTATGAGAAATAAGGGAGATGATTCATTTTCAGAAATACCAAATAAAAGCCATGCTGTCTAATTAACAGTATACAACCTATTGGAAATGTGTACGACCCTCTCCCCATCCCCCAACAATGGAGTTCCAAACCCTTAGACACTTCGCTTCCTGGTTCTTCTTCCCCTCTCCATTTCATGGGCTTATTTTCAGGGGCTTTGTAGTAAGCATGCGCTAAAGAATAAAGCGGGGAGGGACTGAAAGTCTCTGCATCACCTCAGGGAATATGGTTTGTTCCAGTCAGACTACTTTGTGCCTTACATGGGCACAAGTGACATGGGGTGAGGCTGTAACCTCTGTAGTGCTCAGCCAATGAGGAACCAGGGGAGGGACTTGCACGCTAGGAGATAAATTGCTTGCTGTAACTGCCCCGAGTGTGCCTGTCCATCGGACACCTGCTCTTGCAAGAACATAGAATAAAGCCTCCCTTCACTGTGCTCTGAGTCTTCATGTCCCTCCTTTGATTGGGTCAGTGGGCTTATTTCTAACAGTTATGTCAGATAAACCTATTTTAAGTGGAAACATGGTATAGAAAGTGCATCTAAGGGGCGCCTGGGTGGCTCAGTCACTTGAGGGTCTGACTCTTGATCTCAGCACAGGTCCTGATCTCAGGTCTTGATCTCAGGGTTGTGAGTTCAAGCCCCATGCTGGACTCTGCACTGGGCATGGAGCCTACTTTTAAAAGATGCATTTAATACACCTCACCTACCGAAAATCACAGCTTAGACTAGCATACCTTAAACATGTTTAGAATACTTCCATTCGCCTATAGTTGGGCAAAATCATGTAACACAAAGCCTATTTTGTAATAAAGTGTGGACTATCTCATGTAATTTATTGAATACTCTACTAAAAGTAAAAAACAGAATGGTGTGTGGTACCAGATGGTTGTAAGTGTATCATCGGTTGTTGATCCCCTGTCCAGCATCTCAAGAGAGGATCTGCCACATATTCATAGCCCAGGAAAAAAATCTAAATTCAAAATCTGAAGTACGGTGTCCACTGAATGCGTATTGCTAGTGCACCATCCACAGGGCACCTGGGTGGCTCAGTCAGTTAAGCGTCCAACTTCAGCTCAGGTCATGATCTTGAGGTTTGTGGGTTTGAGCCCCGTGTGGGGCTCTGTGCTGACAGCTCAGAGCCTGGAGCCTGCTTTGGATTCTGGGTCTTCCTCTCTTGCGCTGCCCCTTTCCTGCTCGCACTCTGTCTCTCTCTAACATAAATAAACATTAAAAAATTTAAAAAAAAACAAAGCTGAAAACTTGTGCAGTTGAACCATCAAAGGTAGGGAGCTGTGTGTAACTGACAGAGCATGCCACAGCATGAGAGACTTTTAAAGAACCAGAATATAGGGACTTTTATCCGAAAGATCAATTGGGGGAAATTTTATTTTATTTGGGCATATCTGGTGGTTGTTTGACCTCGGATAAATTCCATCAAATTTCTGCGCCTCGAGTTTTTTAAGTTTAACCTGAGAGGTCTTTTGTGTTTATCTAGCTGCTTTAGGGGTTGTGTCATTTGCAAATGAATGCTGTTTATTATTTTAGCTGAGATCAATGTGCTGGCAAAAATTTACAAAGAAGACACATGCCCCTTGGCAAGGTGAAGGGTGTCCAATAGGGAAAGATAAACATTCCCAAAGAGAAACTCTAACTCCAAACCTGTGATGGTTACACAATGTTCAGGAACCCTGACATAGCCAGTTTGATGGAGCACACCCTAGGCAGTTATGAAATTGCTCCATCAATTATTTTACCCTAAAACGATAATGTAATAATTTGGGAGAACTACATTCACATGTTTTAAAGGAGGCATGACAGAGGAGGGTTGATTGGCCTCAGGGAGCCTGTAAGGAAGGGTGATTTCCAGGCCCATTCATTCTTATTTCCAAATCCCTCCCCTGGTGTCACCCCCTGCCTTCCCCTTCCTCTGTGTCCAGGGCCCTCATGCCGTCTTTCTGACTGTTCAGATCCTTTCCGTGTTCATTCTCCCAGGCCTGCTTTCCAAGTAGATCCCTGAGTCTTTCAGAACTTCAGATTATCCACTTTCTCTCTTCTCTCACCCCCTCCGTTAAAACTCCCATTCACTGAAGACAGGTGGTCCCAGCAAGTTAAAGAATGTGTTGATCTAACTGACAGTTAAAATGACTCCTTTGGATGGGGGATTGGCAATATATATATTTTTTAATGTTTACTTAATTTTGAGAGAGGCAGACAGAGGATCTGAAGTGGGCTCTGCACTGACAACAGAGAGCCTGATGTGGGGCTCGAACTCATAAATCAAGACATCATGACTTGAGCCAAAGTTGGATGCTTAACCAACAGAGCCACCCAGGCACATCTGGCATTGGTTTTCAAATGTGACTGTCCCGTAGTGGTGTAATTCACTGTGGGGGTTTTCCCCACATCACCAAACATTTGTCCTACACCAACGGGGTGTCCTACAATGCAATTCAATTCTGACACTACTTACCTGGAGAAGGCGTCAGAGTCCAAGGTTAAAGGCTCAGCCCTGCAAGACTCCTCCTCCCCCTAGAAGACTCCCCCTCCTCCTATTTCAGATGCTACTCCTAAGTCCAGGTTGTTGTCTCTGCTTCTGACAATCTGGCTATGAAGGAGAGCCTCCAACAACTCCCTCCTTGGGATCAATTCATTTGCTAGCATGAACTCAGAGAAACATTCTATTTACTCAGTCACTGCTTTGTTATGATCAGCTGGATGGAAGAGATGCTTAGGGCAAGGTTTGGGGAGTGACCACGTCCTCTCAGAGACCGAGGGCCATTCTCCTGCACCTTCCTGTGTTCACCAACCTAGAAACTCTCTGAATCCCTTCCTTTTAGGTTTTATGGAGTCTTCATTGCATAGGCAGGGTTGATTAAATCACAGGGTTGATTAAACTCAAACTCCAGCCTGTCTGCACTTCCTGGATTTGAGGTGGGGCCCAAAGTTTCTAATCACATGGCTGGTTTCACTGGCAAACAGCCCCCATCTTTAGGTTGCCTAGGGGCTTTCCAAAAGTCACCTCATTGACATAACAAAAGACCACTTGATGCCTCTAAACACTTAAAATATTCAGATGGTTTTAGGAACTCCATACCCTAAACTGGGACAAAGAAAAAAATGTGTATTTATTATAAATCATAATATCACAGGTATTTTGGGGAAAAAATAATGTAGGTGA
This sequence comes from Cryptoprocta ferox, assembly GCA_028646485.1. Classification (NCBI taxonomy): domain Eukaryota; kingdom Metazoa; phylum Chordata; class Mammalia; order Carnivora; family Eupleridae; genus Cryptoprocta; species Cryptoprocta ferox. The sequence continues at coordinate 118,760,971 of CM053572.1, forward strand.
ACAAAATTAAAAGGTTATCTGGCTCCAGGCCTTCTCAGATCCTTTAACATACTCATGTGCATTTAATAACTATAAGTAGATTTCATCCAGATTTTCCCAGTATTAGGATTTTAATATTTTAAAAAGCATTTTGAAGTTTAATGCTCCTTTAAACACATGGTCAGAACTGTTGATATATAATATCATTTTAATGGTTGTATAGCATAAAAATGTTAGAAATTACTGTGATTTATTTAATTCTTTCTCTGTTTATTTCTAATCTAGCTATTACAAAGAATGTTGAAATAAGCTTACTTTTGTAGAAACCTCATTTCTTTAAGATAAATTTCCTCTAACTGCCCGACTCTTTAGATTGCATTCATGGCCTCTCTGGCAACTCACTTCAGCAATCAGAACAGCGGGATTATCTTCAGCAGCGTGGAGACCAACATCGGAAATTTCTTCGATGTCATGACTGGTAGATTCGGGGCCCCAGTATCAGGTGAGATGTAAAAATAAATGAATGACTGAGTTAATCAACCTAGCCATCTGGAAGGAAGGAAAGAAGGAAGGAAGGGAGAGAGAAAGGAAGGAAAAAGGTGAAGGGAGAGAAAACAAAGAAAGGAAGACACTTGGAACGTTGAGAATTCTTTCTGATTCTGGTGAAAACAGTCCGCTCATATATGGATTTCTGTTGGATTTCAAAGTAAATGAATTAGAATTCAAAAAGATGAGAATGCATTAAAAAAAGATAACCATGGTTGCTAAGATTTTTTAACTCTGATTTGAACTGAAGGAAATAATCCCTAAGAGGGCATAGTTACCTCTGACTATAAAAGTCCTAAGACCAGGGGTGCCTGGGTTGCTCAATTGGTTAAGCATTTGACTTCAGGCTCAGGTCATGATCTTGCAGTTTGTGAGTTCAAGCCCTGAGCTGGGCTCTGTGCTGACAGCTTGGAGTCTGCAGACTGTTTTGGATTCTATGTCTCCTCTCTCTGTTCCTCCCCCACTTGCATTCTCTCTCTCTCTCTCTCTCTCTCTCTCTCTCTCTCTCTCAAAATAAAGATTAAAAAAGAATTTAAAAGTCCTAAGACCATAATTCTCACAGTTGAATGTGTCATAATGGTGTCATCCCCATGCCACTGCCCTGAGGAGGGCCTTATCCTTTTTTATTTAAATTTTTAAGATTTCTTGCGCACTTCATTTCCTATTGCTGCTCTAACAAATTACCATAAACTGAGGGTCTTAAAATGACACAAAATTATTCACTTGTAATTCTGGAGGCCAGAAGTCCAGAATCAGTCTGATGGAGGCAATGCTGCTTCCTCTGCTACCTGGCCTCTTCCAAGGCTGAGAGAGACTGTCGGTGTGCCCTCTCTGTGAGCCACATCACTTCTATCTCTCTTCTACTCTCAACATCCCCTCTTCTCAGATGCTGACCTCCTAGGCTCTCAAGGACAGTGTGATGACCTTGGGCCCATAAGATCCTGAATTTAATCACACCTGCAAAGTCAATTTTGCCATGTCAGGTACCAGTCACAGCTCCTGGCGATTTTAGGACAAGGGCCTACTTGGGAGCCATCATTCAGCCTCTACTTCCTTTGGGGCCCCACAAGCTGATCATTCTGGGCTTTTCCTGCTGTCCTTTCAATACAAGGATGTAAGCCTTCTTTTTGCCCTGAAAAGTTTCTTTGAATTATATTTTAAATATAGATATAAATACTGTTTTTCCTATCGTTGTACAAGGTGGGGTAGCATTGGGAGCTGTCTGATTTGTGTTAGGAATCAGGCAACAAGTGGGCCTATTGCCTATGGGATATTTTTAAAGTATAATAAGACCAATTAAAAAGTAACTCAGGGGGTGCCTGGGTGGCTCAGTTGGTTAAGCATCTGACGTCAGCTCAGGTCATGATCTCCCGGTTCATGAGTTTGAGCCCTCCATTGGGCTCTGTGCTGACAGCTCAGAGCCTGGAACCAAGCTTCAGAGTCTGTGTCTCCCTTTCTCTCTGCCCCTTGCCTGCTCACACTCTGTCTCTGTCTCTCAAAAATAAAAAATAAAAATTAAAAAAAGGTAACTTGAATTTGATTGCCATCGGAGTCCAGCAATTCTAAACAATGTCAATAATAAAATACTCCTCCCCTTTGGGGTTGTCCATTCACGAGCATCCTCCCAACCCCGTCCCCCTGCACCTTAGCGGACCACTGGTTAACTTCATAGGGACTCTCATTATACTTTGTTGGCTTTGTTTTTAACTTTTCTTAGTCTGTCTTTGGTATCTATTATTTTCTCTAATCTCTTGCTGCTCTTTATTTCCATTTCATGTTGTTTGCTTTTTCTGTCACTATTCTTTTTTTAATTTTTGTTTATTTATTTTTGAGAGACAGAGAGAAAGGCAGAGAGAGAGGGAGACAGAATCCCAAGCAGGCTCTGCACTGTCAGCACAGTCTGATGTGGGGCTCAATGTCACAAGCTGTGAGATTGTGACCTGAGCTGAAACCAAGCGTCTGACACTTAACTGATTGAGTCATCCAGACACCCCTCTATCACTATTCTGCGTGTCCTTAATTATAAAGTCTGAGGATGAAGTTTCCTTTTTGCTTCTTCCAATTTCTCCTGTCTTGTTTCTGTGATACTTTCTTTACATATTCTATGTTTTACATTAACCATTAGTCCCAGTTTTTGGTTCCTTCTCTTGTCTGGATATTTCTCCCATGAGTTCTTGCATTCTGTTTAATAATATTCTTCCATAGAGGGATTTGCTTCATTAGCATATTTTAAACCCATGATGGAGTATTTGGTTACATTTTTCATCTACTACGTGACAACATTTCTTCTTGGTGAGTGTTCTTCCACTCTTGGTAGTTTTGCTCTTCTTTTCTACTTTCTAAAATTAACTCATGGTTGGATGAGTTGAATTTTCCTAGACCAGCTACATGCAGTAGTTTCTCAGGAAGGGGGAAGGACCCTAGCATACTTCCAGGCTTGATAACCCAATGGTTCCCCTTCCTGGCACCAAGGGACTCAGTGTGTTCTTTTCAGGATGGAACTTCATGTGTTTTCTCTGTGTGGCCACATTTCCTCTTCTTCCCCAGACAGCACTGGGTCTCAGAAGATTTCTAAGACAAGCCTTGCACTTCTGGCCCTCTTGCCTTTAGGAGTCTTTTTTTTTTTTTTTTTTTTTTTTTTTTGCTGGTGGTTTCAGGACCACTCACCTCACATTTTGGCCTTTATCTAGCAACCTTACCCCAAAATATAACTCCGACTTCATCTCAGCCCTGCTCATGAGAGCTTCTTTTCAGCACATGTACTTCAGAGTGGCCCTTTCTCCATCAGCAAGTGTACTTTTTCTGGAACTATGAGGTCTGCTGCTGCCTGGCTTCCTCAAAACTCCCTGCCCGGCCCCCATGGTGCCTCCATGTGACTCTGCCTGCTGTCTGTTGCATTTGACAGGCTTACAAGTAACTTAAGTTTGTGGATTTTTTCCCCCAGTTTCCTAGTTTTATGGAAGATGGATTCTTCTGGTGTTTGTTTTCAATTCTCCTTATTTCTCCATATGGTATCCAGAAGGAAAAGAAGAAAATTCTGATAAATGCAATGGCCGTGTTAAATATGAAGCAAGTGTTTTAATGCCTTTCTTTTTCTACCCAGGTAAACTCAGAAACAAAGAGACATAAAAATGATAGAAGCAATCTTTCATCACACTTCAGTTTTAAATCTGAAATTTTAAAAAATTTCTTTAAATATTTATTTTTGAGAGAGAGAGAGAGAACAGGGGAGGAGCAGAGAGAGACGAAGACACAGAATCTGAACCAGGCTGCAGGCTCTGAGCTGTCAGCAAGGAGCCCGACACAGGGCTCAAACTCACAAACTGTGAGATCATGATCTGAGCCTAGGTCAGACGCTTAACCAACTGAGCCACCCAAGTGTCCCTAAACCTTCTTATATGATTTTCTGCTCTGAAGGTTTATAAATTTCCTATAACTATTTTGTGAAATGCTATCTGTGCTGCAAGTTACATAATCACCTATATATGCCCAAAGGTTCAATTACTTTCAAGAGCTTTATAATTGAAGCTCAAAGATTTAGTAGATTTTTTAGAACTCTCTTAGGCTGGACATAATTCTAATGGTAACAACCATCATTGGTCTTTCACTTTAAACCTCATCCAATGGATTACAAAATGACCATTTTATACTTTTCAACTTAGAGAATGACAAGACAGAGAAGGCTGAGTTTTGCGATTACAGTGCTGCAAAGAACTGAACACTGCACCGCAAGTGTATTGCCTCTCGTCTTCAGTATCTTCCCCTGCAGAAGGAAGCCACATGTGGATATAATACGTATTCACTTTTATATTTCCACCTCTAGGCATTTCATTTACTCCCCATCTAATTTCCTAGTCTTCTCTTTCTAAAATGCTTCTGCAATCTATTTTGTATAGTAGTCATTACTTTTTCAGGAAAACGAATACCTTTTCCTGTCATTTTGATTCCAGCCTTATCTTCTTGAGGCATTGGAAATTGTCACAGGTGTGTGCATGTGTGTATCTAATAAGAAGTTTTGTAAAATGTAAAAACCTAAACACATATAAACTACTTTCTTTGAGTCCCCTAATTCTGATCTGACTTTACTTTTCATCTGTGAACCAATCTCTAGGTGTATGAATGGACAGGACTGAGCTTTATACCAGTTCCTTTATTCTGAGCATATTGAATACGTGAGCCTGGCACTAAATGAAGCATAATCACACTTCACTTGGTTCAACTTGACTCAGAAGCAGGTGGTTCAACATGGTGTCCTTACAGCTTCTATCTTACTTAATTGCACCTTTGATAAAGAACATAGAACTATGTAGTGCCTTTTTTTTTTTAAGCTGTTTCTGGATTTTTCCCTTACAAGGCCTGCTTCTGTGGTCTGATTGTGTCCCTCCAAAATTCACTGGCATTGAAAACTTTGGGCATTGAAGGTTGGCATTCAACTTAGCCATTCAACTTGAGCATTGAAAACCTAATGCCCAGGTTATTGGTGTTAGAAGGTAGGGTCTTTGGGAGGTGATTCCCTCACAATGGCAGAATTCTCATGAATGGGATGAGTGCCCTTATGAAAGGGGCCCCACAGAGCTCCCTAGCCCCTTCTGCCATGTGAGGATACAATCAGAAGTCTGTAACCTGGAGGAAGGCTCTCACCTGACCATGCTGGCACCCTGGTCTCTGACTTGCAGCCTCTATGACTGCGAGAAATAAATTGCTGTTGTTATAAGCTACTCCATCTGTGGCATTTTCTGATAGCAGCTCAAATGGGCCAAGACAAGGTCGTTAGTTTAAAAATGTAGCATAGAAACCCATAAGAGTTTGATGATGTATATTCATCATCTTTCCAAAATACACTCTCAAATCTCACGTCAGTTGGAGTTAGGAAGATTTTCCCTTTTGCTCATCTCTCTACTTTTGGCTTCTTTTAAATCTTTCAGTGAGGTATTCCCTACACTGGCATTTAGAGTGTATCAGGTCCTATTAAGTCCTTTCTGTTAAGTGGCCTAGAATCTACAAGAAAGCTCGCATCTCTTAAGATATGTTGGTCCTTTACAAATGAGAAGGATCCATATTTTTAGTAGCAAGATCATGCTGCTGAGTCAAAGTTGAATCTTTCTCTTTTTTGTGCATAATTTCATCTACTGACAATGAATAACATGGAAAATTATAAAAACTATTTCTTCAGAACTATTAGTATTATCGGTGCTATCATATTTCTTATCTTTGGCTAACATCTCTGGGCTGAGTGCACTCATCCATTGTAATGTCACACATGACTCATTTTGTTAGCCCACAGAGGCCATGTGTCCATCCATGCCAGGCTCTTTACCTCATCCATGTGAGTCCTTTGGCAGGTGCTAATGATAGGTGATCTATACCTAGGAATAGCATATACTGCACTGTAAGCACTTTATTGGGAAAAGGAAGGTGTGAGATACAGCCAAAATTATTCCATTCCTTCAACACTTTGTAGTCTTATTAAGGACACACAGTACACACACTGAGAAGGTCTCAAAAAAATTTTTTTAAGTACTTTAAAGATGAGAACAGATAAAGGAACACTCATACAAATATAGGCCAAGAAGAGCCTACATGCCATATAGAATACAAGAAAAAAATGCGAAGTCATATGGTATATCTCTCGGTCCTCAATGTACAATATATAAATATAACTGTGGATAAATACCTGCCGTTTTCAGGTGTGTATTTCTTCACCTTCAGCATGATGAAGCACGAGGATGTGGAAGAGGTGTATGTGTACCTCATGCACAATGGCAACACAGTCTTCAGCATGTACAGGTGGGAGGCCTTCTCTATCACAGTTCTCCTTGCCGCCATTGCTCACTCAAAGGATGGCAAATCCCAGGGAGTGGATAGGAATCAGCAGAGCCTGACATGAGCTTTGTCATCCCTGAGAGCTCCTTTATACCGATATATGGCCTAATTATTATTAGTATGGGAAGAAATAAATCTTATAAACTTGAGAATAAGCAGGTTGATAAGAGGCCTTGAGCTAATTACTAGCAACACTGCCCATAACCAATCATTTGTATTCTTCCCTTAACTCACAATTTCTTTCCTTCTTTCTTCTATTTTCCTCTTCTTCCACCCCCTTTGCCAGAGTTTAGCCCTGTTGATGGTCTTCTCTACCATCTTCCTTAGCTGGCAGAGAGGGTAGGCCCCTCTCTTTAGGCTGTGCTGCTGCTCTGATATTTATCCTAGCATTCCTTGTAAAAAAATTACTTTTTGTAAAAAATGTATTTATTTATTTTGAGAGAGAGAGTGTGTGTGCGCACACACGGGGGGGAGGGGTCGAGAGAGAGGGGGAGAGAATCTCAGGCAGGCTCCGCACTGTCAGTGAGAGCCCATTGCGGGGCTCGGTCTCAGGAACTGTGAAATCATGACCTGAGCTTAAATCAAGAGTCTGACACCTTACCAACTGAGCCACCCAGGCATCCCTAAAAAAATTACTTTTTTTTAAACAGTTATTCATTTTTGAGAGTCAGAGTGCAAGTAGGGGAGGGGCAGAGAGAGAGGGAGACACAGAATCTGAAGCAGGCTCCAGGCTCTGAGCTGTCAGCACAGAGCCCAATACAGGGCTCAAACCCATGACCTGTGAGATGGTGACCTGAACCAAAGTCGGTTGCTTGATCAACTGAACCGCTCAGGGGCCCCTAAAAAAATTACTTTTAAAAAGAAATATTACAACTTGTTCTGATATAAGCTTACTGTGTGGGAAAGAGGCAGAGAGCCAACATCTTTCCCATAACTAAGTGGTGGTGAGTTATCTATGAAAAACTCTGTGGTTACTATCTAACCCCTGTCATTTTTGAAAGCTTGGGAGGAATGCCATTTCTTCAGGAGCCTGGCCTCTGGTGTGAAGATGTCTTTGAAAAACCAAAAGAGAGAAAGATGAGTAGGTGAAATTACTGCAAAAAAGAGACCCAGAATATGGTGACTCACATGATGCAGAGCTCTATGTGGCTTGACCATTCTAGGATGGGGAAGGATAGGATAGGATAAGACAGGATAGAGGAGAGATTTCATGGAGGTTGGGAAGGAGGTGCTCCATCTGGGTTTTCAGGGACACAGACCAGTGAAAGCAGTTCTGCCACCTGTAAAACTGACTTTCAAATTCTCGCTGGTCATGGTCATTGCCACAGTCAGAAGGAAAAAAGAGCAACAGGCTTGTGAAAAGTTTTTTGCATCATACATTCTATTCAGAGAACACAGGCACATACTTCCCCATCCCTACCATTGCAAGGGTGCCAAGGAAACATAGAACTCCTCCTCTGGAAGCAGGGAAATGGAGTCTGGTGAACAGCTAGGCTTCTCTGCTCCTCTGGCTCCCAAATATCTGTTGAATTCTTCTTCCTACAGTTTGAATATACATCTTCCCACCTCCACCTCCATGGAAGACAGCCTAAACTGTAGTTCATGCATCCAACTCCAAGCCCGAGTCTTAGGAATGAGCAGTCCTTTTCATCACATCAGTCTCTCTTGGCTGGGTTTTTTTTTTTTTTTAAAGTTTATTTATTTTGAAAAAGACAGAGTGCAGGTGCATGGGCTCAAGAGCTTGTGCTCATGGGATAATGGTGGGGGTGGGAGGGAGAGAATCCCAAGCAGGCTTCACATTGCTAGCAATGATCCCCATGCAGGGCTTGATCTCTCACCATGAGATCCTGACCTGAGCCCAGATCAAGGGTCAGATGCTTACCCAACCGAGCCACCCAGACATCCTTTGGCTATTTTTCTCTTTGGTCCCTGATTCTGTCCTCTGGGAGGATCTTCTTTATTTATTTGTCTCCATGGCTACATCTAAAAGGTGACTAGATTTTCCATGGGGTCCCTCACAGCCCACTTCCTCCTGGTGCAAATTTGAGGGCTAAGAGTACTTAGTCAAACACCCCAAGCCCTTTGTAAGCCAGGTTTGGATAATATCATTTCTTCAGACACTTTAGCAGCCTTTTGTTTTATTTTCTGTCAGTTATATGTGTTGGTAAACCACACCCAACATTCTTTTGTTTTCTTTTTTTAAATTTTTTAATCTTTATTTATTTTTGAGAGAGAGAGAGAGAGAGAGAGAGAGAGCACGAGCAGGGGAAGAACAGAGAGAGAGGGAGACACAGAATCTGAAGCAGGCTCCAGGCTCTGAGCTGTCAGCACAGAGCCCGACATGGGGCTCAAACTCATGAACCTCAAGATCATGATCTGAGCTGAAGTCAGACGCTTAACCGACTGAGCCACCCAGGAGCCCCATCCAACATTCTTTTCTTGATAGATAGTTTTTCAGCCTATTATTTCCTTGATTCCTTATCTTCATGCCTTTCTGTCTTGACTAGTGGTGGCTACGACAAGGCCTTCTCAAACAATAGATTTAGGTAGAAAGGCAATATTTTTAATCCATCAGATTATGTGTCTATTAGATTAAATGAGAAGTCTTATTAGGACAACATAAATTTTATCTCTGCTCTTTCTGGTATAAAAGCATTTGGCTTTCTGCCCCTGTTAGGTCTCAGCTTTCTAAACTCACCCTTTCTGTGCTTTAACCATGTCAGTTCTCATCTTTTGTAGAAACATGTTACTAAAAGCAGAAAGGAGAATTTTGGCCTCTCCAGTCACTTCCTTTCTTAGTGTATAGGCTTGATAGACATAAGGTCTGTCTTCCATGTTATGTTTTCCTAAATGTTTTGTCACAGCACAACATGCATGTACAGTTTTCAAGCCCACAATATTTGTTTCCTCAGTGCTCTCTGCCTGACCATGAGCAAACACAACATATTTTAGTTTGGGTGATAACAGAATCCTCCTTTAGTACCAATAAGTTAGGGTAGACTAAACTGTCATAACATTAACCCAATGGCTTAAACATAATAGAAATCCCTTTTCTTCTCATTGAACAGTCCAGAATGTTTGTTGCAGGTTAAGGCAAGTGAGAAAGACATCCCTCTACCTAGTCTTCAAGAACTCAGGCTACAACACTTGGCTTCCAAGGTCATTCTGGTCATTGTCATTAGCATTCCACACAGTCCTACTGAGGAAGAAGCAAGGAGAGGTGTTTGTGAGAATTGTTTTGGCCAATCCTTTTAGTGGTACATATCATTTCTGTTCACATGACATTAAGAGAACTCAATCAACAGTACTCCAAATGCATGAGAGTCTGGGGGGAACAGGGGAGGACATATTTTGGTAAAGAGGTGGCTGTCTACTACAAAGACTAAGTAGTTGGTGCCTTTTTTTCTTTACAGCTATGAAACAAAGGGGAAATCAGATACATCCAGCAACCATGCAGTACTGAAGCTGGCCAAAGGGGACGAAGTTTGGCTGAGAATGGGCAATGGCGCACTTCATGGGGACCATCAGCGCTTCTCTACTTTTGCAGGCTTCCTGCTCTTTGAAACCAAATAAATATATGAATAGACCAGCTCTACTTTTGGGAAGACTTATGGCTGAGCTGGTATTGTTATGATCTGAGGGACATTAGAGTTGAGGGTTCTACTCAGAGGAGCTCAGAAGAAGAATCCACAAAACTGTCTTCCCAAGTGATCTTGACTAATATACTCAGCACCTTTATTCTTCCCTAAGCACCTAAAAAAGAATTCCATTCTTGATACAGGTCGGAAATAATTGTTCCCATCAAAGAAGTCATTTGCAAATAATTTGGCTGCTCTGTTTTTAATTTAATAGCAACTTTCAGGAATTCCTGAGGTTTGAGGCTCATCGTTCTTTATAATATTTCAAGGAATAAGGTGCAGTGATTATGATGGGGCCAGGCAGGAACAAGGGCACTTGTCAGGACCAAGTTATCAGAAACATTTGTAAAGCCTAGACTGGGAAGTAACACTTTGATCCAGTGGGTCAATATTTATGAATAAAGTATAGATATTTTTAGTAATTCTAGATAGCTTTTAGATAGGAAAAGTATTCACAATGCCCACAAATAATGGACTCCTCCTTTGTTATAAGGATACTGCTGTATTTAAATCTTGACTTGTAATGGCTTGTATTTTTGGACATAGAATTTTCTCACATCCAAAATTGGGTTTATCAGATCTGCCTTCTTATATTCACTTTTTCCCACTGAGTTTCTTAGATTGCAATAGATCTTTGTTGACTCTGACCTGAAGAACCAGCTGAGGTGATCTTAGATCCACATATACAGATATAGTGATCTTCTCTCTCAATTTAGAAATTACACCAATAAACTTTACCCACACTGAAATGTCATTTGAGGGAGCTGTAAACTCAGTTATATACAGTTAAACTAATGGATGCAAAATATAAGGGCATTCCATTTCGAAGACATACAATAAAATCTCTTAACCTTTTTAAAAATAAAAAAATGATATGACTTCTTTGATTACCGTATGTAAGGAACATTTATAAAGCAGCTGTGCTCCTTGACTTTTGCCTATCCCTTCCAAAAGGGATAAATTCAGAAGATAGTACCCCAAATTGGTTTATTTTAAGCAAAGAAAGCATCATTGGAATATGTGTTTATCCTGCTGTAGAATCACATTTAAAAGGCACTAGAGAGACGCCTATCTGACAAGTATCATTTAATGAATTCCCTTGGAAGCAATTAGCCCATGATTAATTTTCTGTAACAATTTGAATTTCTACAAAGGCTTTTAAACTGTGGGTTTAATTGTATTAATTATCCCCTACAGATGGAAGCAGAGAGAAGTAGGGCTGCCCTATTAGCTAACTTAGTGGGCTCCTTGCTCTGTTCTGTCTTTGACCCTTTCTTTTGATCTATAAATATTTAAAAACTCTTCCTGACCAACACAAGCAATGTTATTTTAATGTGACTGGATATTAGCCAAAATGTGCTTGACTGGTTGATAATGTCTTCGTGATTTTGTGAATGTCCCCTGCCATCCCTGGGGCTGTGGGTGTTGAGGTTTACTATTTCCAAACATCATAAATATTTTGTAAACTGTATTTCCCATAGACATTTGGATGTTGTATGTTGCCCAAAGGGATTTCATGTCTAAAGAACATATACCATTAATAAAGTGCCTTAGAAGAAGATATTGGCTTAGCTTTAGATACAACTGAGGCATGAAAAATGTAAAAGCATTGTATGGAAATAAACATACTTTTGTTAAATGTACTGTTTTATAATGTCCTTAATAAAGTTAAATAGTCATATGATTGTAAGTCACTATGGTTTGTTAACACAATGTTAAAATATTTTCATGCAGATGATGTAAACCATATATCAATGATATGGGCACAGAACACATTTGTCTACAAGATCCTCCACTTTTCAGTTATATCATTTTTCTGACTTCAACCCTCTGCAATTTTATGATATTGATGTTTGGAGGTCCTTTAATGAAATCTGAATATCTCTAAAAGGACAGGATCTTTATCACATACATAAGGTCTTTTTTGTTGATGTATATTCTAGTGTTTTTCTTAGTAGAGACTCCCAGTTGGGTTGCAGGCAGGAGGAAAGGACTTTGTTCGGTCTTACAAATAAGTCCCAGACGCAAAAAGGAGTGGTTTAATAAGGAATGTGGGAAAAGGCCAAAGTTGATTATTTCACAATTTTATCCATGACCAGAATTATATCTGGAAGATTGATTTTACAAGTCTTCATTGAATTGAGGCACTAAAAAGGTAGGTATCGTCTAAGCAACCAACTTTTTAAAAAATCCCCATTACCTATTTCCCCCATTCTACCTCACCCCCCACCATCTCCCCCCTGGCAATCACTAGTTTGTTCTCTGAATTTGTCTCTGTTTTTTTGTTTGTTTGTTCATTTGCTTTGTGTTTAAAATTCTACGTATAAGTGAATTATTTATTTTTATCTGTTTGAATTATTTCACTTAGTATGATACTCTCTAGGTCCATCCATGTTGTCACAAATGGCAAAATTTCATTCTTTTTTAGGGACGAGTAATATTCCATGGTATATATACCAGGTCTTCTTTATCCATTCATCTATTGATGGGAATTGGGTTGCTTTCATATCTTGGCTATAGTAAATAATGCTTCAATAAACATAGGAGTGCATATATATTTTCAAATTAGTGTTTTGGTTTTTGGTAAATACCCAGTAGTAGAATTACTGGATCATATGGTAATTCTATTTTTAACTTTTTGAGGAACTTCCATACTGTTTTTCCCAGTGGCTGCACCAATATACATTCCTACCAACTGTTACTAGGGTTCTTTTTTCTCCACATACTTGCCAACACTTGTTATTTCTTGTCTTTTTAATTCTAGCAATTCTGACAGGTATAAGATGACACTCCACTGTAGTTTTGATTTGCATTTCCCCAACAAGTAGTAATGTTGAGCATCTTTTTGTGCATCTGATGGCCATCTGGATGTCTTTTTGGAAAAATGCCTATTTAGGTCCTCTGCCCAGTTTTAGTTGGATTATAGGTTTTTTGATGTTCAGTTGTATAAGTTCTTTATATATTTTGGATATTAACCCCTTAGTGGATATATAATTTGCAAATATCTTCTCCCATTCAGTAGATTGCCTTTTTGCTTTGTTGATGGTTTCCGTCACTGTGCAAAAATAGCAACATTTTAAAAGAAATACATTCTTTCATTAGCTATTTGGTTATCCTGAAATATTGTTCATATGGAAAATAAGATAGATACTTGATTTTTTTTTCACTTTTATTTACCAATTCTTAGAATAAAGAGTTGGTGCCCTACAAATCTTCAAAGGTAATTAATAAGGTCTCTTTGAAAGCATTATTATTGACTTATGATTTGCCTATATTTAATGTGCTTCAATCCATCATAGTCATTATTATAATTTAATAGCCCCATCTCAATTGTCAGCAGAGGCCCTTCAAGTTAGTACCTCTATTCTTTTGGCCCAGAATCAGGCTGGGTCTCTCCCAGCAGGGCAGAGATGAGTGGAAACTGTACATTTGTACCCGAACCAGACTTTCACGCTGTGACCTTCAGTGTGACTCCAGTGGCCCAGGTCCTGCCAATTGCCTGAATTCAGCAATCTCAGGCAATTATGTAAACTACTTGATATCCTTCTGATGAATTCTGTTGTATTTAAGCCAAGAATCCAATTGATCTAAGAGAAAGGAGTAGAAATAGGGAGACAAGTTAGGATAAGATATAGTACAAAAGCAAGTTCAGAAAAGTGACTGCAATGTAACATCATTTATATAAACTAAAATTGCAGAATATACAAAATAAACAAGAGACAGTATATAAGTACTACAGCTATAGCATCGATAGACTATGGACTACATATCAAAATCATGGGAGTGCTTGTGTATTGAACGGTGGAGTGAGCAGGAGCAAAGACATATAACTTTGAGTGGGGGTGGGTGGGTAAAGGAGACTTTAGCTACGGAAGGAATTAAAAGCAGCTGGCCTGTGATCTATGTACCCCCTTTAGTACATGGATGCCTTTAGGAAGCTGAAGAAAAAGGCAGGTGACTCTCTTTGTCAATTGTACCTAATTACCTTGGGTAAATAAATGAATGATATATGCCAGAAAGAAGAGACTGTATCTATTTAATGCATTTAACAGGCTAGCACTGGCTATATAGGATTACTTATGCCAAACAAACCCAGAATCCAGGAAGCGCAGTTCCATAGCTAAGTAACTTCCTGGGATGTAAAATGAAGTCTCTTAGGTACCTGAAAACCTCATTAGAGATATCAACTATAGTCGTGGGTCAGAGGGTATATTAGTTTGCTAGGGCTATAACAAAATATCATAACTCCCCCTCCCAACCTTCTTTTTTTTTTTAATGTTTATTTATTTTTGGGAGAGGGAGAGAGAGAGAGGGAGAGGGAGAGAGAGAGACAGATTATAAGTGTGGGAGGGGCAGAGAGAGTTGAAGCCACAGAATCTGAAGCAGGCTCCAGGCTCTGAGCTGCCAGCATACAGTCTGACATGAGGCTCAAACCCATCAACTGTGAGATCATGACCTGAGCTGAAGTTGGATACTTAACTGACTGAGCCATCCAGGTGCCACCCACTCCCCCAATCTTTTTCACAGTTTTATTAGTTTGCTCAGGCTGCCATAATAAGGCACTACAGGCTGGGTAGCCTAAACAACAGAAAAACATTTTCTCAAGTTCTGGAGGCTAAAAGTGTAAGATCAAGGTATCTTCAAGTTTGGTTTCTTCTGAGGCCTTTCTCCTTGGCTTGCAGATAGATAGCCACCTCTGCTGTGTCCTCACATGGTCATCCCTTAGTCCTTGCTTTCTGTGTCCTAATCTTTAGTTGTAAAGACACCAGCCATATTAATTAGGACCAACCCATATGACTTCATTTTATCTTAATTACCTCTTTCTAAGCTCTAGCTCCAAATACAGTCACATTCTGAGGTACTACGGGGGGAGGGGGGAGGACTTCAATATATGAATTTTGAAGGGACATAATTCAGCCTGTAACAGAGGATATGTGTCCAATGTAGAAAGGAAGAGTCTTGTAAGATTCTCCAGATGTCTGATTTGGCTGAGCTTTTCCATGACCTGTATCTTTGAGCTTCTTACTTCATGCTGGGTAATATCTCTGTTTCATGTGAATCTGACCCTGGCTGTTAGCTTAAGCTATTATTTCTGTGCTGTTTGTTTTTTAGAACAATAGACTGTAAGCAAATATGAAAAAATATCGTGTCAATCTGGATGTCTTCTGTAACATTCTTTGCAATTTACTTTCTTTTCAGGTTTTTAAAAATAAACATAAAACAAGAGAAGAGGGTAAGGAGGCATACGTCTGAACAACGGTAGGAACATGGACTAGACAAGGACAAAGAGGTGTTGTATTAATTACACAATGAGGCTTTCGGATGTGGTTCTAATGTCCTGGCAACCTACTAAGCAAACCAAATTCTAACCCTGTAAATGCCTCAAAGTTATGAAACTGAAACCTGAGAACATCCCGTCACAAACAGCCAAGTAGATTTTAATCTATCTAGAGCTAATCAATGATTTATTTGTTTTTCTCTATACAAGCTTCTCCCCAGCGCCAGGGGGTAGAATGCTCCAAACCACTTCCTTTTTGGTGCTGCTTGATTAGATTTTGCTAAAACAAAACAAAACAAAACAAAACAAAACCTTAAAATATTTAACAAGCCGCAGTTTACCTTTTAACAGAAGATCTGCAGAGAGCGAGGCAAGGAAAGAGACAAGCGGCAGGCAACCCCTCAAAGGGAAACCCGCCGAAGGAAAGAAAAACCACCTATTGGACTAGGCCAGGAGGCGGGGCCAGGAGCCTACAGATGCAGACTCTGGGACAGCGGCCCTGCGCAGGCGCAGGAGGGAGGGACCGCTCGGAGGCTAGGCCTACCCGGAGATCCGGGCTCATGAAACCTCTCCTTCACTTGGAGAGCCGGGTCCCATGGCGTTGCGGGGCATCCGGGTGTTGGAGCTGGCCGGCCTGGCCCCAGGCCCCTTCTGCGGTATGGTCCTGGCGGACTTCGGGGCCGAGGTGGTGCGCGTGGACCGGCCGGGCGCCACAGGGGACGTGAGCTTCTTGGGCCGGGGCAAGCGCTCGCTGGCGGTGGACCTGAAGCGGCCGGAGGGAGCGATCTTGCTGCGGCGCCTGTGCATCCAGGCGGACGTGATGCTGGAGCCCTTCCGCCACGGTGAGCCCCTGGCGCCTGCGCGGCCCCGGTGGGGGACCTGACCCGGGAAGGTCCCCGCCAAAGGCAGGGGCCGGGCCGTATGACAGGCTGCGCTGGCCACACATATGCCCTGTTGCAACACGAACCCTTTCCTGTGACTGCCTTTCTAGATTTTTTTTCTGTTGCGTTTGCTGTTGTTGGTCATTCACCCCTTGGGATGCTCTATACTTGGAATCTCAGATGTTGGGGGTGCCCTCGTTCTCATACCCATTTCCGGCCCCTTCCCAGGATCCTCTTTGAGTCTAATCACTCGTTTGTATTTGCCTTTCTTAATTATTTGAGAGCCACGAATCCTGTGAGACTCTATAACGAAAGCCAAAGATTCCCTCCCAGGAAAATTGCATGTAGGTACATAGCCGTTTTTCTACTGTTTTGGGGGTTGGTGTACCCTCTAAAGCCATCCTCAGACCCAGGCTAACTTCTCTGCCGTAAATCCTGGTGTTCCCAAGCTCCAGCTTCGGCTCAGTTTACTCTGCTTCCTGGAGTCACCTTTTCCATTCCCACTGTTTTCACCTTTTATAGACAGGTGATGGCCAAATCTAGAACTGTACCGCCGTCTTTTAGGGCCTTTGACCGCTGAAATACACAGACCCTGCACATCTCTTAACTGGCTATCCCCCAGGCACTGCAAGTACCATAAATCCCAGAACAAGCACATTATCCTGCCTCCGAAAGTAGCGTCTCCTCCTACATTATCTATATCGGTAAATGGAACCAATATCCGCCCAACTGCCTGAATCCGAATCCTGTACCCCATCCATGATTCCAAATATTCTTTTTGTTGTTGTTAATTTTTTTTTAATGTTTATTTTTGAGAGAGACAGACAGACTGTGAGTTGGGGAGAAGCAGAGAGAGAGGGAGACACAGGATCTGAAGCAGGCTCCAGGCTCTGAGCTCTCAGCACGGAGACCGACCGCTCCACACGAGGCTCCAACCCACGAACTGCGAGATCATGACCTGAGTTGAAGTCCGAGGCATAACTGACTGAGCCACCTGGGCGCCCCAATGACTGCAAATATTCTTAACTTCATTTGCTTTCAGTTATCAGGAATCCATACATTCTTCCTCCTTTGCTGCTGTAGCTTCCACCACACTGTTCTAACAGCCTTTTTAAAGATGATGTTGGGGTCTAGCACAACCTGCATTCATCCTCAGCTACCAGGGTGATCTTGCTCAAGTACAAATACAAAGCTTTGCCTGATATATAACAAAGTCAGTAAATGTTTGGTGAATGAATTGAATGTCTGTGAGGCACCAGGCATATTAATGTGTTAACTCATCCACACAGCCAGCTTGGAAGATTATAATAATTTAATATTTAGGATCATATCATAATTTAATAACGCCCCGTTTAAAGATGGAGGCTCAGCATGGTTGATTCCAAGGTCTTGCAATTAGAAGGAAAGTAGAGCTGTGAATACAGATGTAGCTGCCGGGTGAGAGGATTGTGGCTGGTGTTTGTTTAGGGGACAAGAATTTTCTGTAATTTACTGTAACTTTAGGAAGATAAAGACTGTAAATTTATTATATAGCTTTTATTATTTTTAAGTCCAGGAGATTAAAAATACTAGTTATCTGGATTTTGTGCGATAAATGCTATACTTATAAGAGCTCTTAGATGCTATTGTAGCAAATCTTTCCGCGGATATTTTGGTGAGCCTTTTGTGAAGGTGCTCATGCTAGGCACTTTAGAAGCCCATGGAAACAGATCAGGTGTGAATCTTGCCCGAGGAGCTTCTAAGCCGATGGGGAAGATGATGGAATATATACACACATAAGCACAGTGTGAGGTAGAAGGTGGCAGATGATGATGTAGGCACAGAAAATGAAAAGACCTGAAAAGCATTCAAAAGTGAAAATTTTGACCAAATTCAGCCCCGGGGAATCTTCTTCCAGGAGAACAAGCCATTTCTAATAAATTTCTGAGGAGGGTATTTGGGGGAACTATTAAGACACTGACTAAAGGAAGGAATGGCCCACTATGGGGATTGCAGAAACTTAGATATGCCTGAAGGGAATTAAGGTAGGGCTGGAAGGAAGTAGGATTCTGGGGGCAGAAGTCACACAGTCCAGAAATGGTGGCCTGACTCTTTGCATCCTTAAATATTGTAAACATGGTAAAACCCGCATGAATGTTATCGGTATGACTTGGAAGAGTGCCATTTTATGTTTGCCGCAGAGACAGGTTTGTACCTATCCTCAATTCCTCCCTCTTTAAAAAAAAAATTCATTGTTCCTTTTTCTCTTGAGGCGTCATGGAAAAACTCCAGCTAGGCCCAGAGATTCTGCAGAGGGAGAATCCGAAGCTCATCTATGCCAGGTTGAGTGGATTTGGCCAGTCAGGAAGATTCTCCAGGGTCGCCGGCCATGACATCAACTATTTGGCTTTGTCAGGTATGTTGACAAAGTAATTTCTCTACACTTTTTATTTTGTTCCCAGTCAAGATTTACAGTGACACTAACTAAAAAGAATTTTTAAAGGCGAAATTTAAATATTTATCAGAATCAATAAGGACAGCATGGTTGTTTAAAAAGGTTGGTTTGTCATAGAACACTTCTTCTCAACCCTTTTCCCCCTGACTTAACACACTTGAGGGATAATATACTCTCACTAGTAACATTTACTTACTACATTTCTCACTACAGTTCTCAGGCGTGACCCTGCCAGGAAGTAAGAGCCTTGGTGGTAATAGGGGCAGCTGTTCTACAATTTGAAAATGTTGATATAGTTTGATCTGGACTCCCCTTTCTTTCTGCCTCCATTGAGAATCATTGCCTGAGTCACCATTTTAGACTTTTATGAATATCTGTAGTTTTCAGGTCATATTGTCACTTTATTAGAATTTTTGCCTGTGAGAACATGTCTTAGAATGGCCTAATCCCAGAATTCTAAGAAATTGTGTGTTGTTGAATAAAGGTCTCAAATTTCCTATGAGTACACATTTAAAGATTGAGGATAAGAGTGTGGGTAGAATTGTTTTTTCCATCTATTTTAAAATAGAATCACTTTTTTTTCTTGTGTTTGATTATTTTCTTGCATCTCTAATAAGACTGGAAGTGGATTATACTGTTGGTAAGCCATAAACTAAATTGCTAACAATTTTTTTCTCAAAACTCAGTGAGTAAAAACTTAGCAATAAAATTCTGAAAGTGTTAGTTGGAATAAAGTTTTAGAGAGAAAAAAAGAACAAAACAAGGAGCCTTGTTGGGGGAAAAAGCCTGTTTATAAATGTGCTAACTAGGTTTAGATTTGGAAAAGCATCAGGTACTGGTTTTCACCATGTCAGCAACTGGAATGATTGGTTATTCCTCTTAAGATGTTCATGTATTTATTTAAAGAGACATTAAATTTACAGTTAGTGTTCTCTGATTTCTTTAAATGATGTAGGTGTTCTGTCAAAGATCGGCAGAAGTGGTGAGAATCCGTATGCACCGCTGAACCTCCTGGCTGACTTTGGTGGTGGTAGCCTCATGTGCGCACTGGGCATCTTGGTGGCTCTGTTACAACGCACACGCTCTGGCAAAGGTCAGGTCATTGATGCCAGCATGGTAAGTGTTAATTGGGGGAGGTGATAAGCCTACCAGTTGTTCCAAGTATGATAGGCGGCTGCCTCAGATTGTTTTGTGAACAAGATAAGAGATGAATGAGATTTGAAGTTTGAATTCCAAATTATCCAGGATATCCTTTTTTTTTTTTTTAATAGTCTCATATCCTTTAATTGGTTGTCTTGTTTTTGGAGTCAGTTTTCTAAACTTTTCATGAAAGTTCTGATTCCTGCGTTGGTTTCAGCAATTTTCCCCTGCCATTTCTTGTGCTCAGAATACAGTTTTTGAGCAATCTTCATTAAAAACTGGGCTCAGAAAGAAAGTCTCCTGTGGCAGACAGAGAAGATTCTTAAGGGTGCTAAAGCAAAATTGGGCCAGTGTAGACCTCCCTGTTACATTTTGTAGGGGAGACTCCAGCATCATGAAGCTTCAGGTTTTTCACTGTCCTGCACTGAGCAGGTGCCTTGTGTTATGCTGGGCGCTCTCCCTGCACTGAGCAGGCGCCTTGTGTTATGCTGGGCGCGCTCCCTGTGCCATTTCTCCTAATCCTCAAAACACCAATTCTCCTAATCCTCAAAACACCAAGTTCCACTTGGAATACTTTATTTTAAGGACGAGGAAACTGAAGCATAGAAATTTGCCCAAGTTCTCACAGCCATTTGATAAGAGCCCAATCCAGCATTCTACCTATTTACATTTGGACAGCTCTTTGGAGGGAGAATGAAGATAGATTTGAAGAAGATCAGATTGGAGGCAGAGGGAGAGTATTTGTGTTGTTGCTAAGAGACAAGAGCAAGTGCTGAAGTCACTGATGGTGGAATGGGTCCGGATTTAAGGGATATTTGAGATGTAAAATTGCCAGGATTTGGTGGTGCCTTGGCAGTAAGGGGGGAGGGAGGAGTCAAGGGTGGCCCCCCTGTTTCTGGCTTGGATGACCTGGTGGATGGCATCCCTGGCATCTTGGGGAGGACTGCCAATGGAAGAGGCAGCATGGGTTAGTGGTTAAGAGCACGGGTTCTGCCACCCACTTCCTCACCCCAGCTCTGCCGCCGACTGGTTCTGTGATCTTGGGTAAGTTACTTACCTCCCTGTTTCTCAGCTTCTTCTTTGTAAAATGGAGACAATAATGGTCCCTACCTCATAGCATTGTTAGAGAACTAAATGAATTGATCCATTGTTCAGTGTGTAAACAATGCCTGACATAGAGAAGGTGCTCTCTAAGAATTTGGGATTCTTGTTGTGGTTGTTGTTATTATTATTATAAGAGGAATTCAGTTTCGGTCATTTCAAGCTTGAATTTTCTTTCAGATATCCAGACAGAATGAATACTCAAAGTTTGGGACTAGAAACAGGTTTTATTGTCATTTGGAAGCCACATGAGACTGTGTGGTCCTCTAGGGAAGGGGAAAGGGGCAGAACACCATATTTGAAGAGTGGGCAGAAGAAGAGAGGCAAAGGCATAAGGAGAGCCAAGCGGAGAACTGTGGAGTGTTTGTGTGGGAATGAAGGATAAAGAAAGTGCTAAAAAAAAAAAAAAAAAAAAAAAAAAAAAAGGAACGGTCAGAGGGTCAGGTGTCAGTAGACACCTCAAAAGTTTCTTTTTTATATTTTTTAAGTTTATTTATTGAGAGAGAGAGAAAGTGAGCAGGGGAGAAACAGAAAAAGGGGGGAATCCCAAGCAGGCTCCACCTGTCAGTGCAGAGCCCAACATGGAACTTGAACTCACGAACTGATCATGACCTGAACTGAAATCAAGAGTCAGAGGCTCAGCTGACTGAGCCACCTGAGTGCCCCCTCAACAGTTTAGATCTGAACACTGTAAATTGGATTCATCATTGGTGACCTGTTGCAAAAGCTATTTCCGAGGCCCTCATCTTGGGGTCTTGGCTTACGCTTCCTTCTCCTCACAGGCTAAACCCTGTACTATTTCTGCACTTTCTGATGCTCTTATCAGGATACATTCGCATTGTCCTTTGTGTCCATCTCCGAAGTGTCGTGTGTGATTGATCTTTTTTTTTTAATATTTATTTTTGAGAGAGAGAGAGAACGAACGAGCACTCATGGGTGTGTACGAGTGGGGGAGGGGCGGGGGGGGACAGAATATCCAAAGGTTCTGTGCTGACAGCAGAGAGTCCAGTGTGGGGCTCAAACTCACAAACTGTGAGATCAGCACCCAAGCTGAAGTTGGACACTTAACCCACTGAAACCACCCAGGCGCCCCAGTGATTGGTCTTTCTGTGTCCCGCTCCTGGCCCAGTCCCAGCATGCACTAGTAGCAGAGCAGCACCAACTTTATGCCTACTATCTGCCCAGCGCAGGGGAGGGGCGTTATATATGTCTTCCTTCTGATCCACATAGCTCTCTGAAGGAGGTATGCTTACTCTATTTGGTATTTGAAGACTTCCACACTTGCTGAAGTTAACTACCTTCTACAGCAGGTGGCTGGAGGGCATCAGAAGCACTGCACCCAGGCAGCTGACACTCTCATGAGTGTGAAAACTCAAAACTCATGCTTTCAACCACTGCCCTCTATGGGCATGGTCACAGTGGTCCAAAAGGAATGAGTTAAGAACTAACTTGAGACCTGGGGAATTTTGAGGAGAATTTAAGATTAAATATGTATTAATAATTTGAATAACTTATTATTGATGTGTAATTTCTTATGTAGAGTCAAATATAAATAAAAGAAAATTGCTTTCGTCAGACTGTGTCTAATCAGAATTAGTAATTATTAGTAAGATGTTAGTATATGTGGAAATGCAAACTTGATTCAGGGTTCATGTTTGCATTAGGGTAGTGTGAGTGTTGGCTAATAACTCAAGGTCTAATGGATCAGTAAAGCATGGTGTTCGTTATTTTCTCATCTCTGGGAACCCTTGTGATACAAATAGTTATAGAAGCTGATTAGTGGGAGCAGATATCTTATTCTTTTAGGCCAGTAGTTTTCAAATGTTTTTAGCAGCAGAATCAGGCCTGCCTGTCATGTCCTGGGCTTGTCTCTTTGTAGTACTGTCTCCTTGGAAACTGTCAAGTTCAGAAAACCGTGGAACATGGCATCTCTTCTGCTGTGTTTACCCCTGATCTGGGGAAGTGCACTTGGCCTGGGGTGAGATGGCTGTGCATTGGCACATAAGCTGTTCATGCTGTTGGTGAGAACAGTGTAAAAGGTTGGGAAATCAACGCTGCAGTTTTTCTGTATCAAAGGGCTCTCATTCCTGTCAATTAAGCAACATGTGGATGAAGGAAAAGAGAAGCCCCACACCTGAGTAGCCTCATGAGGAGGTGAGGATTATAACTGTTATGTCTCTGCCCTCTATTCTTCTATGGTCCCAAATAAAGATAGGATTAAATTTGAGCCTCTTTGTGTCCTGAATGGGCCAAACTGATAGACCCATAACTCTTAGTGCATCTTTTTTTCAACTGACGCATCAATACATCTCGTATATAAAAGAGATTTTATGTGTATATGTACATATGTGTGTGTATGTATCATTATATGTGGTGTATCATTCTCTGTGTATATGTATGTGTGTGTGTGTGTGTGTGTGTGTATGTATGTATAAATATGGGGACTCTAAAATCTGTGTAACCCCCTTTCAAAAAAAGCATCTCGTTAGGCCACTTACACAAACTATACATACTATTTGGTATGTCACGTGTCAGAGCCGTAAAATTAGGTGTGCATGAGATTTCAAGTTAAAAGGGAAAGTTGGGATGTATCTAAAGAAATAGCCAGTAACCGTGAAAAATTCCATGGGCCTCCCAATTCCAGCTATTTGACATGAGGATGCTTTGATGGCCTTCTCCCTGGGGTTCGGGAATCATTAGGATCATAAAGCCATAAGGATAGGGAAGTAGTCTTTGGATAGCCACATGCATCCAGCCTTGTGACAGTTACACCTGAGGATGTGGCTCCATTACTGTTATTTCAGAACTAAGTTGGAAGTTGGCATTCCCAAGCTAGGTTGTCTGGACTCAGAAAACCTGTACATCTGCTGCTCGTTTTGTTATTGCTTATTTCGTAACTTTCTAGTGATCGTTAAAGTATAAATATTCAAATGAGTTTTCTCGGGCTTGGAGTCAAACTAGAATAAGCTAAATTTAACTGTAATGTGGTTTACCTTTAAAATGTGATAGTTTCATGTTATCTATGTGTATGTGATTATAGGTATTGGGATCCAAAGATTGATTTTTCAAAACCGCTTTGCTTTATTTTTAACTTTTATCCTGACAGTTTTTAATGTATATAATCACAGAATATATATTGAACTTCCGTGTACCCTCACTTGGCTTAAAAAATTATCAACATTTGGCAGTTTTACTTGAAAGGAAGAACAAAAGTAGTTCCTTCGAAGTCTTTTCGAACAGTGTTTTCTGAACTGAATAGTGGAGAAACCCTGTGTCGTAAACCTGTTCTAACATATTTTCTTGAAATATCAAGAAGTTTTGCAATTAGATAGTCTTCCTGTGCTCTAAGAAACATTGTTACACAAATGTTAAAAAAAAATCTAAGCAGAAATTAATCATGCTTTTACAGTTTAAATGTCTGGGTTCATCTTGTATTCTGTTTCTGTTCCAAAGGTGGAAGGAACAGCATACCTCAGTACTTTTCTGTGGAAATCTCAACAAGCAGGACTGTGGGAACAACCTCGAGGACAGAACATTCTAGATGGTGGAGCACCTTTCTACACAACTTACAAGACAGCAGATGGGGGGTTCATGGCTGTTGGAGCAATAGAACCCAAGTTCTACAAGCTGCTAATCAAAGGTAAGTAAATTCATGTGCCTCCCCCACTCCCTCCCCTTTTTTGTGGAGGTTCTTTAATCTGTATTTTTGGACCTTTTCAATTCATTGTGTCTTTTATTATATACCTACTTTATGATTAACCTCATTATAACCATCATTATATTGTGGGGCATTTCCTTTCTGTTTAAATTGACAGGTACTTTCACAAGTCTATAAAATCGCTCAGATCGCTCAGAGTTTTACAAAATAACCCATTTTGTGGGAGTTCAATTTTTTATTGCATTTCATACTCAGTAGTGTTTGATATTTAGGTCACCCTTGTGTGCCCATATCTTATCCTGAGAAATGAGGTGCTCGTTCTCCCAGTTTTTATTCCTTGCTAGATGTCCCATATGGGATTCCAGAGTACAGAGCAACTTTGATGAATAAGATTTTGTGGGAATATGTTATTATCACTTGATGCTTCCACAGTTTACCTTTCTTGCAGATTCTTGTCTTATTTGCATGTGGCCACAAGTTAGGAGAATTGTGATCCCTTCTTCCCTAATTGAATAATTGGACTAACATTATTTTGTTGCTGTAAAATGTTTCAATTTAAAGTTTACTTTACAGATAATTGAGTATCTAAGAAGTTTTAGAATATCCAGTAAAGCGGTGTGACAAGCTGGTCATGGTGCATCTGTCTTTTCAACTTTATGTTTGGAGTTTCATTGTTATGTTTGGTAGCTTTTCAGATGTAATATACTACTCAAAGTTGTTTGCATATAGCTGAAATCATTGTTTTTTTGCTAGCATGAGAAAGTATTTTATGATCAACAATATTAACTTCCCTAACTTAAGTATAGTTGGAAAAACATCCAACAAAATGGTTTATGTAGATCATAAAGGCCTTTCTGTTTCAAAATTAAAACTAAGAATGGAAGATATTAATTCAAAATTAAGGTCAGAACAATGCTATATGAGGGGCTGAATGATGGGGTCAACACTCTTCCCTCTGTGGTGCAGGGCCTTGGAAGGCAGTAGGGATTTGCACAGTGGAGTTTGTACCTAACATAAACCTTGTATATTTATGCATTGTCTGTACAGAATTTAAATGTAATAATAAAAGTGACTAAACTTCAGTCAGTTTTTGTTTTTGTTTTTAGAGAGTGCATGAGTGGGGGAGAGGAGCAGAGGGAGAGAGGGAGAAAGAATCATAAGCAGGCTCCATGATCAGCACAGAGCCCAACACAGGGCTCAATCCTTGTCCCTAGATCATGACCTAAGCCAAAATCAAGAGTCAGACACTCAGTGGACTGAGCCACCCAGATGCCTGTCAGTCAGTTTTTTGTCGTCATCATTCACAGACAATTCTAAATGACAATGATAAAATATACTCATTGAAAAAAATTTTGTTAGGAGAGCCTGGGTGGCTCAATTGGTTGAGCGTCAGACTTCATCTCAGGTCATGATCTCATGGTTTGTGAGTTCGAACCCCTTGGCAGGCTCTGTGCTGACATCTCGGAGCCTGGAGCTGCTTCAGATTCTGTGTCTTCCTCTCTCTGGCCCTCCACCACTTGTCCTGTGTCTCTTTCCCTCTCAAAAATAAATAAACAAACAAAAAAACTTGTTGGTTTGCGTTCTAAACAATTGCTACAGCTACTCTTGAGTTCTAATAATATACATAAGCTCTAGCACATTTTTATTACTTATCCTTTAGTAAATATTGCATAGAAATTATTCAGAGAACTCCCAATTTTACGGTCTTACTCCAGTGTTTCCTTTTAAAATTTGTATAGTTTCAATACCCACATTGAGGTCTCTGTTACATTATGATTAATTTTTGTATATGGGGTGAGGTAAGGGTCCAACTTCGTTGTTTTTCATTTGGCTATCCAGTTTTCCCAGCACTGTTTGTCAAAAAGACTTCTTTCTCCATTGAATGGTTTTGGCATCCTTGTTGAAAATCAGTTGCCCATAATTGTAAGGGTTTATTTTTGGACTCTCAGTTCTGTTCCATTGATGTACATGTCTGTCCTTATGTCAGTACCACATTGTGTTAATCATTGTAGCTTTGTAGTAAGTTTGAAATTACAAAGCGTGAGTCTTCCAGTTTTGTTCTTTTTCAAGATTGTTTGGCTATTCAGGTTCCATTTCCATATGTATTGTTTTTAACACTTATTATTTTTGAGAGAGATAGAGCATGAGTCAGGGAAGGGTAGAGAGAGAGGAAGACACAGAATCTGAAGCAGGCTCCAGGCTCTGAGCTGTCAGCACAGAGCCCAATGTGGGACTCAAACTCATGAACCACGAGATCAAGACCTGAGACAATGTCGGACGGATCAACTGACTGAGCCACCCATTGGCTCCCCATATGTACTTTAGAATCATCTTGCCAGTTTCTGCAAAAAAGGCAGCTGGGATTTTGATAAGGGCTGTGCTGAATCTGTATATCGATCTGGGGAGTGTTGCCATCTTACCAATATTAAGCCTTAATATCCATGAACATATGATGCTTTTCATTTACTTAAGTCTATAATTTCTTTCAGTGATACTTTGTAATTGTCAGTACACAAAAACCTACACTTATTTTGCTAAATTTATACTGAAGAGTTTTATTATTTTTGATGCAATTGTAAATAGTATCATTTTTGTATTGTTCATTCTTAGTGTATAGAAATATACAGTATATAGTTATTTTTGTATATTGATTATTTGCTGCAACCTCACTGAGCACATTTTTGTTCTAAGTGTGGATCTCTGAGTTTATCTTGCTTGAGTTCCTTGAGATTCTTGGATGTGCAACTAATTTGTTTTTCATCACCTTTGGGAAATTTTCAGATATTCTTCAAGGATTTTCTCTGCCTTTTTCTGTCTCTCTTCTTCTGAGACTCCCTTAATGCCTATGTTGGTGTGTGTGTGTGTACACATTCAGCTTTATTGTAACAAAACAACTTGTGTATTTTTAACATTTAAAACTGAGCATCTTCTTTCCAGTGAAACAAAATTTAAAAATAAACAGGAACAAAATTACAATAGACAATGTCAATTCCAGATAAGATCCTACAGGTTCTTTTGATTCTCCCATCAAGTGGCAGGGCTCAAATCATCATTAGGAGAGAATTTTATTTTAAAAGTGTCATCTAAAACGGCAAAGATGTCCGTTAAACATCATAATTAAACATGCCAGCGGAGAAGCCATGTTGTCAAAATGCTCACCCTAACATCTCAAACCACCCTTTGCTGACCTTCTATAACCCCATTTTTTAAAGTTTTTTTCTTTTTTTTTTTTAAACAAGAGAAAGTAGACAGACACATGTTGGTAAAAGCTAACTGTCCATATTCACATACAGACACAGAGTAATCTCTGAGCTCAATATACAGAGAAAGGAGGAAAAAAGCTGGAATTCTGTGCACTACTACACAGGGGCCTACCACCCACCAGCTTCCAGCAGAGCTAAGGGAGCAGAAAAGTTTTCTTTTTTCCCAAAGTGCACGGTAGTGTTGATTCCATTAAGTTTTTGTTGGGACAGGAAGGGATAAAAATGAATGTGGAAGAGAAAGTGATAGCGATTCTTTTCCCACTGTATTCTGCTCAAGTTATTTCCCCCTAGATAAGGTAAAAACCATGGTATTAATGGGATAGAAAAGAGACTTCAAAAAAACAGGACAAATGAGCGTAAGATAGGGGTCGGGGCAAGGACGGCAAATTGCTCTCAGGTACTAGAGAAAATTTTAAAAGGAAGGTTGGAGTCTGTTATTGTTCCATTAGTCATCTTCTCCTTCCTCCTCCTCTCCTTCCTCCCCCTCATTGTCATCTTCATCACCTTCATCCTCATCTCATTCATCAATATCTTCCAATCCTCCTCCTCCTCACCCTCCTCCTCCTCACCCTCCCCTTCCCCCTCCCCCTCCTTCTCCTTTCCCTTCTTCATCATCCATATTGGGAACCAAGTAGTACTTTAATGGATTTGATCAAATATCTTTATGACCTCTCCTAACTCATCTGCACCTGCATCAGAATGGTCAGAAAACCAGGTGAAGAAGCTCTCTGGCTTCTCATGCTGTCTCTTTCTGCTGGCTTTTTTCTGCATTTGACGTGGACATGTCATCAAATCCTTTCAAGATTTCCATTTGATTTTAGTGGAGTTTGAAGACGGGTCACCACTCTCATTCAGATGGAATTCTTTGGAGAGAACTTTATTTTCAAAATAAACGTTTTCTTCAAAATAAAAATCTATTCTGTAACCCGATTTAATATCTTCAAATTCTGTCACTCCAACTCTTGTCAAATAATGCAGCGCCTCTTCATCTTCCTTTCTTTTTGACAAATGTTGTTACCCCATTGTGGGATCATTGCCTACTTACAACATGAATTTCTGTTTAATATGTGCCTAATATTGTGTTACAGAGAAGTAAAGTTTATGGCATGTACTTAAAATAATAAGTATTTTGTGTCATTGTGTGTATGTATGTGTATGTGTTACATGTATATATAAGATTGCTTTTTGGAAATCAGAACATACTTTCCCAAGTTTTAAATGGTGTCTGAGTCTACAGGCCAGTCTTTAAAAGTCTGTTTCACTTAAAATAGCAGGAATTTAATAATAGATTATGCTATAAAAACTAGCTTCAATCTACAATTGTATTTATGTGGGGGAGAGGTTTTAGTTCCCTACAGGAATGTCAAGAGCACAGGAAACAGCCTATCCTAGACAATTGGTAATTAGTCCTGTGGCCTTGATCAGAGTCATGGGCAGGTTAGGAAACTGTGGGCTGAGAAAGGATGATAAGACAGTGGAAAAGCTGGGGTGTCAGAGTGAATGGTAGGAGCTGGGGTCTTTTGATTTCTAGTATTTTTCCAGTATACAGACTATAATCTGTGAGAACATTAATCTCAAATATAATGTCTGTTACAGAGAGAGCATATTGGATCCAATTTTATTTAGTATTATGATTCCAGTTTAAAAAAATGGTTTGAAAAGCATGCAAAGACTCTTGAATACTGAAAACAAACTGAGGGCTGAAGCGGGAGGGGGAAAGGAAGGGGGAGTGATGGGCACGGAGGAGGGCACTAGTGGGGAAGAGCACTGGGTGTTATGTGGAAACCAACTTGACAATAAACTATAAATAAAATAAAATAAAATAAATAAAATAAATAAAATAAAATAAAATCATACCTGAAAGTGTTAAAAAAAAAAGCATGCGAAGACGTTTCTAACAGTAGCTATGATCTACATCACTAGTTTTTGGCTAACTGGTTATTTTATTCCTTTTTCAATCACAGAGTTTGGGGTAATCAGGAAAAAGAAGCAAAGTAAAAGACATCCTTAGGAACCTTTTTATTTTGGTAGATTATAGTGATAAGTCTGAAGTTACGGCTCCATGTTTTTCCTTGTATTTGAATGGGACAAGTGGCTACAGAGGAAAATTTACTTGTTTATCCCACAGGTATCTTTTCACAACTATCCAGAACTATAACAGTTCTCCTTATTATCTTACATATCCCAAAACCCTAAGAAGGGCCTGCAGTGTTCATGTCTATCTTCTTCGGTAGGGATTTTCTTCTTCAAAGCAGCTTACAATTAGTCATTGCTCTTCTACCTGATAGGGAAGGAAAGGATGATACAAGTGAGCATTATGAGATTAACTTGACTGAACTTATGCAAAATCACATGCATAAGAAGGTCCTTTCATTATTATTCCACTCTAAGATCCACACTTAAAAACCCTCTTCCACATGGGAATAGAAGATGACATTTACACCAAACTCTAGTAAAGTAGCCTTTTGGGTCTGATGGAATCAGCGCTGGAGTTCAGGTGGATCTGCAGGGGTAGGTGCTTGTAGTTAATAAAGGAAGCACAGAGTAGGTTTGGGGCCTGACGAGCCATCCTTTCTATCAAGTCCCCAGCTAGATACTTTCATTTTCTCTCCACCACGTGTTGATGGGCCTTTCGAGGTCTCCTTCATGCCTGACACAAAAGTCTGTGTGCCCCACTCGTGATTTGGCTGGTGGATCACTTTCCGTCCTGTTTATTATAGGAGCAATTTGTTGTGTGTGTCTTTGGTTACCTTACAAACCCTTTGTTCCTAGTTCACAGCAGTTTTGTAAGAGGGTAATGAGTCAAATATCACTGCTTGACTAGAGCTCTTTTTGTCCAGCATAAAGGAAGGTGAGTATTACATACAAAATTGCAATCTTGAATTTAATCATTTATCTTCAGGCTTCTTCCTTAACAACTGGGTTAGTTGTGTGTAAAGTTGCTTAAATTTTATCTTTGTAGGGTTTGGGTACACTATATAAAATGTGGGGTTATTTGAATTCAGTATGACAGATAGTAACATCCTGAGGAAATTTCTTTTGAACACCTACTCAGGGAAAAAAATCAATTTCTGGAAACTAGACCTTTACAGATAGACTACTTTTGATGAAATGTAAATAATAAAATCTTGACAGTGGGAAGTCTGTTTTCAGTTCTGCTACCCGATTGATTACCTTTGCCCTTTCCAGCTGTTGGCTCCAACTTCAAGTTGAGTTTGAATTTCTTCTCTTGACCCATTTGAGAAACCCTTGTAGAAAATCCTATTTGGAACACTCTTGTGTTTTTTATTGATTATAATCACTCTACCCAAAGCATAATAATTTAAGAAATTGTGTTTTTATCTCAGGACTTGGGCTAAAATCTGATGAGCTTCCTAATCAGATGAGCATGAGTGATTGGCCAGAAATGAAGAAGAGATTTGCAGATATATTTGCAAAGAAGACCAAAGAAGAGTGGTGTCAGATTTTCGATGGCACAGATGCATGTGTGACTCCAGTTCTGACCTTTGAAGAGGTTACCCAGCATGATCATAACAAAGAACGGGGCTCATTTATCCCTGACCAGGACCAGCATGTGAGTCCTCGCCCTGCACCTCGGCTGTCAGACACCCCAGCTCTCCCTTCTTCTAAAAGGGATCCTTTTGTAGGAGAACATACTGAAGAGGTACTTAAAGAGTTTGGGTTCAGTCAGGTAGAGATCAATCAGCTTACCTCAGATAACATTATTGCAATTAATAAGCCAAGAGCTAATCTCTGAATTCCAGGCCTCACAGCTCAAGTGAGTTGAATACTGCATGTTCAGTATAGAATAATACATAAAATTGTATGTATGGAAACATGAAGGAATAGTATCATAGTAGATCAGCTATTCTAACCAAGAAACAATACTTAGTACACAGTAATGATTGAATTCCAAAAATGGTTAACGTCACAACTCTTGATTTAGGAATGTTTTCAGTTTACTGCCTAAATTGTGGCAGTTTTTCTGCTTTTCAATTTACTTGATTATATTTTTAATATTAAAATATTATGTATTTTAAATGAATGATAATTCTTTTTATTAAATAAAGCCTCCCCCCCCCAAGTTTACTTCTGCTTTTACGTTTCTGAAAAGCTTTTAAGAAAGTCCTTCAAATAGTACTTAAAAAGCAATTTATGACTCATTTAAGTAGCTTTGGCTCTACTGTTTACCAAAATGAAGTCCTTAGATAGAAAAGTCTGATCCTTTTAATGTGATAAGAAAATCTTTCAGCAGTGTCTTGGAATTAGAATTTTAGAAAAGGTTCTTCGTGTTTCCTTCAGAGAACCCCCACTGTCCATCTAGACCACATACTAGAGCCCGGCTCTGTGTGGCTGCCTCTTAGCATTACCCGCCATGTCTCTTAGTAAATTGCCATCCATTAGAAAGTCCTGCTAGACTCTTCCTCCTCTTACAGGTCTCTGGCCTCTGTTCCCATCACACCTGCCTCTGTCCCCAGTAGGCCCATGGCATACCCCTCACTTCATTCAGGTCACTGCCCGAATGTCACCTTAGGGAGTACCCTTTCCTGACCCCTCCCTAATATGGCAGCCACTTTATCACTTGCTTTCCCCTCTCCTGGTTTATTTTTCTTCACAACATGTATTACTGACATTATATTGATTAACCCCAGCCCTCGTAACCAACTGTCTCTTAACCAGTGCACACTAAAATGGAAGCTTTAGGAAGAGCTTCGTAGGTTTTATTCACTGTTAAATCCTCAGTTCCTGGATCAGTGCCTGACCCATAGTGGAAACTTTGTAAATATTTACTAAAGAAGTGACTCTCAATAGTGAAGTGCTGTCAGTGTCCACCTTCATAGCTCCATACTGATCCCCTCTGCCCAACGTCCATTGCTGCCTTCATTCAGACCCCTATTACCTCTTTCCTGGACCACTGCTCAACTTGCCTACCTGACTTTCACCTCCAGTACCACTGCCCCCCCCCCTTTTTTAATCCAGTTACTCTACTAGTAATCTTTACCACATCAAACTGGTCTTTTCATCCTATAAAATTCTTCAGTGGTCCTCTTTTGTTTTCCCCTATGTAACAAATATAAATCCATTTATGTAGCATATCAACCCTTTTTTATAATAAGATGTCTACCTACCTGTCCAGTCCCATCTCTGCTCCCCAGCACTTTCTATTAGAGTGCCTTAAGTTTCTAATTATATGATGGTCTCTCTTGCTTCCATTCCTTTCCATATTCTGTAGCATTTTCCAGGACTAACAGTATTCCTAGCCCCTTTTGCTCTAGCTTCTTGGTTTAGAAAATTTAGACTTGGCTCAAACAGCTTCTTTGTGAAACTTCTGGTGTTTCTCAGCCCTATGGCAGTTTTATATAATGATTATGAAATTTGAGTCAGATATCAGTTGGGTTCAAATATCACTCAATCACTGTGGTGTCCAAGACAATGCCTGTGACTAGGTGCTCAGTAATTGTTAGTTCTGTTCTCAGGGGTCCTTCCTAGGTTTCCATTGCACTTTGTACATATCTCTAAGGATAGTCATTGCTTTTAGTGTAGTTTACATAACTCTTCACTAGGTCCTAACTCGTAGAGTGGTTGCTTTAGCACACAAGAGAATCATCTGGAGACACTGTTAAAATACAGATTCCTAGCCCCAACCCTAGAGATTCTAATGCAGTGTGTCGAGGGCAAGACCCATGAATTTGCATTTTTGCCAAGCTTCCAGGTGATTTTAATGCTTCTGGTTCAAAGACCACACCTTGAGTGGCACTGTCCTAATAGATAGGAACAGAGTCTTTTTCGCTTTGCTACTGTCATAATAGGTGTTCAAAAAATATCTGTTGAAGGGCTGATGAGGGAAAGGATAAAAGCCAGTTTTGGCAAAAATCTGTAAATAAGCAGATGGGCTAGCTCAAATATTGATTTCTGTGATTGATTGACTTTATACCAAATGTTTGAATGAAAAATTGGTTTTTGTAGTATGTACTTTTTAGAGAATACATGTATGTAAATAAGGCTAATAGATTTTGTTAATGACGCATACTTTTCTTCTGAAGAGTCTAGGACCCTGTGCAGAAAATGCTACACTTCCTCTTTGGTTATCTTTTGACAAACTGTAGACTTAGAAATAGGCAAAGCAGTAGGTGAGAAGAACATAGGAGGCTGTAAGGAGGATGGAGAAGAAGCAGACAATTGAAGATGGCAAATTCTAGTGAAAGGCAAATTATACTCTTGAATACATAGGAATTGTATTCTTGCATGTGTATTTCAGTACACACTGATTTACGCCTTCTTTTGATCCTACAATGTAGGAAGTGATGGGATGCTGCACACTGTATGGTGATGAATCAAATGACATGGAAAACAAGGTGACCGGTTGCATCTAGGCCTCTTTATGCACATTTTAGGCTTCAGTCACAATTACATTGCACTTAAAATTTGCAAAATACTTTTACCTATGTCACATTAGGATGCCTTCAACTGCAAGTAACAATATCCAAAACATGAAACGTTTTGGCTCACATACCTCAAATCCAGAAGGATGTTGAGTTTTAGGGTCACCTGAAACCAGTCACCCAGACCCTATTTCCCTGCGTTCTTGTGGCTCTGCCTAATTGCCATCTTCCGTATGCTCACTTTATCCTCAGCCTGGTAACAAGTTCTGGATCTCATAATCACACACAAGGACGTCCAGAAGAAGAGATGGTCTCAGGAACACTCAGCAAATCTTATCTTGTGTCTCCTTTGATGGAGTTAAGTCCTCCACCAGTCTCTGTCAGAGAAGGTAGGGTTGTCCTTGGAGAAAACCAGCCTGCTTCTGGAGTTCCCCTGGACTGAACTTTCTGGAAGCAATGAGTGTGTGAGGAAGGGGTGGATTCCAGAATCTAATCCAGGTCCCATCCTGATGGACAGTGGAAGAGTGGACAATGGATGTTGGGTAGGCAGCCACAAATGTACCTCACATACAGTATCCCAATCTCTCTTCAACAATCACTGTGGGGGGTGCCTGGACAGCTAAGTCGGTTAAGTGCCCAACTTTGGCCCAGGTCATTCCATGATCTCATGGTTCGTGGGTTCAAGCCCCACATTGATCTCTGTGCTGACAGCTTGGGGCCTGGAGCCTCCTTCAGATTCTCTCTCTCTCTCTCTCTCTCTCTCTTTCCCCCTCCCCTCTCTCTCCTTCCCATTCTCTCTCTCTGCTCCTCCCATGCCCATGCTCTTTCTCACTCTCAGAAATAAATAAACATTTAAAAAAACACACACACAATCACAGGGATAGTTGAGGCAAGTTACTTCATTGTAAAGATGAGAATACAGGGCTCAGATGGTCTTAAGCCTTCTTAGTTCACATCTCCCTTTGTGTCTGAGTAACTTTTTCATGGTACCTCTAGGCCAAAAGAAATATCTAACCAGTCCATTTATAAGGAATTAGGTCTCAACACCTTAAGATTCATGCCTGAACAACTAATTAGCTCTTCAAAAAAAATACACATAAGTTGAGAGAAAGCATTTTTTTTAATTTCATTTTTAACACACTTATGGGTCATATAGGTGTTGGACAATATGCAGCTTCTCATGCCTTGGAATCATATTGGGCACCACTACCTTCATTTTCTGTTCCACATTTTTCATATAATACTTGCTTTTTATCATGATTGTGGGAAATCCATCCTCACAGAAATATGTAATCATTGAAAGGATTGTAGTGCAATCTTCTGTTGAAAGGGTGAACTACTTCACTGATAGTTCATGTGGTATCTGACAGATGTTGAGTTTCACTCTGTTTACTAGCTTCAAAACTTTAAATATCCTGAGGCACCCCTTTGAGTTCACTCTGGTGCCCTGGGGCATCTTGGCACACAGGACAACCAGTTGAGTAGGAGAAGATATTTGCAAATGATATATCCACAAAAGGGTTACTATCCAAAATATGTAAACAATTTCTACAACTCAACACCAAAAAAAGAAGTTATCCAATTAAAAATGGGCAGAGGACCTGAATAGACATTTTTCCAAAGAAGACATACAGATGGCCAAAGACACATGACAAGATCCTCAATATCACTCATCACCAGGGAAATACAAATTAAAAGCACAATGAGATAATCACCTTATGGCTGTCAGAATGGCTAAAATCAGAAACACAAGAAATAACAAGTGTTGGGGAGGATATGGAGAGAAAGGAACCCTTGTGCACTATTGGTGGGAATGCAAATTGGTGCAGCCACTGAAGAAAACAGGATGGAGATTCCTCAAACTAAAAATAGAATTACCTATGATCCAGTAATGCCACTACTTGGTATTTACACAAAGAAAACAAAAACACTGATTTGAAAAGATATATGCATCCCTATGTTTATTACAGCATTATTTATAATAGCCAAGATATGGAAGCAACCCAGCCAAGATGGATGAAGAAGACGAGTGTGTGTGTGTGTGTGTGTGTGTGTGTGTAATGGGATATTATCCATGAAAAACATGAACTTTTCATCCAACTTCAGCTCAGGTCTCGATCTCATGGTTCATGAGTTCAAGCCCTGTGTTGGGCTTTGTGCTGACAGCTCAGAGCCTGGAGCCTGCTTCAGGTTCTGTGTCTCCCTGTCTCTCTGCCCCTCCCCTGCTTGCACAGGGTCTCTCCTTCTCTCTCTTTCAAAAATAAGCATTAAAAAAAAAAAGATAAACTCCTGCCATTTGTGACAACATGGATGGAGCCATAGGATATAATCCTAAGTGAAAAGGTCAGAGAAAGACAAATACCATGATTTCACTCCTATGTGGAATTTAAGAAACAAAGTAAAAGGGAGACAAATAACAACATCAACAAACCCAGACTCTTAAATACAGAGAACAAACTGGTGGTTGCCAGAGAGGAGTTGGGTGGGGGGATGGGTGGAATACCAATCAATCAGTCAATCAGGAAATTTAATATAGAGAAATACACTGGTGATAAGAATGCTGAGAAGCCCAGAGGACAGTGAGGCAACCCAGATATAAGCAGCAACGGGACGCCAGGGCCACTCCTATGGCTGAGGGAAAATGGGAAAGGCAGTGTTACTGGGATCCTGAAGCTAAGTTTGCTTAGTGGAAGCTAGACCCACCATGGAGATGCAGCCACTATCAATCACAGCTCAGGAAGGAGAGATGGAGGGAAATACCTTCCCCCAGTCTTCCCACCAATGCCTTTCACTGGCCAAATCTACCTAGAAGCAAGGGAACCTGGGAAATTTAGTCTCTTATGATACAGAGCATGTGAGGAGGAGCAGGGAATGGACCTGAGCAAACAGGCAGTTGACTGACACTACAAAATGTAGTGTATACACTTTATTCACTCAGTAATTCCTTTAGCAAATATTTATTGAGGACCTAGTAGGTGCCAGGTATCATGTTAGATCTGGGGACACCACAATGACAGAAATGGAGCTGATCACTGCTCTTAAAGGTATCAAAGACTAACAGAAGAAACAGAAGAAACACAGAACTATCTAGTTATAAAGTGTGTTAAATGCAATGAAGGGAAATATCACAGTGCTGAGACAGGCTAGAGATTGGAGAAAGGGTGGAGTCTACCATTGCCATAAGTCTAGTTAGCTGATTCCTGAGGTATGTATGTAGAAACTTGTGTTCAGGAAAATACAGAATATTTATATCTAGAGAAAGTTTAGAAGATATTGATGTGTTCATATTTTGACTTAAGACCTGCATAATACAGCTTTATTGTCTCAAAGCTGTGTGTGTGATTGTGTGTAATAGAGTGTGTGTATATATATGTGTGTGTGTGATAGAAACAGAGGGCGAGAGAGAACAGAAAGAACAGAGAAAGAAAGATTGCTTTAGACAAACATTCTAAGGAGCCAGAGGGCTCACAGCAGCTAATCTCCCTCAAGCTTTACTGACCCCACCCCCTTCCTTCCCATCATAACTTGTGATCTTAGAAGCATGAAAGAATTTGAGCCCCTCCCCCCAGCTTGACCATCTCTGTGGGCTGCTCAGTCGGGCTCCATGTCAAATCCAGCTTGGGAGCGAAACCCCAGGGCCACACAGAAGGTGGTGGGCTTGCAGGCAGGGTCCTCACCCTGCGGCCATGGGTGGCAACATGGGGCAGCTTGGCAGTCACACCTGTAAGTCCCTAGCAGAGGATGAGCCCTTTGACCCCGAGGAGCCACGCAAAAGACCCACGGGCAATCTCATCATGCACAGCATGGCCATGCTTGGCCGGGAGTTTTGCTATGCAGTGGAGGCGGCCTACGTGACCCCAGTCCTGCTCAGTGTGGGGTTGCCCAGGAGTCTGTACAGCATGGTGTGGCTCCTGAGCCCCATCCTGGGGTTTCTGTTGCAACCCGTGGTGGGATCAGCCAGCGACCACTGCCGGGCCAGGTGGGGCCGGCGGAGACCCTACATCCTCACCTTGGGTGTCATGATGCTCTTAGGCATGGCTCTGTACCTCAACGGGGACGCTGTTGTATCAGGTGAGTGGACTGCACAGGCGGGCAGGCAGGGGAAGGGGGCCCATTATGCAACTCGACAGGAGTAGAATGAAGATTTCTTTATGTGACACTTAGTTGGAAACTGGTGAGACTGATTATCTCTCACAGGTTACAATAAACTTCCACCTTGGAAGGACCCAGATTCTGTGGTTGGGGAGCCTTCATTTTTAGAAACATCAGGACCCATGGCTGATGGGCTTTTTTGTTGTGAGGATTGCAAAGTAGGAATAATTTTTTTATCTGTTTTATCAAATGAAATATTTTTACATAATTATTCATTGCAGTGTTTTTTGAACTTAGGCTTTAGTTAGTACTTGGTGAAATTAACCATTTGCCAAATGACTTCATAAATACTTACAATATATTACCTATATGTCTAAATAAGGGCTAATTTTCTTCATAGCTTTATGTAGCAGCTCAAGGGGACAGTTTTGCACTGCAAATTCTGGACAAAAAAAAAAAAAAACCCTGAGGGTGAGCACTTTTTCTTGCCATTAATTAGCCACCAATTAATCAGTAATTGGTGGTAGTACTTAAAACGTTTCGTTGAAAAAAGAATCGTTAAAAATCATACACATTTTTTGACCATTAACTCCCAGGCTAGCAGAATGGATTATAATGAGGCAGGATAATCGGTTATCATGATTTTTTAAATGTTTATTTATTTTTGAGAGAGAGAGAGGCAGAGTGTGAGTGGGGAATGGGCAGGGAGAGAGGGACACAGAATCCGAAGCAGACTCCAGGCCTGCATGCAGAGCCCGATGCAGGTCTTGAACCCTCGAGCCATGAGATTATGACCTGAGTTGAAGTCATACACTTAACCAACAGAGCCATCCAGGCGCCCAACATCTGTATATATTTAAAAGAGGGCATTAATATATAAATTTGGTTATTTCTGCAAAATATTTACAAAAACCTCTGGTAAGTATGGTTTCCCCTAGGGAGGAGTACTAAAGGACTTTGGATGTAAAAAGTGGAGTACAGGCTTATTTTTCCACTTGTTTTTAATACTGTAATTTTTTTTTTAAATGTGCATATGTTACACATTATTCTTAAGTGAAACTGAAAGCAAGGGAACATTTTTTTTTCCCTCTAATAGGAGATAAGGTGAATGAATTCTGGCATGTCCACAGAGTGAATATTATTTGGCTGTTAGAAACTGTGCAGTTGCTCTCCATTAAGTGAAATGCAAAGATATGAGGAGAGTTGGTTATAGATGAACACATCCAACACGATCCCATTAGTGCTCCTCAAAACCCGGGCCTCAGACCGGGGATTAGCGTCCCTGGGGCTATTAGAGATACAAATGCCTACTGGACCTACTGGAGAATCATGGAAGACAGAGGCCTATAATCTGCTTTTTTTTTTTTTATTTTAAAAAATTTTTTAATGTTTATTCTTGAGACAGAAAGAGAGACAGAGTGTGAGCAGGGGAGGGGCAGAGAGAGAGGGAGACACAGAATCCAAAGCAGGCTCCAGGTTCTGAGCTGTCAGCCCAGAACCCAATGCAGGGCTTGAACTCACAGACTGCAAGATCATGGCCTGAGCCAAAGTCAGACATTTAATTGACTGGGCCACCCAGGCGCCTCTCTGATTATGTTTTAACAAGTTGTCCAAGTGAGGATTAAGGATGCCAAAGCTTGAGAAGTACTGCCTAGGGCACAGGTGTACACCTTTTTCTGTATGTCTGCAAGTGCATAAAGGGATATCTGAAGGAGGACCATCAGTAGGGGCTGGGATGAAGCATTTCCCCTAGCTTTTCTATATCACTGAAATGGTTTACAATAAGTGTGTATAATTTTTTACACAACTTTTTAAAAAGAGATATGATATAACTTGGTGCTTTTTTGTATATTCCCATCACCACTATCTAATTGCACCACATTTTCATTGCCCCCAAAAGAAACCTAGTAGCCATTAGCAGTCACTCCCCATTCCCTCCCCGATGACCAGGCATAGCAACCCCTCAATCTACTTCCTATCTCTATAGATCTGCCCTTTCTGGCATTCACTTGTGTAATTTTTAAAACCTGAAAAAAAAATGGTGAAGCTATGTTTATTTGGAAAAGCAAAGCAAAATGAAAGCAGAGGACGGTAATTTGATGGCAGGACATTTTGTTGGAAACAAAAATGCAAATCATCCTAAACCCGGATTTAGGTGACATATGTTTATTTCCTTTTTAGCTTTCATTGCTGATCCAAGGAGGAAGCTGATTTGGGCCATAACCATCACCATGATTGGTGTAGTTCTCTTTGATTTTGCTGCTGACTTCATTGATGGGCCCATTAAAGCCTACTTATTTGATGTCTGTTCCCATGAGGATAAGGAGAGGGGCCTCCACTACCATGCCCTCTTCACAGGTAGGGAATATTACAGAAAGTCTCTTAAGTTCCCCAGATGGGGAGGCGCTTCCGCAAAAGCCATCCAGTGACTATGCACGTCAGAGTTTCTGAATGAATGGATCTGTTGATGGACCGCTCCCATCACGCGGGCTCTTTCTTTCAGTGCATTTCTCTAAACAAATCAGCTTGTGACTAGGCTATGGAGTTTTTGCAAAGGAAGTTTACATAAGAGCTTTCTGAAGAGTTGTTTGTGGAGACTTTTACAACTGCACTGAAAAGAGGCCTTGTGCTCTTTACTTTTTGGTGTGTTTTTTGGTTTGTTTGTTTTGTTTTTGATTTTTGTTTTAAATCAGAAGGTAGCATCAGCATTACCTAAGAGCTTGTTAAAAATGCGGTTTCCTGGGCCTCTCTTCCAGTTATTTCGATTCAGTGGGTTTGAGGTGGGGCCCAGAAGTCTGCATTTCTGTGGCAAGTGTCCTAACAACAGCATTTTAAAACAAAACTAGAAACAAACCAAGCCAATGAAAAATCTCCATTTGTCCTAGAGATTTCTTCGTTATATAAAGAGCTGGCATTTCTTCAACCTCCTGGTTTGAAAAAGGCCATGCCAGAAGGACAATGGGGGGCTCTCTTCAATTCTTGGGGCTATTGTCAGTCTTCTTTTGCTGCTGTTGGATGATTCATTTACAGCAAAGCTAGCAATGTTCAATATCCATTTATAGAGCACCGGTCAGGACTGTTCTAGGACTGGGAGGTGGATGGGATCATACAGAAAATTACAGCATGATCCTGGCCTGGGAGTGTTTTTATATCTAGTGGGGGCAGAATTCTACCAGTCCATCTTATGTGATGTCTTTATGGCCCAGCCAATATATTTATTTCATGTTTTGATATGATCTGTCTCTGTTCATGGCCAGGTAGGTCCCATGAGAAGCAGAATCTTGAGTTTTGTTCCGTTTATTTTCCACAGCCAAGAGCAGAGCCATGGAAGCCATGGCTCAATATTTGATGTTTGAGCAAACATCTAAATGGTGAACTCTGGAAGAAAGGGGGCTGCCCAGCCAAGAGAGTAGCTCCTCCTTGCTTTAGGGAAGATGGAGGAGCAGGAGTCCTGCCCATCTGTCAGTGGCCCCAGCCACCTTGTCTGCAGCTGGAGGCTCCCACAAGAGAGATTCAAACTGCATTCTCCTAACTTAAACCCCATAATTCTCTCTGCTTGATCATAATTTTCTGAAATTAATTACAACAATGGGAGACTCTTTGGCTTCCAAACCTGACACATTGAGAGTTTTATTGCTCTTTTAAAGTACTTTGGGCAACGTGGCCACCCTTTCCCAGCTGCCCAGCTTATGTCAGTGTTAATCTTGGCCAAACACGGCTTTGTTGTCTTGGATATTTGAAGATTGAATTTGGTAGTTGGGGAACTTTTCAAAGACTAACACATGGTAGTATTTCTGTAAGTCTGAGAAAATATCTTGAGGGTTTCTGTTGCTGTTAGTGTATGGTGGTCTCATCAAATATGGTAAAATTTTCAAAGTACCTTGGTTCAGGCTCCCACTACATCTTGTCTGAGCTTTAGTACTTTTCCCTTAGCTGTCTCTCTAGTCTCTAATCTCTTCCTATTCCAACTGAACCAAAATACACCCTCTAGATTTGTACTCCTAAAAGAAAACTATGACCAGGGCACTCTCCCATTCAGTCATCTGGAGTGGCTCCCCATTTGCCTACTGGATAAAGAACAAA
This sequence comes from Cryptoprocta ferox, assembly GCA_028646485.1. Lineage (NCBI taxonomy): Eukaryota > Metazoa > Chordata > Mammalia > Carnivora > Eupleridae > Cryptoprocta > Cryptoprocta ferox. The sequence continues at coordinate 118,803,270 of CM053572.1, forward strand.
TTCCTAGACAGGATTCAAGGCTCCCCATAATCTGTTTCCAACTTACTCTTCAAGCTTTAGTTCCCATTACTTCCGTCACATTTTCTGTGCTTTGAACAATTTCCCAACATACTCCTAGGGGCAGAGGCCAGGTCTGTTTTACTCATTGCATCCCTCACACCTTCAATACAGCCTGGCACATCATATGTGCTCAAAATAAATATTAATGGAACAAACAAAGGAGCTTGCCCTTTCTGTTCCAACTTCTGGGTCTTTCCTCATGCTGAAATTCCCCTCTCCCATTCTCCCTTTGGAAATCAAAGCTGCTTGGAAACTTTCCACCCCCTTCCTGGGGAGAAGACCCCCCTCTCTTCTAAATTGCCGGCAAACAACTTCTAACTTGTTCAGGGACTCTACCCCAAATTGATCAATGCAAAAGTATCAAGTAGATGAACATAGAGGTATGAACAAGGTGGGTGACTCCAGCAGGAAGAGATGGTGAGATTACAGTTCATCTCATACATATCCTGAACTTCATTGCTCTTGGGGCCCATGTCATCTGCTTGGGCTGCCATACAGAATACCACAGACTGGGTGCTTAAACAACAGAAATTATGTTCTAACACTGATGAAGGCTGGAAGTCCAAGAACAAGGTGATGGCAGGCTTGGTTTCTGGTGAGACCTCTCTTCTTGGTCTGTATTTGGCCATCTTCTCCCTCTGTCTTCACATGGCCTTTCCTCTGTGCACGCATTTCTGGTGTCTCTTCCTTTTCTTACAAGGACACCAGTCCTATGGGTTATGGACCCATCCCTATGACCTCATTTAATCTTAATCACCTCCTTAAAGTCCTTATTTCCAAATATAGTCACATTGGGGTCTAGGACTTTGACATCTGTCTCTTTTAAGGAAGAAAGGAAAGCTTTCCTAGAACTTGTACAGACTTCTGCTTGTTTCTCATTGGGCAGAATTAGGCCACGGAATGAGGAGATTGGAAAAGTGAGGGTTTAGGGTAGGGGTGGGAGAGGCAGATCCTCTCTATTTGGGTTCTATTAGCCAGGAGGAAAGGGTAATTATTTTTGAATAGGCCAAAGCCAGTAGCTATTACATAGAATATAAGCACAATTGAGTATTAGCCTAATGAGAACAATTAAAGACCAAGATTATTGCAAGAGCTTTCAAAGCCCAATCTGCTAAAGGAATAATTAACAGGTAATTATATATTAACGTTATACTTCAGGTCACAATTTTACCTGACCATATTTATTATAGTACTGGTCACAGTCTCCCCTGTATTATAATTCAATGTGTATTTATCTTTCTCTTTTACAAGATTTTTTAAAATACGAGATTTGTAAAAACATGAGGGTTTAGTTCCCCCTGGCTTCTAACCTGGTGCATTGTGGACAGCAGGTACTTAGAAATGTTAGTTATGTAAGGAGACTCTTGGTTTCATAACCCTGCTTACATTTCGTGCAGTTTTATATTAGGTTAAACTGCATGGCAAATTGCATCAATCAGATGAATATGCTCATTTAGTCACCTTGCTTTGTCTCCTGACCAACACTAAACTCTGAATCCCAGAGAACTGTCTCTAGTTACAGGGGGGCTGCTGAGGGTGTGGGGATAGTTCAAAGCAAGTTTTTTTTCCTATTAGAAAAAAATAGCTTAAAACATCTTCCTCTTCTAAAACAGTACAGTGAAGTCTCACTTTGTTTAAAGCTTATCTTCTAAAGTCCCTGCCTAAGTGATAGTCATAGAAAGTCTACATTATTCATGAATATCTTTCGGATCACACATAAAATACAGTATGCCTTTTTGCCTTGTTCGTGTGCACAGGCCTGCATAGTGATGGATACACATATAACTATATCTGCAGAAACATCTCTGTAATGTTTACTGCTGGACATGGGCTCAATGAATGAGATAGAAGATAGGGTCACCTGTATTATTTAGACTGTTAATCTTTTCTCTTTCCTATCCCCCCCTTTTTTTAAGAGAGAAAGAGAGGGTGAGCAGGGGAGAGGCAGAGGGACAGGGAGAGAGAGAATCTTAAGCAGGCTCCACACCCAACACAAAGCTGGACATGGAGCTTGATCTCACAACTGTGAGATCATGACCTGAGCTGAAATCAAGAGTCAGATGCTTAACCGACTGAGTCACCCAGGTGCCCCATCTCCCCTTCTTTTCAAAGTGTGAATATTAACTGCCAAATGCCCAGTTAAACATGAATGTGTGACCCCACCATAGTGTCCTTGCTCCTAATGGAAGACCACATTGGAAAATGGAGTGAAAAATAACAAGCAGTGCATTATCATACTGCTCTGTCTTTGTATACAGGCCAGACCTCCTGAATGTACATGAACTTGGCAAAGAGATATCTGTAGCATACTGCTTGCATCAAACATTTTATGATAAAGGGATGTTCAGTGTCAGAGCCCATCTTGATTTTCATTATCAGCAAGACATCGTTCACCCAAGGAATCCAATCACCTGAGTAAATCGAAATCCTTCTTATTTATTTCAGAGCAATTTATTTCATTTTAGCCCATGGTCAACAATTCCAAATGCTTTGCAAAAAAATGTCAAAGGATTTGTTGCCAAAATATTTCCCTGCATACCTCTGACTTTTTTTCAAAGCAAAGACTCTACTGGCTCCCAGGGGAACATTTTAATCCCCCAACTTCTTCTGTCTCTTATATTTAAAGGTAACTAACTTTACTTTCCCTCCATCCTTGACATATGTGGTGGATTTCATGGATCCACCCTTGTCCTGCTACCCCATGGCTTCACCTCTGGGTGCTTCTGAGTCTGCAGAACCCACATTCACAGCAGTGAATTCTTTCTTTGTGTCAAAGTGCTTCTAACTGAGCGTACACCTGCTAAGTTGAACCTAAGGCCTTGCTACCTTTAGCAATTGGCTCTATCTGGCAGGGCGAAGCATGATGGGAAAGGTTGTCCCGTTTCAAATCCTGACCCCTTTTTTTAACTGCTGAGTGCCTTTAGTTTTTCTGAACTTTGGTTTCCTCACAAGGTTGTGAATCTTCACACAGTGTTAGCTGTTAATATCCTGCCAAATGCCCAGAGCAAGGAATCATTTAAAAGGATCAAACACCAAATTTCTATATTTAGTTCATTTTTTCTGTTTCCACTGGGCATGTAGAATCCATCAAAGTATTTGTAGTGACTCAGAGAGGAACTTGCCCCCAAGTACATCTTTAGAAGAAGGATGGGCAACTCATGGAGCACAACCTTTTTTAAGTTTTTAGCTTTTTAATGCCTCAGGTTACAAATGCTCTGGTTAAGAGTAATTAAGGACTAAGAAAAGACTTAAAAATGAAGTTTAGACATGCGTTCCTATGAACAAACCTTTCACACAAGTGGAAAAGATGCTGTGTTTCATGTTAGAGTCTATTCGAACGGTTTCTCCTGGGTGAGTAATTGCCTCATGAATGGTTTTCTTGTGCCAGCTGGGCTCCCTTTGAAGTTTCTGTCACTCTCAGACTTTCACATCTCCTCAGTCACTTACCTTGGAAAGGATGTGGCTAGAGCATAAGCCAAGGACACAGGAATTTCAGCTTTGTGGGTAGCATGGATGATTCAGAGCAAAACAATTAATGTCTCCAAATTGCCATTTCTTTTCCATTCAAGTGAGCAACACACCTCTCAAAGAGCAGATTAGAGAAAGAAATACCTGACAGGATTTTTCCTTGGCTCTGTCTTCTTGAAAGCTCTTCCCCCAGATATCAAATCAGCTTGGCTCGTTTCGAGGTCACATGGTCCCTCCTCTGTGATGTGCTTATCATTACCTGACTATATTGTTTAGTCATTTGCTTATTGTGTATTTTATGCTTCTGTAACCAGCCTATAAGCTTCCTGAGGGCAGGAACATTATCTTTCCTATTCATTGCTATAACACCAGTCCTTAGAATAGTTCCTGGAATATGCTCAAGAAATATTGGTAGGACAAATATTCTATTTTAGCATCCTCAGCATATCTTTGAGGAAGCTGTGTTACTAAGAGGTAAAGTGATTAGTCCAAGGTCTCACAGCTGGGTAGCAGTAGACTAGACTAGGGGCAAAAGCCCACCAACCTACCAACCAACTAACCAGTCAGCCAACCAAAGACATGGTTCATGTTTTTGTCTAGACCCCCCGAAAAGCTGAGCCCCAGAGAAAGTTTGTATGCATAGTTTACTTGGGAAAGCATTCCAGAGAGGGAGAGTGAGGGAATAGTGGAGTGGAACAGACCAACCAATACAAGAAGCATTGCAGAGCTGGCCATTGCTCTAGGTGGCTGTCCTCCATCTCACCAGGACCCTCTGTGGAACCTAATGTAGTTCTCTCAGAATTTTCTATTTGAGGGGATCAAGAAGAGGGATTAATCCATTGGTTCCAGTCTCTACTGGATAAGGGTGGTCCCATGGGTTTTAACCTCACCTGTGTGAGTGCTGACCCCAATCTGAGTGTGGGTCCAGATGCACCTGAGCAAAAGTGGCCAAAGCTGGCTTAGAACTGGCCACTGCAGCAGCTGTTGGAGAAAGGGATGGGGCTCTGAGAGGACCGGCTATATTGCACACGGGCTGTCCCTTTCCATTCATGACTTCTAGTCCCAAGCTTTTTCTCTCTAGCATAGGTGCTTCATGCTACTAGTCAGCACTGGAAGAGGTAAAGCATTCTGCAAAGTGCTCAATGATTTCCCTTATAGTGAAATGAGCTGTTGCAACTCAGAACAAAATATTTGTTCTGCAGAGTTAAAGAAAACTCAGGGTAATCACAAATGGCTCCATACCCTGGCCAATTAATTACTTGACCGTGCAGTCATTTCTAATCCTTAAGGAAAGAAACAGGAATCAGGCTTTATGTGTCATGTCAGGAAATGAGAAGTTTCAGGAATCTTATCTGAACTACAGTAGCAATGGTTATGCATATGCTCAAATCAAGAAAGTTGCTTTTGGGAAAATTATGAGATAATTAAAATGAATACATTTATGTGAACTGTTATTGCATTAGACAAACTAGCACATACTAGTAGCTTTCAGCATGAACACGAATTACATTTGACCTCTGGCAAACACACTACTCCAGTTCTCTGCATTTATTTGTTTAATTATGGAGAAGAGTATGATTTTGGCACTGCTTTACTGCAAATTTTTTGCCTGCAGCATAGCTAATGCCCAATAATGGAAAGCATAGGATAAATCTTTATATCTGAAATTAAGTTTGAAACCCCAAACTTAATTTAGTTGCTCCTGTGTTGAGCCCCATCGCCACAGGATGATGAAAATTTAGTCTCAGTTTGGAGTGTTCTCCCATCCCTTTAATTAAAGGTTGCATCAAAGTTCTGGGGACTTAGAGTGCAAGGGCTGGGGGGCAGAGAGTCCCTGGGTTTCAATGTCATCTGTTCACCCTGGCATTTTCTGAGATGTCCATTGTCCCACCACATCTTGGCGGCCAAGCTGAAGTGGTCACAGTGGAGTCATCTCCATTCTCATCTGTGAGGCCCCTGCCGAACCACAGCGTTCTCGGCCCCCTCTGCCATTCTGCTCTTCCCACACCACGCCAGGGTGAGGTGAATCCTAGGAGCTGAAACTCTCTGTTTTGCTTTCCTCATCTGTAAAATAGTGATAAAAATACAGTTGATCAAATATTCATGGGTTTTTATTTGCAAATTCACTCACTAGAACTTCTTTGTAACACCAAAAGCAATACTGATAGCTCATTGCCAGGCATTTGCAAACAAGCCCAGGGTGTAGGAGGGCAATTTGAGTCACCCAAGGCCTCAGTTCCAGTTGAGGTAGGTCCAGGTAACCCTTCTGCCTTCTTGTTTGGTTCTCATACTGCAAACAAGTGTCCTTTTGTGGTGTATTTGGTACCAACTTGTTTGCATTTTTGTTCAAGCATGTGTGTGTGTGTGTGTGTGTGTGTGTGTGTGATTTCACTGTTTAAAATGGTCCCAAATGTAATGCTCAAGTGCCTTCCGGGCTGCAAAAGTGCAGGAACATTGTGATGTGCCTTGTGGAGAAAATATGTGTGTTAAGTTTTGTTCAGGCATGAGTTATAGTGCTGTTGCCCATGGGCTCAGTGCTAATGAAACAACAATATATACTAAATATCTTAAATGGAAGCACCCAGAAAAGCACCCTGTTGTTCACTTGTTGAAGATGTGACTAGAAGTTTGCAGAAACTTAGCCCCGTATTTCTCTTCAGAGGAGTCATTTGCTACTCACTAATTCAGTGGTTGGGGTGACTTTCGAGAACACAGCTACCACTAATAAGAAGAATATATTGCAAGGACACCTGGGTGGCTCAGATGATTGAGTGTCCAACCCTTGATTTCAGCTCCAGTCATGATCTCATCATTGGTGAGATTGAGCTCCATGTCGGGCTCTGTGCTGACAATTCAGAGCCTGCTTGGGGTGCTCTCTCTCCCTCTCTCTCTGCCCTTCTCTCTCTCTCTCTCACTCTTTCTGTCTCTCTTAAAATAAATAAATAAATTTTAAAAAATGAATATATTGCAGTACTTTCCTCAACAAAGGGTTGTTTTGAGGATTGGATGAGCCAATATATGTCAAGCGCTTAGAATAGAGCCGGATACACGATAAACACATCTATCTAGACCCACTGCAAGCTATTTTTTCCTCAAGGTCTTATTGCCTCCCTGGGGTCTACCCAGGAAATGAGGCTTTGATCCCTTTCTGTTCTGGGATCTCCCTAGCCATTTGGGGGGTGGTACTACCCCCCCTACCTGCCACCCACCCCCAATACCAGCTAGACCCTAAGAAAGAGGAGCAGAACCACCACTGCCTTAAGAATTCACCAGTATATGTGAACCCAGCATGAATGCCTTGCTCTTAAATCCCATTTTCCACTGAATCTTCCTTCTGTGTCTTTGGAGCCTAAGGGCTTTTGAAACTCAGAAGCAAGAAGACACATTCTTGTTTCTGGGCTTTCTACTTTCATGTCCTTCCCCCAAAGCAAGGAGGTATCCTGGTTCAGCTTGAATGTGAAGAAGGATCCAAAGGGACAAAGGACCACAGATACTGGTGGGTGGATGGAAACAGTGGTCAACACTTGAAATGTTATCTCACCATCTTTTAGGAGAAAAGTTGCCTTGTAAATCTTAAGAAATGTCATGCCATTGTGTCTTCTCTCTTTTATCAGAGTATGTGTGTCTATTTGATTGATTTTCTTTGTACTCTCAGCCTCCAAGAGGGCAGCTCATGTCTGTCTTTGTCACTGCCACGTCCCCAGTGGCTAGCACAGTTCTTGGAGAGTAGACACTCCATCAATTTTTGTTGATAAACAAATAGGTCTGAGGAGACACACACACACACACACACACACACACACACAATAGCTGGTACTTATTATGTTAACTCTCTAGGATTAGTGTATATATATTTGGGGAAGTTAGGAACCATATACTTAATTAAACACTTTTGTGGCTATTTTCTTACCATATAGAATAGAGTCAAAATCACTCTTTCGTGAACGCCATGGAAACTTGGGGTTTTTTTAGTCTGATCTCTTGCTGAAGTCAAGTAGCTGGCAGCACACTGTTAGCTCTCTTGACTTGGGCAATTTTGCCATCAGAGTGTGGATTGTTAAGCCACACACCTGACGCAGAGAGACAGCTACAAGTATGTAGCAGATGTGGAGTTTGACCCAGACTCTTTAGACTCCTTGGTCCTGAAACTCCCCCAAATTACCCAGTTTACCGATTATAGTTGCAAACTAAAGAAAAACAACCCTATTTCTGTGTGCTAGGACTTCTTCCAGGATAAGCCATTGTTCGAGTTATAAGTTATGAAAAATAACATCTATCTGTCCAGCCGTTCATTCTTCTGAGGCTGGCTGTGGTCTGAGTTCGCAACACGGCCTCGCTCTGTGAACGAGCCAGCTGGATCATTTGTGTGCTCTTCTTTGTAAAGTCTTGTTATCTGACATCAGGAGATGTCCTGTTGATGGTCCAGCTTATGGTTTGGCCAATAGCCTGATGATTAATGCCGGGGCCCCAAGGAAAGTGAGGTTGGAGGAGAGATAAATGCAGTCTGGATGTAGATGTGGGAGTTGGTACTGGCCTTTGTTCCAGCTAAAATGATGAGGCTTTGTCTTGGAGACTATCTCTGAAGATAAAATCCTAAGCTTAAGCAGAAGCAGCAGAAAGGAAAGCCGTCAGTGAATTCCTACAGCCCTCTGGTGGCCTTTATCATATCAGAGGGCGTGAATAGATAAAGTTTAAATGTTTCTATCCAGAGTTTTAATATGGCGTCTATGGAATAATTAGTCCAATGGCCCACTATTCCTTTACAGGGCATATTTTGTTGTAACATTTAACTGCATCCCCCAATAGCTTTGGGACAAACAAAACAGTTTTGCCTGTTTTGTTTGATTCTTCTCCCTAAGAGAAGAGAGGATTGGAAATTCTCTGAGGTCCATGAAGCAGTTGTCAAAATGTTACTCGACTGATTAGTGAGGGAGCTGACAGGGAAGACATAAAGAACAGTTCCCCCAAGTTCTTTATGGTGTGTATGTGTGTGTGTGTGTGTGTGCGCGCGCGCGCACGTGTGTGTGGTGATTAGCAAAAGAAAAAGTGTTTGTTAGATATAAATCTGATTGACCCTAAAAGTTAGTAAAACTAGAAGTCCTCTGTAGTATTTTTGTTACAAATATGTTTGTAAGTTCTCTATTAGGCAATAAAAACAATACAAATCATAGAACCCTAAGAATGTCTGCAAATTAACCTCAGCTTCACAGAACTACACATCATTGCGCTTTGTCAGTTTTAGATGGTTGGTTAAAAATCCTGTAACGACGAAGTCCCAGTCCCTGAGAATGTCAGATAAAGGTGGAGCAGGTTGATTACAAACTGCTCTCTGACCTGGCTATGCGGAATGATGTTTGGACTAGCAGCACTGGTGCACGGGGGAGCTTCAAAAGAATCCAGAATCTCAAGTCACACCTTGAAGCTTTAAAATCAGAATCTGTGCTATAGATTGAACGTTTAAATGTATATGCTAAAAACCTAATACCCAATGTGATGGTATCAGGAGGTGGGGTCTTTAGAAGGTGATTTGGTCATGAGGCCTCATTCATGGAAACAGAGCTCTTAAAAAAGGGGCCTGATAAAGTTACCTTGCCACTTACGCCAAGTGAGATTGCAGTAAGAAGACAGCCATCAACAAGAAGCATGGCTCACCAGGCGCCCAATCTGCTGATGCCACAACTGTAAGCTTCCTAGCCAACACAACATGAGAAGGAAATCTTTGTCGCTCATAAGCCACCCAACTTCTGGTATTTTTGTCACATCAACCCAAACAGACCAAGACCATCTGCAATTTAATAAGACATCTGGGTGATCCAGGCACACATTAAAGTTTAAGAAGCACTGCTCTAGACTGGTATTTTGTAAATCAGGCACTTGGCATTGTTACTTTTTCCAGGTTTGGGATACATCTTTCTTCCACAATACTTGCTACTCACCGCCCCACTAGGTCAGCATTAGGCCCAGGTCAACCCCTGGAATGATCCCCAGATTCTAATCACTGGGACTCGATGACCAAGTCTTGCAGCCAGCCCTAGGCAGGTTGTCACCCGAGGGCAGTAACTGTCTTCTCTCACTTCTGGGGAAGGCTTTGGAATTAGGGTTTCTGTAGCAAGTCTGCAGGGCACTCATTTTGGGCCCTCGTTCTGCCGATGTATGTGCTGATAATTTACACGTGTTGCCATGTTAGCCCTCACAAAACTCATATGACGAGGCCTCACCACCCCCATTTCTCCCATTTCTCAGAGGAGTAGTGCCCAAGATCACATGACTAGAAAGCACACAGTGCAGGTTGAAATCAGGGAAAATTCCAAACCCCTTCTCTCCATGCCGTCTCCTGTCACTTAACCACTGTAGTCTGTGGCTTTCAGATTGAATTCAACCAGATGAGTTCCAAACATCGTCCTATCTGTAAAATCTTTGAATCCATTAAATATTGAACTCTTATGAACTTCAATGCTAATTAAGAGGAATCCTATAATAATTATTAATCATCAACAATAATCAGTAAAGATATTTGGGGTGTCCGGGTGGCCCAGCTGGTTAAGCATCTGACTTTGGTTCAGGTCATGATCTCACAGTACGTGAGTTTGAACCCCATGTCGGAGCCCACTTTGAGTTCAGTCTCTCTCTCTCTCTCTCTCTCTCTCAAAAATAAACATTAAAAAATTTTTTTAAATAAAAATATTAACATCATCTTGATATCAGTAGCTAAGCACTGGTTATTAACAAATAAACTCTTCAAAACTCCTCTATACTATTTGAATACCCAACTCACAGTTCTAGCATCATTTATTATAGTTTTTTATATTGTAATTTATTTTTAATTTCTTTTTTTAAAATTTATTGTCAAGTTAGCTAACATACAGTGTATACACTGTGCTCTCGGTTTTGGGGGTAGATTCCTATGACTCATGGCTTACATACAATACCCAGTGCTCATCCCAACAAGTGCCCTCCTCATTTTTTTAAGTAGCTGTTTACTGGAGCATCTTGGTGGCTCAGTTGGTTGAGTGTCCAACTTCAGCTCAGGTCATGATCTCACAGTTTGTGGGTTGGAGCTCCATGTCGGGTTTTGTGCTGAGAGCATGGAGTCTGCTTGGGATTCTCTGTCTCCCTCTCTTTCTGCTTCTGTCCTGCTCTCTCCCTCTCTCTCTCTCAAAAATGAATCAACATTAAAAAATAATTAAAGTAGCTGTTTACTTACCTGCTTCTCCCACTTGGAACTTCCTTCTGGGGAAAAGGGGGTGGGGAGCCATGTCTCATTTACATCCACATCCCCAGAAGCTAAGAGAGCCCTTTACATATATTTAGTCCTCACTAATATTTATTGAAGTACACTAGCCAGCAAACATAAAAAGAGATTAGGAAACCCTCCAATAACAGGACTTGATCATTCTAGTCAATATCTAGTAACAATCCATTATTAGATTTATATCCATATGTTTATATTCATAAAATAAAACCACCATTCTATTGCATAGTGGAAGGTCTATTTCACACATAAATTCTTTTATTTTTTTTAAAGTTTATTTATTTATTTTGAGAGAGAAAGCACACACATGTGAGTGGGGGAGGGGCAGAGAGAGAGAGAGAGAGAGAGAGAGAATCCCAAGCAGGCTCCACACTGCCAGAGTCTGATGCAGGGCTCAAAGTCTTGAACTGTGAGATCATGACCTCAGCTGAACCCCAGAGTCAGATGCTTAACCCACTGAGCCACCGAAGTGCCTCACATATAAATTCTTTAAAATAGGCAGGGGTCTTTTACTTCAACTTTCCTTTGCTCAGTGAACTAGTAAGTGTGAAGGAAAGAGGCATAAATGACAGGAGAATTAAATGACAAATGACAAATGACAACCATTGACCTGGCTACAAATGATAAATAGTTTCAAAAAAGGAATTGTAAGTTTTTCATAGAATTAATTAAGGTCAGGTGTTCTCAACTGGAGGACATTTTGCCCCCTATGGGACATTAGGCAATATCTAGAGACATTTTTGATTGTCATAGCCGGTGAAGTTGTTGCTGGCATCTAGTAGGGAGAGGCCAGAGATGCTGCTAAACATCTTATGCATGGAACAGTCCTTCACAACAAAGAATCCTTCAGCCCAGAATCCTTCAGCCCAAAATGTCAGTAGGGCCAAAATTGGGAAATCCTGATTTGCATAGGCCCACAAATAGTACATCTTTATTGGTTGATTGCTTGGCTCAGCACATGACCTCGGACACCAATCGCATCTCCATGATTGGATAAGGAGAGTCATTGTCTGATGGTGATCCAGAGGCACCACTTGTCCCAGGCCACCCTCTGAATCACAAGTGTGGCTGGCCCAAGGGCATCTCCTACCTCTCAAAGCCTGGGACCTACCATCTAGGACAGGTCACCGTGTGTGTCATTTATCTGTTTTATATATACCATCACCCATGACTAGACCATATATTCCTGTTGGCAGGAGATATAGGGTTTACTTTTTCACATTCATTTGCCACAGTTTCCCACAATTCTTTCTTGTAATGCTTGGCACTCAGGACATGACAATGATGCTTTATTTTTGGGATTCATTGATTGAACGGTCAGTCATCTATAAATATCCTCTACAGTAAATTGCAACTAACCAGAATGTAGACTGACCAGAATCACCCATTCTCCCACCATGTGGGATAAATTAGGAGTCATGGCGTTTGATGTTCAGATTTGTGTTCCTGGGATCAGGATTTATATTAGGTGTTCAAGGTTAGAGATAAAGAATTCCTTAAGTTCCATTTTCTTCCTTGATTCCCTGGTTTGTGAGGATATTGTCTTTATCTGGGAAATAAAATGGAGACTTCACTCACACAGGAAAAACAAAAACAAAACTTTTCTGTCCAGGTAGATATTTGTTTTTGGTGAGACATGATGGGAGGTTGACATTTAAAGGTTTCTGACAGGTTGATCAGCCCTACACAAGTTTGTGATGTAGGTAGGAGGCATGTTTGGCATCCATTTCCTTACATCCCTGGGTACTCTCCCACCTCTGGGGTGTGCCCCTCCTTCAGCCCTGCATTCTCAGGATCACTGATGCCTCCACGAGGAACAAATATAGTGTCCTGCTCAGGTCAGGGACACTTGTATTTTAAAATCCAAAGAGAATGAATCACTACTAATAGAATTTCAATTATTAAACCATTAAGGCAGGTAGATTTGGGGGAGTCCTTTCTCAGTGTCCTTCAAATCACACTGTCTTTAGAAAAAGCAGGTAGAACAAGCAACAGAAAGACTTCAGGTCAGGGTCCTGTGAGATGACAATACAATTTTTAAAAATTCATATTTCAACTTTTGTTATTTGTTCTGTGGCTATCAACTGGGAACAAGTTCCTTTAGCTTCTAATAAAGGAATGAAGACAGAGTGCAAAGACGAAACTTGTATCATGCTAGGAAGCCTCTTAAAGATAAATGACAATACAAATAATTTTATTACAACCAGGGGTTGGTTTTCTCTGGGGCTGTTTAAGGGCAGGAATTTTAGTTCCAAAGTAGTTTAGAGAGTACAGTTTGGAAAAGACCACAGGACTTCTGATGGTGTCAATATTTGTGTCTGGCACTAGTCCATTTTACTCTTTTATTATCATCCCCATATTATAAGTGAGGAAGTCCAAAGTCACAGCAAGTACATGCCAGTTCCGAGCCTTGAACCCACGTTTCCTGGTTGCAGATGTCTTGGCTTCCTTCTGTGTTAACTTTCCATCATAACCAGGCACCTCCGCTGTTTTCAGGGAGATTTCTCACTGAAGGGGAGGGCCTGGGCACCATGGGAAGAGAAGACAGTTTGCTAAATATGCTAATGCAGCTTTCTTGCTTTCCAGGTTTCGGAGGTACCCTGGGTTACCTTTTGGGTGCCATCGACTGGGCCGATCTGGAGCTCGGAAGAGTGCTGGGCACAGAATTCCAGGTCATGTTCTTCTTCTCCGCCTTGGTGCTCATTTTGTCTTTTATTATTCATCTCTGCAGTATCCCTGAAGCCCCACTTAGAGATGTTATAAAGAACATTCCCCCACAGCAAGCCTCACAGGACTTTCCATTGTCATCAGACAAAATGTACCCATATGGGTCTATTGAGAAAGCTAAAAGTGGTTATGTAAACCCAGAGCTGGCACTGCATGGGGAAAAACCCAAAAATCCTGCTGAACAGGTAAGATGCAAATTCTTTTTTCCTGACTCAGGAAAAATATCCTTGTTCTTACCCTTCTTATTTTTTTTATTATTCTTTGTTTTGTTTGCTTTTTTGATGTGAAAAATTTGATGTGAAGTCTAATTGAACCCTCCAGTCTCCTATAGCTCTTATCCCTTTGAATTAGAACTTTGCACCTCAAAGAAAAATGTGTGCATTTTCCTCTGGTCTTCCTCTTAACTCTTTTCAGAGAATCAAACTAGGGAAGATGAAGCCAGTTCCAAAATGTTAGACCATAAGAGAAGCCTGGAACCATCTTCAGGTCTCAAGAAATATCTTTACTTCTTAGATTGGGATTCTAAATTTGTTCTTCCAAATGATAACATCCCTGGGTTGGTAACTGGGTTGGGGATGTTGCCTTTGTATCTAATAAATTGATTTAAAAAAATTCTAGGCCATTTTCAGTGAACTAGTCAGTGAATTAATTAGTTTAAAATTTAAGGAAAATTCTACTAAATTACAGAGGAATGGGATAGGTTGAGAGGAAATGGTTAGAGAGAAGAGGGTAGAACTATGCTGACTAATACATTGGTTATTCGTCCCATAAGACTATTTAAGTTTAAATTAATTAAAATGAAATAAATTAAAATGTCATTCCTTAGTTGCCTTAGCCACATTTCCAAGGCTAAATAGCCCCTTGGGGCTAGGAGCTACAGTACAAGGCAGTGCAGATATAGAGCATTTCCATCCTTGTAGAAAGTTCTTTTGGACCACAATGACACACAGCCTCATCCTCCTTCATGCTGACTTTGATGGCAACACCTCAGGGTATTGGCCTGAGGTTGTGGAAGACCTGGGTTTAAATTTTGACTTCTCTCTGGCTGACCTGTTTTATTCATTGAACAACCATCAAGCACTTGCTGTAAAGAGCCTAAAGATTAAAAGCGCAGGTGTCTAAATCCTGCCTCTACCAGCTCTGGGTTGCAGGACTTTGGGCATTTACATTTCTGTAAAATGAGAAAGTAATTCTATCTACCTATAAGGGTTTTGTGCAGATGACATGAGAGAATCCATGCAAAGTTACTTAAAGTGGTTCCTACCACATGGTAAGCTGTTTGGTAGAGGTGCCAACTATGAGTTGGCAGAATGCTGAGCCCTCCAGACACAAATAGGGAACAGACTTAATCTGTGCTCTAACAGAACTTTCAAACAAGCTCAGTGAATCTCATGTTTATAAGCTTGACTTCTCTTGTTGGGTTGGACTATCTATATTCTAGGGTTATTGGGATGCTCAACTAAGATAAAGCATGGAAAGGTGCTTTTTAAGCTTTATATAAGTCTATAAGCATATTACAGTCAGTATTCACTCAACAAACTACTTTGGGTACAGAGTATGCACAAAGCTCTCTATGAGGTATTTAGGGATCATAAAATTGACTAATGTCCCATCTCTATGCTCAAGAACTTAGCCATAACGGGGGGCGGGGGGCGTATAATAAGCCACTTATACCAATACTTATTTTCCAAGGTAGAATATAGTTTACAAAATGAGGGTGACTGTGCCGTTTGAGAACTGGGATTATTTTTTTTTTTTAATGGTGAGAGACCTGAATTATCTCAGGATTCCAACTGGATCCCATAAAATCCATCTGCAATTCCTACATGCCACCATTGCTTACTTTAGCATTTCAATAGTCTCCTTTTGAGACTTATGAAGTCCTCTTCCCACTATTGCCTTTCTCATGTATAAATTCACCACCACCCAATCTCCTGTTGACAAAGGAGCACAATACATGCAGTAGAGTAACTTCCCAGGGCTCAGAACCATTGAAAGGGCTTCATCAAGGGAACTGATGAGTCATGGAATAAGATGCCAGCTGAATTTTCATTCTGAGTTAAAATACCCAAAGGGATTTGAATATTCACATTCCCAGCTTTTACAGAAATACTAGGCACAATGCGAAAGCTCGTATTTATTTTTGGATGAAAGAAAGCATTAGATTAACAATGAAAGTAGAATGAAAATTATGTATAAGGCAGAAGCCTAAATTAATATTTGGAGCGAGGATGAATACTTGCTGGCCACATTCACTTTTTAAAATTCTGCGTTTTTGGAAAGAAAACAAGGAGAGTAAAAATAAACCACTTAGTCTGAGGCATGAAACCCAGGCTGGCTTTTATTTTATTTTATTTATTTCTTCAGTAACCTCTATACTCAATGTGAGGCTTGAATCTACAACCCTGAGATCAAGAGTCACATGCTCTACCACCTGAGCCAGCCATGCACCCCTGTTGTCTCTTATTCTATATCTTTATCTTCTTCCTGTGGTCAGTAAAAAGTCACAATACTGCATTGAGTTTCTTTTACAGTAAACATTTATTTTGACAGTTACCATATTTTACATGCAAAAACAGTTATTTTTCCTAATTCCAAATCCTTTTTAAATACTGATTAAGTGCAGTTGTCCCCAATTAACTGCAGTTTTACTTTTCACGTTTCGGTTACCTGTGGTCAGCCACCTGTCTGGTAGTAGATGATCCTTCTGACCTTTCATCAGAAGGTCTGTAGGAGCCCTATTGCTATGTCACCACGCCTCACTTCATCTCATCTCATAGACATTTTGTCATCTCACATCATCACAAGAAATGTGAGTACAACACAGTATCATATTTTGGGAGCGAGAGACCACATTCACACAACTTTCATTAGAGTATATTATTATAATTGTTCTATTTTATTATTAGCTATTGTTGTTAATCTCTTACTGTGCCTAATTTATAAATTAAACGTGATTATAGGTGCGTATGTATAAGAAAAAACATAGTCTACAGGGTTCAGTACCATGTGTGGTTTTAGGCATCCACTGGGAGTCCTGGAATGTATCGCCAGTGGATAAGGGTAAGGATGACTATAGACGAAAATCAGTTCAGTCATGATCAGTTGGTTACGTACTACAAAATTGACAACCTAAAAAATCAACTTATACAACAAACCTACAATGAGTAAATATAATTTCCCACAACAAAGAAGTAAAAAGCATTATCATATACAGTGTAGAGTTATAAAAACAATAGGGGGAGAAGGGAAGGGGGCTGATGGGCATGGAGGAGGGCACTTGTTGGGATGAGCACTGGGTGTTACATGGAAACCAACTTGACAATAAACTATAAAAGGAAAACAAATAAATAAAATAAAAACAATAGTTTGTTACAGTTAAAATGGAAATTCCCCAGAGACCATCTTATAAATAAACCAGCCAGGACTCAATTTCATTATGTCAAGATTCAGACTAAATAAAGATCTGACCAGAAAAACTCATCAGCCCACAATGATTGATGTTTATAGTCTCGGTGTCTTTAGGGCAGCTGACTGCTCAGTATTCTCAAGGTTTCTTTCTTCTCTTATATAACAAGATGCTAAAGGCTCTTTGTATTTCAAAATCGTTGTGTCAATAGTTCAAAATTTCTCATTTTCTCAAGGCTTCTGATACAGAAAGAAAGTGTAGCCCCTGGTTTAAACATAATTTAAGTCTAAATTAAAGAATATGGGCATGTGTATTCACTGTGTGTGTGTGTGCGTTCTTTTTTAAAATTTTTTTTAATGTTTATTTATTTTTGAGACAGAGATAGAGCATGAGCAGGGGAGGGGCAGAGAGAAGGAGACACAGAATCCGAAGCAGGCTCCAGGCTTCAAGCTGTCAGCACAGAGCCTGACTCGGGGCTTGAACTCACAGACTGTGAGATCAGGACCTGAGCCCAAGTCCGACACTCAACCGACTGAGCCACCCAGGCACCCCTGTGTGTGTGTGTTCTATATTGTTTTAACTTCTGACTCCACATAGGGCTCATTTATATGTGCTGGCTCATGGCAAGGTCCAGGGAAATAAACTGAAAAGAGATACTTGGTCAAGAGCAGGGAGCTGTTTGGCTCTCTGTATTAGTTTTCTTTTGCTACCTAGCAAATTACCACAGCTTGAGCAGCTTGGAGCCATATTTATTATCTCACAGTCCTGTAGGTCAGAAGTCTGGGTGGGCTCCACTGGTTTCTCTGCTTAGGGTCTTACAAGGCTGAAATCAAGGTGTTGATGGAGGTATATTCTCATCTGGAGGCTCAACTGAGGAAGAATCAGCTTCTGAGCCTCATTCAGGTACAATTCCTTGTGGTTGTAGGACTGAGGTGCTTGTTTTCTTGCTGACTGATGGCCAGGAGTCACTGTCATCTCCTACAGTCCACTCTCAGATCCCTTCTGTGTGGCCCCTTCTACCTTCAAAGCCAGCACTGCTTGGAACTCTGGCTTCTTCTTTTGCTCCCACCTGGAGAAAACTCTCTGCTTTTTAAAGGGCTCATGTGATTTGGTTAGGGTCACCCAGATAATCTTTCTTTTGATTAACTCAAAGTCAACAAATTAGTAACCTTAATTATCTCTGAAAAATCCCTCTGCCATGTAACACCAGGGAACAGAGATCATGGGGCCATCTTAGCATTCAGCCTATCACACTTTCAGAGTCAAGAAATCTAAGAATTATAATAATCTCAGGGCCAGCTTAGGTCTGTGATCTCTGTCCTTGTGCAGCGGTTCTGTCATTCAAAGATAGGACGCTAGATATCTCTTGCATGTTGGCCCAAAGCAAACCCCATTTCCAGTTCCATTACCCTTAGGTCTCCAAAGCCTTATTCTGGACCTGAAACTGCTAAATATCCACACACCCTTAACAGAACCCCTCCTATAAGACCTCTCCATGGATACCTTGGTGCCGTGCCCAGACAGTGTGACCCTGGGGTAGTCAGCTGACAGATATGTAACATGGCTGTGTGCTCTGGCTCACACAGCTGGCTGTATGTCTGTACTGAAGGTCACACGTGTTTCATGTTTTCTTCCAGACTAGGAAGGCAATGACCATGAAGTCACTGCTGAGGACGCTGGTGAATATGCCTCCCTACTACCACTGCCTTTGCATCAGCCACCTCTTTGGATGGACCGCCTTCCTGTCTAACATGCTCTTCTTTACAGATTTCATGGGCCAGGTAATAAATGTGTGCACACACTCATTACTTGCACATTAATCCTTCATCCAGCACGTGTTGAGTTTCTTCTGGGCTAACCCCTAAGATGGGCACAGTGAAAGTGTAAGAAGCAGTATTCTCAAAGAGCTGCTTTGTAGACAGGTACTCGAGGCAAGTTACTACACCCTACACATCTCTATGGGATGAGGACTTGATCAAATAAAACAAAGAGGAAAGAATCAATGTGAGCTGCAGTGGTCACGACAGGCAGAATAAAGGAGGCACAGTATGATCCAGGCCTTGAAAGGTGAATAGGAGCTGGAGAAATGGAGAATAGGGAGAAAAAATTTCAAGCAGGAATAGGAATGGCATGTGCAGAGATGAGTCAGAAGCCTGTTGGCTACACCAGAAGGGGGGCAGGGTTGCCTAAGTCAGGTGGAGGCCAGATGTTATGAAAGAAGGGTGTTAATGATCCAGGGAGATGTTGTTTAGACTTGATGGCATTAGGACTTCCTGATGGTCCTTGAGTAGAGGTGTAAAAGGATGAAAGGGATGATGTGGTCATGGGAGAATGAGCTCTGTGTCCTGGGAAGGGCCCTTTGGGCAGGGGCTGTCACTCTCTAGAGATGGAGAAGCAGAGCACATGGAAAGGGGTCCCTACCACACTGCATTTGCATTTCAATAGCCCCAAATCTCTCTTTCAGATTGTGTACCACGGGGATCCCTATGCTGCACACAATTCCACAGAGTTTCTCATCTACCAAAGAGGGGTCGAGGTTGGATGTTGGGGCTTGTGCATCAATTCCGTGTTTTCCTCGCTTTATTCTTGTAAGTCTCTTCTTCCTGGGGGTATCTTCTAAAGGACTCTGGTCTGGCAGAATCTTGGATTTTATATTTCTATATTTATTTTTTCCTCTTTATAATACCAGATTCATGATAAATATATGGAGATCAGGAAGGACTAGTCCCTTAGAAAGGATTACATGAAGTATCCTTTTCCATACTGAATTCTATGTTATTTTCCTCATTGAACACTTTTTTCCTTGGAATCTGTGAGACCCTGATCAAAGTTCCCTGGGAAATAAAAGGAAATCTTATAAACAAGATGGCGAAGTATTAAATGGACAAGGGCTAGAGTCCCAGAAGAGAGTACTGATTAGTGTTCTACTGGAGTAAGATCACTTGGTGGAATTTCACAGATGTGCTTATTAGAATTGTAGATGACAGGACATAGGAGGGATGGTTAATATGCTGGGTGACAGAATTAACACGCATAATGACCTTAGCTCAGGTAGGCAGGGTGCTATGTCACTGGAGCACTGTTCAAGGATTGAAGATGACAACTTTCTTAGGTACCAGCTTTCCACAAGGACTGGAGTCCATTAACCCACCCCCCCTTAGCTACATTCCAGCTGTAAGGACACTCCAAACAAAGAGATCTGTGATTGGGTTAAAACAATCCCAAACTAATGTATTATAATCCTAATCTCATTTGGTGCCTGCCAATGTGTATGGAAATCTCTAAGCTCTGTATACATTGAATTAAGTGAAATAATCTGATAAAATGTATGCAGGTCCCCCATTTGGAGTAGAAATTGGGCTTCTAATAATAATGGAAGCTCCTCCTGGATTGTGGGAAGAATAGCTGGTCCGCAGCTTGGAGCTCTAGGCTTTCGGCAGACCCAGGGGACAGCAGGGTTACAGCCCCAGGTGGGAGAGGGCAAAGTGATGGAGGGCAATCCCTGTTACCATTGTCAGGGGCACTCAATCTGCCACTGAAGTGTTCTTCCTGAGGAGGAAGAGACTGAATGTGTATAATGACACCTGACCTGGCCTCCACATTAGGAAACGTGCTTCAAAATCAAAAAATCCCTTCAAAATATAGCACAATGGGGAAAAGGAGACCTAATACAAACATATAAGAAACGCATGAGCCCCATAACCATGAAACTATAAAATTTATTATTTTAAAATTTATCATAACCAAATAAGGGTGGCTTAAAGCTTATATTTTTTTAGCAAAACTCCTTTTTTCCCCTTTAGGGTGAATGAACTAAGAAAATTCCAGGAGGAAGATTTTAAGTACTTAAAATAGAATTAGAGAATAGTAGACTAAAAGGGTCTAGTAAGTTATTCATCTTAATCCCTTTGTGCTATCAAGAGGTGGGGGTCTATTTAAACCACCCTCATTCTTATAACAGGAACTCATTTTTCCACAAGTAATTAGCATTTTAGTTTTGTGTCAATTAAAAAAAATTTTTTTTCCTCAAAGAATCCCTACTAAGGACCATTTCATTAGGAACTAGTCTTAGGCACTTGAAAATTAAAATGCATGTTATTTTTTAGGCCCTGGGCAGAATCAATCATTTCCTTTAATTCCAGAATACATCCTGTATTTTGGACTCATCACTTAACATCAGAGGCAGACCCAGAATTTCTATTCAGATGGAGTTTGGCAGGGCCTTCTGGCTGCTGGGGTGGAGGGTGAGGTATGGTATTTTCAGATTCCTTTTACATAGCAAGCACACACAGATCCATGAAAATAGCAATATTGAATACTGAAATATAGCCAGTTTTTCATATCATACACCACTATTCATATCTGGTGCTTAAATCAGTCATTTCCCTCCTCTACTGAAAGGCATAGTGTGAAGACATAACCACGACTGGGTATGAGGTCCTTACACTTACTGATTCTCTTCATGAATGAAGATTTTTTGCCTGACTTTCAGTCTTTGTACTGAAGTTACTTACGTTTCCAAATATGTCTTTGTGCTTCTTTGCCTTTTTCTTGGATGGCCTATATACTTGGCTGAGAGCATTTCTCCAGTGAATACTGATGGTATCTTTTAGGCACTGAGATGCCTAGATTACTTTGTGTGTGTGTGTGTGTGTGTGTGTGTGTGTGTGTGTAAACATGATCATTAAGCAAACAGGAACTGACCTAGGTCTCTATAGCTTTCACTCTCAACCAACATTGTCTACTTGTCATTTTCAGAGCTCTGATTTCCATCAGATGACCTGAGACAGTGTTGATAATTGATTCAAATGTAATACAGATTAGGTTTCTTGTCTAGGTGATGTAAGTTCAACCGTTATTTGGACAGATATGGAAAATTTCGTTCTTGAATAGACACATCTGAGATCTCTATCATTCATCCCCTAGATTTATGTGTTCCGGTAGGATGGGCAGAGGAAAGATAGGGAACGTATGGATAAGGAATAGCTATTTAAAGAAGAAAGATAGAAGTTTCTTAGGGAATTTTCTTACCATTGTGGAAAACATAGTAAAGCCTTTTCAAAAGTTTTTTTTAAGAGAGAGAGAAAGAGAGAGAGAGAGAGGCAGAGGGAGGGAATCCTGTGGAGCCCACATCTAGGCTCGATCTTACAACCATGAAATCATGACCTGAGACACAATCAAGACTTGGACACTTAACCGACTGAGCCACCCAGGCATCCCAGTAAAACATTTTAGAACAGAATTTTCCATTTTTAAAAATGAACTCTACTAATTTACTACAACACTTTTATGAGCAAGCCAAGTTTATCTACTGGGAGGGGAACCACGTTAAGAGACAACCATCTTCAGTCAACCCTGTATTTGTTGAAGTAATGATAGCCACCATTAGCCGGATGTCTTCTCTGTGCTTGGCATTGGGCTGAATGATGTCATAAGCATCAGATATCATTTGATTCTGATGACAACTTCAAAGAAGTGTTTTATTAGTGTGATTTTTTTTTTAGATGAGGAAGCTGAGGTTTTGAGACGTTAAGGAAATGGCCGGAGAGCAAGGGAGCCAGCCACGGGGAGGTGCTGGGTGCGGTGAGAACCCCTCACCAGCCTGGGAAGTGTTGGAAAGTCAGGGAATCTGTCTTTAGAAAGGGCATCCTTCACATCCTTCTCAGGTATGCAGGTGGCATTCAGATGGGAGTGAAGGGACCAGATGACTTGGATCATTCTTTAAATTTGGTTGTTTTAGTTTCCTTCAGTCTGACTTGGGGCCAAGGGGCCAAGACATGAATTGTGGTTTGTATCCTGTTAGGCTAGACTCCTCTGAACCAGAAGGACCCCACTTTTCTTCCATGTCTTGCATCCCCACAGTCCCATAGCCAAAGTGGGCTTTTCCACTTCTTTTCATTCTGTTGCTATTCAGCTGCCCTGCTGAACAGCACCAGGTCCTTCCTTGTGGAAAAGAAAATCAACCTAGCAAGACAATTTCAAGCTCTTCCATATGCACAGAATTTAAGACTAATTCCAAAAGCCAGCTGTTTTTAAGCACAGATAAGGAGGTTCTTTTGTTCCTGACTCAGTATCAGAGGAAGGCTCCTAAAAAAAGTGAATCTTCAAAAGAAAGGATTGTCTGAAATTATCAAATGTTGTGAGGCACTGCCAGCTGTAATTTCTCCCTTTTTTCTCCCCACAGACTTTCAGAAATCTTTGGTATCCTACATCGGATTAAAGGGTCTTTACTTCATGGGATATTTGCTCTTTGGCCTGGGGACAGGATTTATTGGGCTTTTCCCGAATGTCTACTCCACGCTGGCTCTGTGTACCTTGTTTGGCGTGATGTCCAGCACTCTGTACACAGTGCCCTTTAACCTCATTGCCAAGTACCACCGAGAGGAGCAAGAGGAGAAGGTGCGTCCTTGAACCTCACCTGCAGGATGGGGGGATTTGGTAGAAAAGTGTAGGGCAGGGTTGGAAGATAAGGGTCTTAAAACAAGAGCTCTAAAATGCCCAGCCAAGTGTAATGATGGTCTGGCCAAAACATGGCCGCCTTCCTAGACCACACCCTCCTCCTCACTCTGAACCCCTGTGTACCTGGGAGGCAGGAGAGCAGGTGCTGTTACCCTCATTTATCTGATTAAGAAAAGGGGGCTCAGAAATGCTGAGAAACCAACCTACCATTACACAGAGACAAAGAAGGGGACCCCAGGGAATTCTGACAACGGCCCCAATGTCCAGAGCTCCTGCAGCATTTCTGGGGCCCCCCACTCCCAATGGCTGCCATGGTTGAGTTATTGATTAAAGGTAGGAAATTCCCAGCCCACATTTCCCTTGGAGTCCAGGTTATAGTAAGTCAGACTCTGTGCACAGGGAGGAAAGCTGGGGTTGCAGGTGGTCACCCCCAGCTGCGTCTAGGGAGGCCTGCCCTTCTCTGCCTCGGAGCTCAGCCTGGAGCTCCTACTAAGAGAGCAGTAGGTGGGGTATTTCTGCTTTAAGATTAACACGTCTTCTTTTCAAAATATGTCACTTTTTCTCCATGAGAAGAGACTTACATTTCCTTACCTGGAGTAGTAATATAAAAGCTAAAGAGATAACTTCAAGCTTAATCCATCCCAGCACGAAGCTGCAAAAACACTGAACACGTTTATATGACCGCAATCTCGGTCTTCTTCTCTATCATTTGATCTGGCCAATGCCGCTGGGCAGAGCTGCATTTTAACTAGGAGTTAAAAGCTTCCAAACAAGAATCCGTGGCTGGCTTCATCCCCTGGCAAACATTGTCACTAACGTTTTAATGCACGCAAGGGTTTTGCTGTTAAAGAGACAGTTATTAAGAACCGACCCTCCGAGGAGAAAGCGAGGGCAAAAACACACGAGCTTTGGACTCAGAGAAACTTGGGTTTGAATCCTGCCGCCCCTACTTTGCAGTTGTGCAACACTGGGGAAGGTTTTCATTTATTTATTAAATATCACTAAAAATGAGTTCATTTTTAGAGTAGGCAATATATTCACATAGTTCAACAATCACAGCGATATACACATGTACACCGACAGGCGGCTCGCACCTGCTCACTTCCCCATCTCCCTGCATGTAAGCACTCTTACTAGGTTTTTATCTTTCCAGTATTTTAAAATGAAAATCAAGCAAGTATGAGTCTGTTTTCTTATTTTCCCTCTCTTATTCAAAGTATAATGTGAATTTTTTTCTATACAGTGTTTTTTAAAAGTTTTAATAGTATAGGAATTATCATTCAAACTCTCAGCCTCAGCTTCCTCATCAAGCAAATGGGAATACTATGCCCACCTTATAGAGTTGTTGGAAAATGAAATTACACAAGATAGTGCAGGTAGTCTGTCTAGCATGATGCCTACCTAGCACCGGCAAAGACTCCAAAAATGGTAGTCAGTATTACTGTTGTTATATGGGAATAATGGTAATACGTGCATCCAGGGAGGAGGGGAGAAAGACGTGAAGCGACACATGCCAAAGAATCTTGCACAGGCCTAGCATGTAGAAGACACCCAATAAATGGCGACATTATCAACCAATTCAGACCACGTATCAACCATATTGGAAGGTATTGAAAGGTTGAATTGTTTTTTTTCTGTTGCTTCTCCTGTGTAGATCTAGGATTAATATGCTTCTTAACATATTTGAACTTCTAACACCAAGGAGGGAAAGGAAGGGGATATGTATTGAGTTTCCATGACATTTTATTTATTGACTTCTTAGGAAGAGATAATTTTGCATATATTAATCATTTAACCTTCATGGGCACTAACAAGAGAATTTAAGACTCTGTGGCAAGTAGGAAAAACAGCCTCAGGCAGGAGTGTGGAGCTTTTTGGCTTAAATCAGGGGTTGGCAAACTATGCCTCTTTGGCCAGATGTGGCCTGCCCCCTGTTTTTGTACAGCCCATGAGCTAAGAATTCTCTTAATATTTTTAAATGATTTTTTAAAAAGAAAATCAGCACAAGGATAACATTTGTGACAAGTGAAAATTACATGAAATTCAAATACCGATGTCCATAAAGTTATATTGGAACGCCAACTCGTGTGTTTACTATAGCTGCTTTCACACTCCAATGGCGGAGTTGTGTCCTTGCAACCAAGACCGTGGGAACCACAAGCTGAAAGTGTTTACTATCTGGCTGTTCACAGAAATAGTGTGCTGACATCTGCCCTAAAGTATTGTTCACGTAGATTAAATGTGTTCCTCTGTTTCCCTTGCAGAGACGCCAAGCCGGGGGAGAGAGCCTGGGTGGCAGTGAGAGAGGGCAGGGCCTGGACTGCGCCGTCCTCACCTGCATGGTGCAGCTGGCTCAGATCCTGGTTGGAGGTGGCCTGGGCTTTCTGGTCAACAAGGCCGGGAGCGTCATCGTGGTGATCACAGCCTCTGTGGTGGCACTGATCGGCTGCTGCTTAGTGGCTCTTTTTGTTAGATATGTGGATTAGGTCAATAAAGAGACATCATCCCTAACCTCCGAGTGAAGTGCATGGTGGGAAATCGGTCTTTCCTCTGGCTCCGCAGTTTTGGGGTCTGTCCGTTGGATGTCCTGCATTATGACTTCAGCTACAGTGATCTGCCTGCACCCCACTTTCTGCCAGCCCTCTGCACAGCCATTTCCTTATGTTAGGCATCACCCATCTTAAGAAAGACAGGGCTCTGCCTCCATTCACTGGTGGCAAAGGTTAATTGTGGGAGATAGCACCTCCATGCGCCTTCCTACCGCATCTCAGGGCATTTTAGGCCTTGACAAAACTCGAGAAGCAGACTAGTTTTACACATGACAACTGCGTTTACTCTATCATGTGTTTTCTCTTTCTTAACCAGAGGTCCATATTTAATCGGAGGGTCATATTTTTCATTACTTCACCAATACTCAAAACATTGCTGATGATTTATGATATTAGTTTACTCATATTTAATTCATATTTCATTTACTCATACAGACAGTCCCTGGCTTACAATACAATGGTTCGAATTACAATTCTTCTTCCTCTTTTTTAATTTTTACTTAATGATAGTTGGAAAGCAGTGCACATTCAGTAGAAAGCATACTTCAAGTTGTGAATTTTGATCTTTTCTGGGTGATATGGGGTGCGATCCTCTCTTTGAGGCCGGCCGGCGGCAGCCACAGCTTCCAGGCAGCCTTGCCCTCACGAGGGTGAACAACTGGTACCCTGACCACTGTTCTGTCGCCATACAGCCATGCTGGTTTTTCTTTTTCTTTTTCTTTTTTTACATTTTCAGTATAGTATTCAATAAATGACATGAGATCGTCAACGCTCAAAACCACTCCATCTTCCCCAGTCTTCCCTCCTCCCTCGCCCTCTCACATTATCCATCTTAGAGCAGCAGGTCATGGCTGGCTCAGAGGAGTGATCAGGGCTCCCTACCCCATACTGTGGGATGATGATGAGCAAATGCTCAGAGGACCCCATGTGACCCAGAACCCTGTATTATAAAAGGAACACCTTCCTTGATTTACCTACCTCTCCTTGACCTCTGCAAGGTTTAAAATTGGAATTATTTGCAGACTTCAATGTTTCTTTCCTGATCATTTCTCCAAGGACTGTTCTGGTGATTGAAGAAGTTGAAATCAATGAGTGGGTGAGCTCGGAAGGTGGCCTGCAGTTAAGGACCATCTTACCTGGACACCAAGAAGTTAAAAGTAGTCATCTCTGGCCAACCACAGGGTATGGTCTTTATTACAAGTGAAGCTCTTTTCAGCTGGAGGACTGGATGGGCTGCTGGGATGAAGAAAGGAGCTAGAGCGTGCATTCACCGCCACCCCTGAACCCCCTCACACACATGCACTCGCACACACACTTAGATATTCAAACACTCTGCCCTTGTAACTCGATTCCACTGAGGTTTGAATGAGTGGATAGAATCCAATTTTAAAAGTCTTTAACCATCTTTAGGCGCTCAGGTACTTGTTCTCGGTATGCCAATGACATGTTCTCTCTGGGACAAAAATGTTCCATTCCCAGACAAATCAAGCAAATGCAGGGACACCTAAATTCTGAACAGAAATCCCAGGAAATCCTGTAGGAGAAAGGGAAGCCAAACTGCTTTGCTTCCTGCTTCCCTCACCATGCAACTGGCATTCCCATCTCAAACCTTTAATCACTGCTTTCCCTCCGCTGCAAATGTCCTGTGTCCCCACCACCTGTCTAAATTGCCATTCCTGCCCATCTAAATGGTACCCATGTTTCTAGGTCCATCTCATATACTATTTTGATGAGGAAGTCTCTGATTCTTCAGCAGAACCAAGCTTTTCATCCCCTGTATTCCCACAGCACTTTCTTTTAGCCTTACCATGACGTTCAACTCACTGTTCCATGACCTAGTTGCCTTGTGTACATGGCTGTGTCTCCTAAACATACAAGTCCATAATGTGTCTAGTTGATGTGTGTGATCTCAGCACCCAGTACAGGGCTTAGCACACAACTGGCATTCAAAAAATAAAATAAATCTGTCCATTTTCTGGTTTATTTTTTTGTTTGTTTGTTTTTGTGGTATATAGAAGTCATAGTCTTTGCTCTCTCTAGCCATGTTCTCAGAAGCACTCAAGTTTGGTTGGAGACAAGTTGATTCTCTTTGCAAAATTCATTCATAAAGTCCTTGCCTTTAGCCCCTTCTGTTTTTCTAGGGCCCATCATAGCAGAATTACACCCTTCAACATACTTTCCTAAAATTCCCAAGCTACCGACCCAGTATTTTATTCCCAAAATTGAAATGGCAAGTTCCTTTAATAAAGAGAATCCCTCAGTGAGAGTCTACTCTCAACATCATACATGGATACACCACCATGCGACTACTATTTGTTCTTTCTGGGTGTTTGTTCCTTGGTTATTTTGTTTTTGGGGACTTGGAGGGGGTTGCAGTTCAGTTTTTATTAGTCCAATTGCTATTCAATATCAGTATCATTTTTTCTTTGTAGAGGGCAGAGAAAGACTAATTTGACTACTTTATTTATTTATTTATTTATTTATTTATTTATGTAGACTACACCCAAGATGGGGCTTGAACTTAACAACCCAAAGATCAAGAGTCACATGCTCTATCAACTGAGCCAGCCAGGTATCCTTATTTGACTACTGTAAAACAAAAGCATTACTCGATTTTCTAAAAAAAAAAAGCTAACTTCTCAAGACTGCTCAGGATTGAGGAGATCAAGCAGCTTTTGTTTTTGTGGCAAAGCTATGAATGCTTAGTTATTGCATTGTGTTGTGTTACAGAAAGCAGGATTAAGGGATGCTAGGGCTGCTCACACTGATCCTGAAATCTCAGACAACAGAGGACACTCCCAACAAAAGTACAAAAAGATTTACAGTTTGAGAGGCTATTTAAGCAGACAGGTTTGTGTAATGATTATTAATTGTAAAGGAACCACAACAACAGATGCCCAAGTTACCAGGTTATTTTTTTTAACCCCAAACTACATCACCAAAGAGAACAGTAGCCCCTGTGTCAAAACTGGCAGTTGGATGGATAGGCTGATCTTTGATCCCCATTCTCTAAGCAGCCTCAAGAAAGGACTAAATTGCTGTGAGCAGAACAGAATTGTCTTAAGAAATGTGTCATTCTTCAGAGATGGTCCCATAGATTGCCTGGTGGTTAAGGAAGAATTCATAATTCATGCTCAGCATGCAGAGCATTCCTTAGAATAAATGAAACTTGGTTAAGGTACTATCCTA
>CM053572.1:118832482-118930043 GCA_028646485.1 Cryptoprocta ferox
GTCCCCCCCCCCCCCCCCCGGCATTTCTACAGCATCTCTTAGTTTTCTGTCCTAAACCTACAAAACCCGTGGTGGTGCCATCCCTCTACTGGCTGGTCCAGAGCCTCTATCAAACGGGCAACCGGAGTCCCAAAGAGTGAGGGGGGAGAGGCTACAGAAAAGCCCCCACTCCCGGTAGCGTGTCTACTCAGACCGTTTCAAGGTGCTCCAGGGCACAGCTCACCTGCAGGGCGCAGAAAGGAGCACACAGCGTTTCCCACCGCTCCCCAGGGAACTGGGAGGTCCAGGCTTCCAGCCCCTGGCGCACTCTCTTCCTGCTGGGTTACTAAGTGAGCACGTGAGCCCCCCTCTTCCTTTAGAGGCAGAGCCTGAAGAGGTCTCAATTCCGTCCCTCCAATCACAATGCATCCGCTCCCTCCCCCAGTGACGCCACTCCCCAGGGAATCGCTCACGGCTTTTGGAGACAATTATTTTGCGCCTCGGGTGACATCTGAGCACAGAGACGCAGTTGGCCTCCCCCGTACCCAACTGGCCTTGTCCGCGATGATAAATGATACAATGGCCTCAGGGAGAGGCCTCTCTCGCGGTGCATTTCTCTCGAATGCGGATGAAGACTGTCACTACTTTCTTCCAACTCCGAAAAAGTTTCTTATTACCAAACTGGGCTCTCTGCGCAGCCACGCAGCAAGTCGGATGGCGCTGCGGTCGTCTCGCCTGCCAAGGCGCAGAGGAAAGGTTTTGTAGGAGGCTCCCCTAGTTGCACGCACCTTGAGGACCCTTTCAAGAGCTCCATAAAAGTCGCTGGAAGAAATGCGCTCAATTGCCTGCGCACCATTTGGCTAAGCCCCACTTCCTCGCGCCCCAATTTCTCTACATTCCTGAGTCCTGTCTCCGGTTAGGAGCGCTCCTACCCTGCCCAGTGTTGACAGCCTAAGGAGAGGAAGAGGTGTGTGGGGAGACCAGGGGGGCGCAAACTGGTGGCCTGGCCCTGCGAGGCCGGCCTCGGCCCCTTTGCCAGCTTCTCTTCTCCACCTGGTTTGGAGGCCTTCCCTCCCCGGAGACAGTCCCCTCGTCTTTTCAGTGGCGGCTTCTTTGCGCCTCTCCGCAGCCTCATCCCGCCTACCTCTTGATCCGGTGGGCCCCCCAGCATCTCCTAACCGTCTCTCCTCCTTCCCCACTCGCGAAGGCCACTTTGCTGGGACTGCGCACCCTGGGCGGAGTCAGTAGGCGGAGCTGCTGGGCAGCAGGTCGTAGCGCCCCCCACTGTAGACCACCACGCCAGGAGGGTAGTAGACCAGGTCAGGCTCCGCGGTCGGGTGGAGAGGTGCCAGGGCCTGCAGCCCCTGATCTTCGGGCTCTGGCTTGGTGGTGGCGGTGAAAGGGCGCATGCTGGTGAGAGATGGCGACGCGATGCGCCACAGCAGACTCTTGAGCGCTTTGCGGAACTCGCGGCGCACGAGGCAGTAGAGGATGGGGTTGAGACAGCTGTTGGAATGAGCCAGGCACACGCTCACCGGGAACGCGTATACCTGGCAAAGGAAATACTCTTGGCTGAAGGGCACCGCGTTGAACTTGATGAGGATGCTCCAGGTGGTGAGCGCCTGGTTGGGCAGCCAACACAGGAAGAAGGATAGGACCACGATGGTCACTGATTTGGTGACTTTGGACCGTCTCCGGGCGCTGGCTGCGGCCAAGCTGCCCCGGGCAGCTGAGGCCCCTCCTTCGGTCCCTGCCACTCGGCGATCGGAGATGAAGCGCACCAGCAGTAGATAGCACAGGCTGATGATACACAGCGGCAGCGCGAAGCCTAGCAGCACCTTCTGCAAGTGGTAGAGGCCCAGCCAGAACTGTCTGTCGCCACCCAGCAACTTGTCTGGGAAGCGCACCAGGCACAGCTCTTCGCCCATCACCTTGATAGTGGTGGAGAAGATGGCATTGGGCAACGAAGCCAGCGCAGCGGAGGCCCAGATCAACACGCACAGTGCTTTGGCTGAGAAGCAGCAGCTGCCCCCCAGGCTTTTGCCGCAGCAGTCGCAGCGGCCGTGCCCTCGGGTCCTGTGGCTCTTAAGAGCCGAGGCCACCGAGTGGTAACGTGCCACGCTCATAGAGGTGAGGAAGAAGACGCTGGCGTACATGTTCATGGACGTCACTATGGATACGATCTTACACATGGCCTTGCCGAAGGGCCATTTGAAGTCCAGAGCGTTTTCCACCGCCCAGAAGGGCAGGGTGAGTACGAATTGGAAGTCCGTCAGCGCCAGGTTGGTGACGAAGAGGTTGATGGAGGACTTGCGCCACCCCTGCTTACTCTTCATCAGGTAGAGCACCAGCAAGTTGCCGGTCAGCCCCAGCGCGCAAACCACCCAGTACACCACGCTGATGAGGATTCGCACCCGGGCCTCGGTGTCTGCGCTTTCTGTCCCGCCGGTGCCCGGGGGATGCCCCGGCGCCGCGCCGTCAGGCAACTCTAGCCCCAGATCCCACCACAAGTCCTGAAGCTGCAGTGACGCGTTGCCGCTGCTGTTGGCCGCCTGCAGAAGGTACGGGATCATACTGAAGAGTTCTGCGAGCTCGTCTCCGCCAGCCTCCTTATTCATGGTGACTGTCGTGGCTGCAGCGACCACCTGCAAGCGCAGGTGCGTCTAGGTCATGTTCCAGGAGGACTTCAAGACCTAAGCGAGTCCAACTCGCTGGGGGTTCTGTCCCGGCGAGGGCGCAGGGCGTGCGTGGGAGCTTTCAAAACAGTAGTTGTACATAGCTCTTGGGTACTGGGTGCCAAAAGCTTCCCTGGCGCGCGGCGGCACTGGGGCGCGAGAGTTGTGCTCCGCGTCTGTTCTGGAGCGGAGTTCTAGAACTGATCAGCGCAGCTCCGAGGGCGAGCGGTGGGCATCTGAGCGTTCTCTAGCTGAGGTCGGAGTCTCCCGGTCCTTAGACGATCCACTGCGTTCCCCCACTGCGTTTCTTGGGCACTAGCCTATACCTACCCCGCCGCTCAGGACCTCTATTGGGGGCCCGCTCCTTCTCTTTCAAATACCTTTGTCGGTTTCCTCTGCTGCTGCTGCTTGGACGAGGTTTCTGTCTTTTGAAAGGAAAAAGAGAGATAGGAGAGTTCCAGCTATCTCGCTCTGACTCTCTGGAGGTCTTTCGAAGTCATCCTCCCAGGCTTGCGCCTCCATCTCTCCGCTGTTGTCAGCCCCAGTGAGTTGCCAGCCTCGGTCACTGGAATTCTGTTCTCACCCGCAAAACCTAGGCTGCGGGCTCCCAAGGAGCATGCGTAAACCCCGCGCCAGACGAGGGGGCGCTTTCCGAGGTGCTGAACTTCGCCACGCCCGCCGCGGGGAGGAGGAAGCGGTGGGCAGCAGGCAGAGCCCACCAGCCGAATCTTCTTTTCCTCTTCGAAGTTTCAGAAGGAGGTGGTTGTAACCCTTTATCTTCCTATGTTGCTGGAGAAAGTCGACTTTAATTTGCGATCCTTTTTCTTGCTCATTTCCAAACATAAATACAGGTATTCGAATTTTTTTTCTTTCTTCCTTCCTCCCACTTTATCTTTGAAATGATCCCATTCGATGAAAGATGGTTCTAAAATTTCAAGATCTCCTACCCATTTTTATTTTTTAAAGCAATGATAGTGGTCTCTTTTCATGCCCAGACCACAAGTCAGATGATGGGATTTTAATGAATACACAAACACAAGTTCCACTTCCCCTTCTTTAATTATCTAACCATTTTACTTGATGTCTGTGATTGCCGGGATTTTCAAAGCTTCTTCATATAGCAGAACTATAGGTTCAAGTGTTTCCCTTTGCCTTTTGTATGTACTAAGAACTGAAATTCGGCAGAGAATATATAATTGGTGCGCTGACTTAACAGACACTAGATACCACTTGTCCAGCTCTCAGCCCAAAGCTCTTTCACAAATTGCTTACTCACATACATTCTCTTTACCTTGATCCAGTTGGAATAGGAGATTCTATGAGGCTGTTTTTGGACCACCAGCCCCTTACTTTCACTACTATTATAATCAAAAGTCTTTAGCAGGTGTTTTTCAGACCAAGGGAAGTAAATGCTAAGGAATCTTCGAAGTTACTTTGGACAAGGGGAGCCAGTGTAAACCATCTGAATTACTTCTCAAATAGCAGTTTATTTAAATGCCAGCTCAACTGCTCAATATAAATTATACTTTTTAGGGTGAATTTAAGAAACCTGAGATGTTTTCCTCACTGTCCCCGACTAAACTGAGACAAAAATATCTTAAGCATAATTGTTCTCTCTCCTGCAGAGTTCACGACTTTACTTACGATCAAGAGAATGTGACTTTAAAGCAGCAGAGATAGTAAAATACTTAGTTAAAAAAGAAGTATGGTACCCAAAACACACGAAAGGAAACTGAAACAATCTGGATTCCAAAACAAGAACGCAGTTCCAAGCAAAGAACATGCTTCACTATGCACTCTGGACTTCTCCACTTGCCGGCTAGAGGGCGTCAGGGCTTTAGTAAAAAAACAAATCAAAACCAACAACCCCTGAACAGTTCTCATCTGGAGAAGTTCAGCCCATCTCTGATTATCGCTCCCAATCCACAGGTTGCCTCTGTGGACACCTCTTATCTCTGTTTTAGTACCCTCACCTTTAAGCTCACTTTTCACTTCAAGTTGTACTAATTCTTTCTCCATCAATTGTTTATCTCTCCTTTATTTAAAAAAAGTTTTTAAAAAATATTTCAGCGTGCTGTTGAAAAACAAGGAAGCCTATGGCATACCCTGACAACCCTTTGCCTTAGTTTTCACATCTGTATATGGAAGGAATTTTAGTCCTTTCAATATTCTGAGGATAGGTGCTAAGTAGGTGACATCAGAGTCAGGTGGGGAACTTGCTAAATATATAAGTTGAAACTCTCCTCCCTGCCCCATCTGGCCCAGAGATTCTGATTCTTGGTGGATTTGAAAAAGGACCCAAGACTGCACATTTTTTAAAGTTTGTTTTTTATTTATTTTGAGACAGAGATAGAGATCAAGTCGGGGAGGAACAGAGAGAAAGAGGGAGACCAAATCCCAAGCAGGCTCCGAGATGTCAGTGGAGATCCCAGTGTGGGGCTTGAATTCATGAATCATGAGAGATCAAGGCCTGTGTGGAAATCAAGAGTCAGGTGCTTAACTGACTGAGCCACCCAGGTGCCCCACGACCCTACAATTTAAATATATTCATCCAGATGATACTAATTTTTTCCCAAGTTTGGGAATATCTGGACTTTTATTTCTTTTCTAACTTTCCAGGTAAAAAAATATTAAGTCCCCAAAAGTAATTAGTGTCCAGTGATGGTTTATCACACCCTAGGACTGGAAGCAAAGGAAGAGAAAGGGGTCTTGGCAAGTTTCCTTAAAATCACATTTGTGTCCAACAATGACATTTTCGTCATTGTGGGACTGGGAGGGGTGTATGATCCTGTGGCACATCAGGCTTTGAGTACAAGACAGCACAGCTTAGACTGAGCCCCAGGAGAGGCTGTCCCAAGTGTGACTCTCCGAGAATTCAGCCAGAGTGCTTCTAAGCCTAGAATGTTCATTTCTGAATCTGCTCTCTGAAAATGAACCAGAGATATGTACAGCAATTTATGGTATCACTTAACTAAGCCTGTGTTATGGAAGCAAAAATTCCTTTTCAAATAAATTCTTTTCCAAAGTAAACTAAAGATATTGTAGACCCATTATCTTAAAAGTATGGGCCATATTTTTCTCAAACATCATTTAAAAAATTCAAGGAGAGAAATGTATCAGTTGTGGTCAAATATCATTGAAGTATATAAGGTAATAAACCAAATAATGTAATATATGACCAACACGATAATAAAGGCTAGGATGTGAGTTTGGGGGAAGCTTGGCATCACATGGATAGTTTTTTCTCGGTAGACTCTAGCAAGACAGAAACACTTGAGCTGGATATAAATGAGAAGACAAGAAATTACAGGAGTCAGGTTACAGAGGAGATAATATAATCAGAATTTCTTGATTCTGGGATTCCTCAAAGAAAAGTGGGTTTTCAGATAAAAGAGAAAAGAATCTATTCTTCCAAAATTCCTTTGGAATATGTGCAGATACTCTTCACTCTGCATTACTTCTTTTCAGTCTGCAAATAGCACAGGTTTTTATTCTACCAAAATTATGAATTGAGTTCCTAATATGCACAAAGCAATGTGTTAGGTGTTTGGATATATAACAACAAAACAACAATGGTACAATATGAATAATAATAATAAAAGCAATGATAACCATTCATATTTCACATTTATTTGGATACTATTACTTTTCTAGGGTTGCTGTAACAAATTATCACAAAATGGGTGGTTTAAAACACCAAAAGTTTATTATCTCAAAATCCTCAACACTAGAAGTCAGCAATCAGGGTGTTGTCAGAGTTGGTTCCATGGAGGGTCTGAGGGAGAAAACATCTCATGCCTCTCTCCTACCTTCTATATGGATTCCTTGGTTTGTAACAGATTACTGTTATCTCTGTCTTTGCCTTAAGATCGCATCTCTCCTTCCTGTGTGTATCTTTGTGTCTCTGTTTTCTCTCTATATAAGGACAGTAGTCATTGAATTAGTGTCCATTCTAATCCTATATGACTTCATCCTAATTAATTATATCTGCAAAGATTATACATTTACATTTCCAAACAGGGTCACATTCACAGGTACCAGGAACTAGGACCTGAACGTATCTTTTTAGGGGACACAATTCTACCCACTACTGGTAACAAATGTATACACTGTGCAAAGGGTTTTATCTGCATTATCTCACCTAATACCCACAAGTGAGGTTGATACTACTATCATGCCAGATCTGATTTCCAGCCTTTTATCCCCAGAACTCTAGAGTTGCATATCCAACTGCTACTTGACACTTCACCATGGTTGCTGATTTCCTTCAGATTTTTCCATCTTAGTAAATGGCATTAGTATTCACATAACCGTTCAAACTAAAAGCCCAAGAGTAATTCTTTAGCTCTCATTTTCCCTTACACCTAATTTAACTCAATCTAATAGGTCTTGTTAGCATGTTCTCAAGAACAAAAACAAAACCCAAACCCCAAATTCCTGAATCCATCTACTTCTTTCTATTTTTCCATTTCTCTCTGTGTTAGGTATTTCTGTTTAATTAATTAATTAATTAATTAATTTATTTTTTGAGACACAGAGAGAAAGAACACAAGCTGGGGAGGGGCAGAGAGAGAGGGAGACACAGAATCTGAAACAGGCTCCAGGCTCTGAGCTGTCAGCACAGAACCCGACTCAGGGCTTGAACCCACGAACCGTGAGATCATGACCTGAGCCAAAGTTGGACGATTAACTGATTGAGCCACCCAGGTGCCCTGTGTTAGGTATCTCTTGCTGAATAACAATTTATGTTAAAACTTTATGGCTTAAAATAACAAACATTATCTCACAGTCTGAGTAGGTCAGGAACCCAGGTGCGGCATAGTGTCATTGGCTCAAGGTCTAGCATGAGGTTGCAGTCAAGCTATCAGCTGGAGTTGTGGTCTTATTTAATTGATTTGACAGTAGGGAGAGGAATTTGCCTTTAAGTTTGTTCACAAGGTTGTTGGCAGACCTTGATCTTTCACTCTGTGAGATGCTCCACAAGGCTGCCTCACAATATAGCATCTGGTTTCCATCAGGGTGAGTGATGAGAGAGAGAGAGAGAGAGAGAGAGAGAGAAGAGATGGGGGATCAGCATGAAATCTATATAGTGTTTTTATAATCTGGTAAAAGAAGTGACACTCCTGCCACTCTGCCATGTTGTCTTCTTTAGAGGTCAGTCAACAAGTCCAGTCCACACACCAGGAGAGGGGAGTTATACAGGAATATGATACTTGGAGGTAGAGATCATTGGGACTATCTTAAAAACCGACTACCACAGTAGG
The DNA here is from genome assembly GCA_028646485.1 of Cryptoprocta ferox. NCBI lineage: Eukaryota > Metazoa > Chordata > Mammalia > Carnivora > Eupleridae > Cryptoprocta > Cryptoprocta ferox. The sequence continues at coordinate 118,840,401 of CM053572.1, forward strand.
GCACGTTGTCACAACATCCACAGGAAACAGGAGTTGAAGACCTACTCAACTGAGTAGGTATCTCAGCAGTGACACAGTGCTGAGCCAATAAAGATTGAAGTTAAAGCCCAGTAAAATGGAGGGGAATAATAAGTAAACAGTCCAGGATTTCAGTCCAAACCCCCAAAGAGGCACATCCTAAGGGTAAGTTCTACACTCTATTCTCAACAATCAAAAAACACACACTTCCTTCAAATACACATAGAACATTCACCCAAATAGACCACATGCTGGGCCAAAATCAAGTTTCAATTACACTTCAAAGGACTGAAATCATACAGACCATGTATTTTAAGCACAGAGGATTTAAACTAGAAATCAACAAAAGAATGATTACTAGAAGTCCTCAAATGTTTCACAATTAAGCCACATATTTTAAACAACGCTGATTAAAGAGGAACTAAAATATAAAGTATTATAAAATAAATTATAAAATAGTTTAAAGTAAATCATAGTAAAATATGGCATCAAATTCTGTGGGATGCAATCAAAGCAGTGTTAAGATGGAAATTTATAGCTGTAAGTGCATATTTTCAAAAGGAAGAAAGGTTAAACATCAGTGATCTAAGCTTCAAACCTAAAATACTAGAGGACGATAAATACTTTGATTCTAAAGATAGAAGTATGAGAATATTAAGGATAAGAGCATAAATATGCAGACAGCTTCTCCTATGTCAGGGATTAACCTTCTAGTTGTTGGTTCATACAGGGGTGGGTGGAAGAGGTCCCAAGAGAAGAGCAGAGCAGCCCAAGGTGGGGTTGTCAGGGGGCTTTCAGCATATTCACAAAGGAGAATATTCATTTCTGAGGGCAAAGAGAGGAATGAGTAGTCTAATAGTAAAATGAGAATCTGTTTCCCAACTCCAGGTGGGAGTTAAGAGAGGAAGCCAACTCTTTAATAGAAGAGGTGTGTCCATGGATCTCAAAGCAGGTCATTCCCAGAACATTCCCCACTAAGTCTCCCAGCCACCCATCCTCTGATCAAATATTTATTCATCCTTTTTATCTTTGAGGGAAATACCGTAATAAGTAAAACATAGTCCTTGTGCCTACAGTTTATAATCAAGTGGAAAGTCAATTATAAGGAATCATGAGATTCATTAACTTGAATCTCATGGCATGAAATTCAGCTTGGCTGCCTGCTTTCTAATGCAACACTTGATAACATCAGTTCTTTCTATGAGTTTTTCACAGGGTTCTTTCTGCCTTACATACTAATCCATGCATTCAATAAACATATCTGTGTACTCAATTTTCTCACACGGGGTTTCAAAGACTTCATCAGTTTATCCATACACGTATCAGTCTCCTCACCTTCAAAAGATGAATCATAACACTTTAATCTGACCACAGCCACTGCTTTACCGCAGAAAGCAGTGGCTGAATCAATAGAGCCCTTTGCTCTTGGAGACCTCTCAGGAGATTTGGTGCAGATTTAATAGGACAGAAAACAATCAACTAATAATGTGAGTCAGTGTTATCTGCAACACTCAGAGGGGCTAGGAAGCAACAAAGAAGGTCTTCTTGTTGCTAAGGAGACAATCCTGGCAGGTAACATTTGGCGAGTGTGGCTAAGGTAGAGAAAGGTGTTCGTAGAGGTATTTATGAAGCCTTGGACAGCTGTCCCCTGGGATTCGTGAAAGGGTCTCTGAGAGCACAGAGTCTGGCTTTCTGTGCTCTGAAGATTCAAAATGCCACAGATATTCATCTTGTGGCTGTAGAGATAACCTACATCTCTGTCTGGCAATGCGGGCAAGCTATGTTAAAAGTGCAAAACCACAAAGAGAAGCTTTATCTTTATCCAGGGTTAACTTCAAAGTCGGTTTCTTTTTATTTTCATGTGTATCCTTAAGAGCCACTTTATCATGAGGAGAAACATATACAGTTCGTTGAAATGAAATTGTTGGAAGATTTAGGGGACTTGCTTCATAAATTTCAAGGAAAGATCTTTAACAGGAGATGGTGGTATGCATGCATCTGCCTGATTTTAGGCTAGGTGTTGGTTACCAAGTTTTATCTCCATTGTTTTTCCAATGGTCAGCAGATAAATTAGTGACACGGTAAATGAATGGACCCATGGTAGTAGATCCGTACAATGGAACTCTGTGCAGAAATAAAAAGGAAAAGAGTACTGGGACACAAAATATCCAAATAATTATCCTGAGTTAAAGAAGGAGGACAAAAATGAGCTCATACTGTATGAGTCCATTTATGTGAAATTCAAGAAATTGTTAATGAATCTTCAGAGACAGCAGGAGAGTTGGTGGGGGGGGGGTCATACAAGTAGGGCCAGAAGGAGGGGACTGCAAAGGAACAGGGGGAAACTTGTGGTTTGACACACTCATACTAGCACACATGCACCAAATGTGCACACACACACATGCATATATATATATATATATGTCAAAATTTATTGTGGTGATGGTGTCACGAGTGTGTATACCCATGCAAATGCATAAAATTGTATACTTTAAACATATGCAGTTTATTCTATGTCAATTGTACCTCAATAAAGCAAAAGAAAGGGTATTATTATGGTATATCCTTATTGCCACCTGAAGAAACCTCATTTACTCAAAGTTTCTTTGGGGCATGGCTGATCTACTCTCAATCACCCCAGGATGATACGAGAAAGCAGTGACGAATACCAGAGGTGTGGCCCTGACAGGAGCCTGGCAGGAGCCTTGACACTCAGCCGCTCTCCTCCTTCTCTGGGGAGAATGCCAGCCCAAGCTACTCGTGAGCTTGTGTTGAGCTCAGTGGGCTAAGAGAATATTAAAAGTGCGGTAAACTAGGATTGTGTACATTCCTTGGTATTTTCATACCTTCCTGACACTGTTTTCCATGAGAGATTTTCTGATCTGGTCAGATTCAAAGACATTGATTGAGCTGCATTTATTAGTGGGTGGAGTTATTTCTTAACTAAACTCAATTTTTGGTCTTTCTCTTCCATTGTTTTCTTCTGTGAAGCTGAGTATGTAAAGCCTGGACTTTACTCTTGTCCGTACTTCAGTTTGAGCTAGTGAATAACAGTGCCTCCTTGAAAATGTTTTTCACTTGATTTTGAAGACACCACACTCTCCATTCTCATTTTGTTGGCTACTCCTCGGTTTCCTGTGCTGATTTTTCTTTGTTTCCCAAAACTCTAAATGTTGGAGCACTCTCAATGTCTTAGCCTGTTTGGGCTGTTATAACAAAAATACCATAGACTGGGTGGCTTATAAACAACATCAATTCATCTCTTACAATTTTGGAGGCTGGGAAGTCCAAGATCAAGGCACTGGCAGAGTCAGTGTCTGGTGAGAGCCTGCTTTCTGCTTCACAGACAGCCATTTTCTTGTTGTGTCTTCACATGGTGGAACGGGTGAGTGAGCTCTCTGGGGCCTCTTTTATAAGGGCACCAATACCGTTCATGAGGTCTCCACTCTCATGGCCTAATCACCTCCCAAAGACCCTGCCTTCCTATGCCATCACATTGGGGTTTAGGGTTTCAACATATGAAGTGTGTGTGTGGGGAGAGGGGGGAAGACACAGATATTTAGTCTATAACACCCGAGTACAAGCCTCACATTTCTTTTCTTCTCTGCTACATTCTCATAATAGATACTCTCATTCCATTTCAAGGCTCCCGATACCATCCAAATACCTGTGATGACTTCTAAACGCATAACCCCATCCAGAACCTCTCTCTGCATTCAAGACTTGTATATCTATTAGCCTCCTTGCCTTTTCCTTTCAGATATCTAAGTGATGACATGTCTTAAACTGAACTTTTGATTTCCCCCACCCCCACCAGTTCTGTTCTACCTTCCATCTTCCTCATCTCAATCATTGGCAACTCTAAACCTTGAAACCCTCCTTGAGGTCTTTTGTTTTTCTTACACCACACATCCAATTTACTAGAAAGTCTTGTTTTTACTTTCAAAATAAATCCAGAATCTGATAGATTTTCACTACGTCTTTTGCTACCATCTGATATAATCCATCATTATTTCATACCTGAGTTAATTCAATGGCTTCCTAACTGCTCTCTGCTCCTCCCTTTCCCTTTCTACAGCAGCCCAAGACACCCTATAAATCCTTAGTCATTTCGTGTCACTCCTGTATCCTGTATTCAACTCCCCGTCCACCATGGCTTCTTAATTTGCTCAGGGTAAAATCCAAAGTCTTCCCTGTGGTCTCTAAAGGTCTTGTGACCTTCCCTCCTCCTCTCCATCATCACTCTCCCCTTATCCACACACTCAACAAACACTTTGCTTCTTCTTGAGCTCTTTAAGCATATTCCTACTTATTCCCAGTTGAGGGTCTTTCTTATTACTGTCTCTTTGGACTGGAATGCTTTTCTCCCAGATACTTATTTTGTCCAGATTCTTAATTCCTTCCTTAAAATCATCTTAGGGGAGGCCACTCTTGATCCTCTTATATAAAAGAAGAACCCACTCCTCTCAATACTTCAGTCCTCCTTAGCCTGTTTTTGTTCCCACTGCTCTTACCACTGTCTTACATATTATATGTTTACTTGTTTATTCTCTTTCTCCCTGGCTCAAGCCAGGGTATATGAAAACATGAGGAAAAATTCTCTGAGTATTTTATTTGTTTTTATACTCCCAATGCCTCGACACAGAAGCAGTCAACAAATATTTGTTGAATGAACACATGAAGTATTCTCTTTTTGCTTACGCAGTAGCAGTCAAAGATTCCCTGATACATCCCATCCCTAATTTCTTCCTCTTGTTGGAAACAATGGGCACACCATTCTTTAATTCAGATTTAATTTTTAAGGCAGAATGACAGAAAAGGACTGGTGCCCACATGGACTAACACAGGACCAATCTAATAATGATAACCTCTGAAGCTGCCAACATCATTACTCAGAGACCACCGTGCATGGGCACTCAGTTGGGTACTGGCTTCTCTAATTTCCAATCCAATAGCATCTTTGCCAAATGTTAAATTATTTTAAGGAATAAGAACAAATTGTCACATTGTATGTTTTTCTTTAAATTTAGAAACAACCACGAACTCACATGAAAGTTGGAAGTGAGATTAAAGAGAATATTTTATGTGCTGAATCATTTGAGAGTAAATTGTCAACTAGATGCTCCTTCACCTCCAAACACTTTCGAGTGTATCTCTAACAAACAAGGGCAGTGTTCTACATAAGCCACACCATCACAAGTGGGAAATTAAGTGATACAATACTAACACCCCATTCTTTGTTTCCTTTCAACTTTCACACATTATGCCAGCAATGTCTTTTGTAACAAAAGGATCTTATTCAGAATTATGTGTTGCATTTAGTTGTCATATCTTTTTGGTTTCCTTCAATCTGGAACATTTTTTTTCAGTTTCCTTTGACTTTCTTAACCTTTTGAAGATTAAAAAAATAACAACGGTTATTTTGTAGAATGTCCCTCAACTTAGGTTGTCTGATGTTTTCTCATGATTAGATTCAGGCTATGTGTCTTTGGCAGATATTTCGGAGTGATGGTGTTCTTATTGGAGCCTATCAGGTAGCACATGATAGGATAATTTTGATTATCCACACTATTCATTTTGTTTTCTCTGTTCACTTGATTAAGGGGATATTTGCAAGTCTTGTTCACTCTGAAGTACTCTTTTTTTGTCTTTATATTTAATAAATATTTGGGAGGATACACTTTAAAATTATATAAATTCCCGTTCTTCATCATTTATCTATTTGTATCATTTATCTATTTGTATCAGTATGGATTCATTGATTCTTACCTTATTATAAGACTAATAATTTATTACTATTATATGTTTTTGCTTAAACTTCCCTAGATTTGGCCCGTGGGCACCTTTTCATGTTAATTCCTCTCTCCTTTTGACAAGCTCTTATCTTTCTTTGAGTTGTTGGGTTTTTGTTGTTGTTGTTGTTGTTGTTGTTTTTCAGCAATAAAATGCTCTGGTTTATCTTCTCTCTCTCAAGCCGTAGTTCTGAAGTCAGTTATTTCTCTACGGAGCCCTACTTCTTAGGCTTATTTATATATTCATTTCGGTATGCATCTATACGGTCATCAACAACTTTGGGTTCATACAAATTATCTTCAGTTGTAACCCAACATATAGTTTATTCTACTTTTCTCTTTTTCCATATTGGTAATTCTCTTCACTGGCAGTGAGAAACTTGGCTCCCATTATCCTTGCTGTGTTTACTTATTTGATCAATTTCCCTGTGTGCAAGCAATCTCCAATCACCAGGATCAGTTTCCACCATCACCCCACCCTTCTTTACCCTGCCAGTATTTCAGTGCCCTGCTGGGACACTCTGCTCAGGTTCTGATACATGCAGCGGGCAGCTGTCTCATATGGATAACAATTTTACATTGCTGAGGTTCTGACACCTTTTTAATAGGCTGCTCCCTGACCCCCTCACACGAATTGGGGTCCCTCTGGCAGAACTCTCATGTGAATCTCCCCCCACCAACCCAGTAAAATCTTGTTGTATTTCATTTTGATTAGGCTTAAGATGATCTACAAACTGAAATTAGTTTCAATTTACTGCAACATTTTGATCTATGTGCTACACATTTCTTCTGAAGTATGCAGTTTTCTTTCAGCAAAGAGTGTATTTTATTAATCAGGGATCCATAGCCTTCTCGGCCATGGCTTTAAAAAGGGGGCATTGCCATGATATTGTTTATTTAATTAAGTTGATTAATTGCGACATTAGAAGAATGGTCCAAAATGGAACCCACTTGATACAAAGCCAGGTAACTTTACAAAATCTACAATGCATAGATTCCAGAATCTTCAGATTGAGCCAAGAAGGCATTCTCTCTGGGGGCTGAGTGTACAGAGTAGGCTGTGTTGATTATCCACCCACCCACATATTGAATAAAATGGGTGGAAGAATACAAGTGAGCTTACACTTCTGAGAGGTACAAATACTTACCCCATCTTCTTGTAAGACTGCATAGAGGTTTAAAAGAAAATAGTACAAAACTACCTTATGATCCAGCAATTGCACTCTATAATTTACCCAAGGACACAAAAATACTAATTCAAAGGGATGCATGCATCCCAATGTTTATACCAGCATTATCTACAATAGCCAAACTATGGAAACAGCCCAAGTGTCCATCTATTGATGAATGGATAAAGAAGATGTGGTATCTATATATAGTGGAATATTACTCAGCCACAAAAAGAATGAAATCTTATCATTTGCAATGACATGGATGGAGCTAGAGAGTATTATGCTAAGTGAAATAAGTCAGTCAGAGAAAAGACAAATACCATATGATTTCACTCATATGTAGAATTTAAGAAATAAAACAAATGAGCAAAGGAGAAAGGAAAAAGAAAGAGAGAGAAGCAAACCAAGAAACACACTCTTTCTCAACTATAAAGAACAAACTGACGGTTACCAGAGGGAAGGTGGGTGGGACAATGGGTGAAATGGGTGATGGGGATTAAGGAATGCACTTGTGATGGGCACTGGGTGATGTAAGAAAGTGTTGAATCACTATATTGTACACCTGAACCTAATATTGCACTGTATGTTAATGAACTGGAATTCAAATGAAAACTTAAAAAAGGTAAAGAAAATAGTACATGTGACAACAATATTTAAATGTATGATTTTTGAAGACAATGTTTTTTTTTACTTTCAGGTGGAGGTAAGGTCCGACTACTCTTGAAAACCTCAGAGGAAGACTCTTCCTTCTTCTCTCCATCCTCTGGGTTGACTTAGGAATGGCAGCTCGCAAACTATAAAGTGTGATGCACTGATTTTTACTACGAGGTAGTGGCTGTGATACTCAGGAAGGATTAACGGGAACTCTATTCTTATGACATACCTATTCATGATTCTTGGGGCTAAATCAGGGTGGTTTTGGTTTTGGTTTTGGTTGAAGTCAGTTTCTTTTGCCTTCCTAGTGTTAATGACAGCTCTGAGAAATGCCTTGGACTAACAGTCCCTGAATTTCAGCCATCCCTGTGCCTCTAAAGGCTTAGTCAGAAAGTATGAACTTCCAAAGCCTTCTTTGCTCTTTGGGAGGCATCTCATATCTTTTGTCACAATTTGCGTTTTTGTACAGAAAATGCTTCACCGTAAAGAACTAAACCACCACCTGAGATGCTATGGTGATGTCTGTAGATTGTCTGTATGTCAGTGTTCTTAGCCCTTCCTTTCTTTGTGAATGAGGGCATTGCAAGGGGTCTTAAGGGAGACAGATTTGTATTTGATTCTGTTGAGCGGCTTGACTGAGTCTTTTCCATTTTTCTGCACCTCACTACTTTAACCTGGTTTTCCACCTAATACTGATGTGACATTAGGCAAGTTGTATAACCTTTCAGTGTTTCCTCAACTCTAAACGAAGGATAATAATAGTACCTGCCTAATAGGTTTTTGTAAAGTTACATAAAGTAATGCAGATACACAGTGTTTAGCACCGTGCCTGATATATAATCAGGGTGTAGTCTATTTTTTTTGTTCTTAGCTGTTATTCGGCACTTGGATTTTACATGTTTTTGTAGTCTTTCTTCAATCGTAGTGTATCCGAAGCAGCCAGCTCAGGGATATTTGGGGACTCTGCAGTGATTCACAGGTCTGCTGTTTATAGTGGACATATCAGGAAATGTAGTTGGCTTTTTTTTTATTGCTACCAACCTTTGTCACCAAGAACATTTGTTACCTTTTACCAATGAGCAGAGGAAAAGTTGAGTGGGTTTAACTTTTCCCTCTACCCCGAGGAAACACCAGGCTTTGGGGGTATTTTATAAGTTCTGGAAAAAGTAGGAGGGACTTACATAATACCAGGATGCATTTTAGTGCTGGGCCATGTTGAAAACTTGCTGAACGTAGAGACATGAGTTGACAGTTGCACCGGTAGGTGCAGTTAGGCGAGTCTCTTCAACAGCGCTTGGAAATGAAAAGCAGGGAAAATCAGCAGTTAGGGTAAAACAAGGTTAGGGTTTGATGAGGAAGAGGTGTGGAAGGCACTGGTGAGAGATGATTTAAGGAGATGAATCATAGGCTGTGGATAGGCAGAAAAGGAGATAAAGCCAGAGAGATGCTTATAGATGATGACAAACCAAAGATGGAGAGATAAGGAGACAGGTGGTCCTTACCAGGCTGAAAACCCAAGGTACAAAGCTTTGGAAGGATTGACAGAATATGAAGTTTTGATGAGATTTTATAGTTTCAGTATTTCAGGCTTGGGTGACTGGATGACAGACAGCTCCGGTCATGGTCTTGAGAGTAGGAGGGGGAGAGAAAATAAGGGGAAAGCCATTAGAGGTGAAGACGTTAAGAAACTGAGTCCAGAATTTCCATGGATCTTCCCTAATCTTCCTTGACATTATTTGGACTCAAAAGTTCTTACAGGTTTTTTTGTTTTGTTTTGTTTTTTTGTTTTTTCCTGAGAGACACAGCTCTTTTCCTGGGGGATGGAGGCCAGGAGTGATCTCGCCCTTCAGATGAGACCACGCTTGCTATTAAGAGGATAAAATGAACAAGAAGAAGAGGAGGAAGAGCGGGAGAAGACTGAGTGAGGGGAAGGGGAAGAGGAAGAAAGGAAAAGAAACAAAAGGATTTCCGGCACAGAGTGGTTCTTCGAGGCCCTTGCAATTGCATTTCTGTCAGGTTTTCATGCCATTTCACCAAGCACACCTGTCATATCTGAATTTCTTTCGCACTTAAGTTATGCTTTTCCGACTTAATATTTATGTAACTGGAGAAGAGGCTCAGAACACCTCTATGACTGGTCCATGACCACATAACAAAACATGTTATGTTACATGGCATGGGGGATAAAGGTTGCAGATGGAATTAAGGTTGCTCATGGGCTGACCTTAAGATAAAGAGATTGATCTGGATGATCTGAGTGGGCCCAATGTAATTACAAGGAGCCTTATAAACAGAAAAGGGAGGGAAAAGGGATGGTGTCCGGATGGCCATGGTGACTTTGAAAATGGGGGGAGAGGGCAGGGAACTGAGGAATGGGGGTAGCCTCTTAGAAGATGAAAAAGGCAAGAAAACGACTCTTCCCTACCTCCAGAAAGGAAGTCAGCTGTGCTTACACTTTGATTTTAGGCCAGTGAGACTGATCTCAGACTTCTGACTTCCAAAACTGTACGATACTAAATTTGTGCTGTTTTAACTCACCAAGTTTATGGGAATTTGTAATGTCAATAATAGGAAACTAATTCAATATCAGTGTGAAGGATTCATGCCCACCCCAAACCTATGAGGACCACCTTGCACTTGGATCACTGCTTTGACGTGGCTGCCCAGGCCTGTGCAAGGTTGCCTGAGTTGGTTTCCTAAACCTCTCACTAAACACATATGGTTGGCTGGAAGCCATGGAGAACGAGTATGGGGCCAAATTCCTCCTGAATGGAGTAAGGAGCCTGTTTCAACCCAGAGGTGTGAAGTCTTGGCTGGATTATCCCAGTAAATTCTCAGGATGCTTGGCAACCTCCCTGGTTTGCAGCATTGTCTCAGTAACTAAAGCTGGAGCCTCTGAATGGATGCCCTCTCCATGGGCAGCCTGTGCAGGTAAAACAGAGAGATACCTTCACATGGTCTCGGGCTTGCTTATTTCCTCCACTCTCCACGTGGGTAGGTGGAGGTGGGCTAGGAAAAGCGGGGTTATAAAAGTAGAAAAGCATCAGAGAGACCTGCAGACGCGGAGTGGCTCATAATTATTGGGTCTCATCAAGTCTCTGCGCGATGAAGGGACTTGTCAAGGGTTGAACTTGAAGGTGAGCTCAGTCCATTTCCCTCTGTGTGACTTGGCAAAGAGAGAAACTGCCCATTCCTTTTGAAAATGGAAGTCTTGGCTTGCCTTGGAAGAGAATCCCAGAGAAGTCTGGCTGAGCGAGGGGTCTTGGTAGAGCCATGTTAGGAAAAGTTGGGAAAGGGAGCCGAGAAAGGCAGCCAAAGGGGGCAGCACTGAGCCGGGGAGGGTGAAGGAGTGGGGTCCCCCGGGGCCCCAGCTCTGCGCCCAGCACTCTCGGCCTGTATTTCAGCCAGGGAGGGCCGGCCTGGGGGGGCTCGCACTCGCAGTCCCGCCCAGGGTGGCTCTCCCGGGTCTCCCCTATTTGGCCGGCACGGCCGGGCTCTGGGCGGGGCCGGAGGAGCGCGGGGGTGGGAGGCCGGGGGAAGATGCGCGGAGTTGGCTGCGAGGCCGAGCGAGCGCGGAAGGCCGAGGGGTGGGGATCTTGGGTGGGCTGCCCCCTCCCTCTCTGACCCGTTCCGCACCCCGCGGAAAGCAGGCGCTGCCAGTTGAGTCACTCCCCTTTCAGGAGGGAAGGGGGATAAAGGTAACCAGTCCCTTTCTGCGTAAAAAAGCAAAAGGAGATCGTGGGTAGCTTCGCAGCCGCTCCGTCCCACGCCTGGACCATGTCCCCCTGCATCTTCCTGCTCGGCCACAGGCGAGGACTTGATTTCTTGAGCTGAGAGCTAAACCTCGTCGACTTTTCTTCTCCCCAACAACTGAATCATGCCATGTGCCCAGAGGAGCTGGCTTGCAAACCTCTCCGTTGTAGCTCACCTCCTTCACTTTGGGGCCCTTTGCTATGGGACACAAGCTCAGCCAGGCCCGGTGCACTTCCCGGACAGGAGGCAAGGTTAGTGGCTTTTCTTTATCTCCTTTGAAAACCGTGGTGGGGAGACGCGTGCAAAGTTGGTTGCTCCCCCATCCCCTCCCCCACTGGCTGAACTCTGCAAAACCGTTTGGCTGAGTCGTAAGGAAATCTGGGCCCGGAGCTCAGGAACATAGGGTGTCTCGGAATTCATGGTTGAAGGTGAGGATTCCTTAATTCTTACTCAAAGGCGAGTGTCCCGGATCTCTTTCACACCAACGCTGCGGCAGGAAAGACCCAAGACATAGCTGGTAAAACCCCCCTTTTGTCTCCCCTCTTTGAATGCTGCACTGTTTCAATCCTCTATTTTTCAAATTCTGAACCCGGAAAGTGATTTTTTTTTTTTTTTTTTTTTTTTTTTTGAGTTCCAACTGGCCACTGGCAGTCATTGCAGTGCTTCTAGTTAGTTTCAACTCTGGACAGGGGAGGGGAAATGTGATTCCGGCCCCCTGCTGAGTGAGTTTGGCTGTGTTTTGGTTTCCTGGAAAGATTAAGGCCTGTGTTTTTAAAAATAACTGTACTTATGGGGGAGAATTTACCACCATTGGGGCTCACCTTTCCCCTGTTCTCCCTTCCTGATCACAGCTGGCTGCATCTCCTGAATGTCATGAAGCTCATAATGCTATAGATAACACTGGAAGGGGGTGTGATGACAATTTGGTGTTATTTAAGCCTAACACCTTGAGCAGAGTGACACTGCTGCCTCTGCTTTTTTATTGGACTTGGAAGAGTCAGAGACACTTTTGCGTTTGGTAGGGAGTTCCTTGGGGCTTCTAGGAGAAACAGAGCTCCATCAGTGGCCTGAGTGGCTGCAGAAACCAGCCTGTATGTGTCAGCCCAGCAACCACAGATGACAGCCTTCTGGGATGCAGGGACCATTGGTACTGTCCCTGTTTTAAAGATGAGGAAATTTGGTGAATTTATTGGCCCAGCTCATGGTGGAGTGAGGTTTTGAACCCAGGTAGCCTGGTTCCAGAGGCTGGCCTCTTAGCAATAATAGGGACAACACAGACACACAGACCCACAGACACACACACTCACGCACACATAGCACTGCGTTAGCATCCATTAAGTCCTAAGTCCTGTGTTTGCTGACTGTGCTCAAGTCTTGAGAAGCTTCCCTAGCATTCTGACCCCCTTAATCCCCAAGACCACTTGGGTGGCAGACATCACGAGCCTGTCTTTGTGGAGGATTTCCACACAGGGTTCTGCCTACGTAGCAAAGTTCAGATACTGCTGAGAGCTCATCTGCTGTGATTTCAAGAGCCATCAGAAACAAGTCCCTTTGCTTTCCTTGGAAGCTGGAGCCCGAACACCGGGGTTAGATGTCAATCAGCCACCACTTGCTTGTGTAAACGTTCCAGATACAATCTCCTACCCCCAAGTTTAAAATAGCAGCGTTTGTTTTTCTTTGAAAAACAGCCCCTTTGTGAAAAGTCTCTCTTCTGGCAGCACAAACAAAGCCTGTGAGCACTTCCCAGGGTATTTGGAGATGATTTGGTTCAAAGACACACATTCTCCTGGGTTGGTTTTCGGTTCTGCTTGTTCCACATGTACTTTGTAAGCGAATTCAGCGTAGTAGAGAGCAGACACCGCTGGGCCTTGCTCTCTCTGGTCTGGATGGTGAGAGATGGTGGTTTTCCTTGCTTACCATCGGGATTATGTGCTGAGAGTATTTGATATTGAAAAATAGCTGTAAAGTGCCCTGAGTTTATTAGCGATGTACAGATGTTTAGGTTTTAAAAGCAATTTGTTTTTAAAAGTCTTTTCTCCAGAATATCTGTTTTTAATCAACTCACCAATGGATTTACAAGTAATCTGCATTCGGTACAACAGAGAAATTTCTGAGCAGGCTTTATTTAGAACTGAGTGGAGAGAGGGAGAACAATTGAGGTGGGGAGGGGTGTAGAGAAGGAGAGAGAGAAGTAGAGAGAAGGGATGAGAAAGTTCTAAGGCTTCTTGGTAATAGGATCACCTGGTTTTTGCCCCAAATGATCAGCCTGTCATTTCACAATGAACCAAACTCCCAGTTTCCATTTCTACTCTGATAACAGTTTTGAATTGCACCCCAATGCTGAACATTTAAACTTGCCAATCACTTCATATATCAGGTCTTCCATCCTTCTTTTTACAGATGGTGGGGGGGCTCAGAGATGAGTCTGTCAGCATATATATAGTGAGCATCTATTAAATGCCATGTCACCAGAGGGGTGAAGGGAATTACACAGCGTCCCACAGTTGAAAACATTCTAATCCCAGATAATCATTAACGTCCTTTCTAGTTCTAAGGGTTGGGCAGAAGCAGGATTTTAGCCCTGGGAAGGGGCATGGAGGTAAATCCAATCTTTCCTGGGACCAAAAATGGCAGATTTGACAAACTCTGCCTGGTATTCTTTCCACATCATTCACTTGTGATATATACACGTGCAATGACTTCCACAAGATTTCTTGGTTTCCAACCAAGTATCAGAACAATGGGAAATACTGGCCTTGCACACAGCATACTGCTTGTCTTCTACAGCCCCTTGGGTTCCTTATCCCTTGTACTCCCTGCAAGTTGCCGGCTGCTTCTGTGGTCTCTTTTGCTCTTGGCGACTCTGAAATCAGCAGGGCAGGCACTTGATCCCATGGCGGAGATGTGCTTTCTGCTGCACGGCTTTGTGCAAGAACAGAGGAGTGTTTCAAGACAAATGTTTCAAGCGCACTTCAAGACAAATGTTCTTGTCATGTATCTATGCTCTTTGAAAAAAATAAGGAAGGAAATTATTTCATATATTCTCTTTTCTTAATTTTTATTTTTACATTTATTTGTTTTTGAGAGACAGAGTGCAGGAAGGGCAGAGAGAGAAGCAGACACAGAATCCGAAGCAGGCTCCAGGCTCTGAGCAAGCTGTCAGCACAGAGCCTGATACGGGGCTCAGACCCACAAACTGTGAGATCATGACCTGAGCTGAAGTTGGACGCTTAACTGACCTAGCCACCCAGGCACCCCTCATATATTCTCTTAATGAAAAAAGAGACTTCACAGTTTTAATATTTTATTTGTGTAAATAATCATAAGCAATTATGGTCTGGAAGTTGGTTATCATAGGGTTTGTGAGCAAATCCAACCTCATGTATTGTACTTTACAACTTTGAGAGGTTCAACACCATTCTCCACATTTTGACACATACAGTTTTCTATGATAAAAATATATTTGAAAGGTTACACCAACCTGTGGAAGATAATTATGACACTGAACTATTACAGAATTTCATTGCCCTTTTTAGTAAAGAGTCTTAGAGATTCATTGCTAAGATGGAAATAATCAAAGTAAAGAGTAAGTATAGATTTAATCTAAGCTATAAAATGTGGCAGATAAATATTCTCTGACTTCTTTCCTTTCTTTCTAAGCAGAGGGTAAAAGATTGCTTGGTGTTGTGTATTTTCAAAAGCACTTGCACCAACAGCCTCACTCAGAGTTTCTCAGGAAGTATCCTCCAAGTTTGTGACCAAGGGTTTAAAGTCTAATTTTCAGTAAGGCAAATCCAAGTATTCAGGGCTTATATAGTATTTCCATAAACGTGCAGATGGTAATGTGATTACAGTATGTCTCAGTTCCCACTGCCCCCAGCCCTGTTGACGCCCCATCTTGACATCCGGTTCTCTGTGGTAGACGCTCGAGAAGCAACAAAGACAGAGGTTAGAAGAGTGGACTCTGGAGTCAGATTGCCCCAGAATGAATCCTTACCCCTCTTTATTGTCTTTTTACAATGGTGGGAACGAGGGCTCACATGAGGGACACTGTTAATAATAGCAGTCTCAGAGAACTGTAAAGATTAGACAAGACCAAGCTGATATACTCTAAATGCTGTGCTTGACCACAGAAATGGTAAAAATAAGGAGCCCTTACTGTTTCCTGACATCTTCTTTCTTCCATTCCTGCCATAACCCTTCTGAGCTGTGCTTTCTGTTGGCCAAGGTTGTAGCTCCCTCATCTTCCAAACTGAGTACCTACTGAGAGGAAGTCAAGATGGGGATGGGATTCTCCCGTGTCCTCTGCTTGAAGGTTACTTTTATGGCCACAGAGATCCTTGGTGGCCAAGTTTCTATCTTTAATACCAATAATAGCTATTGAGTGCTACTTGTCAAGCACTCTTCTAAATCTATTACATATATTAATACACTGGATCCTCAAAACCACCCTAGGAGGTAGGTACTATTGTTACACCCTTGTATAGATGAGGCAAGAGTGGTTGGGGCACCGACATAAGTCACACCCCTTAAGGATGTGGCCTCTTATTTCTGCCCACACTTGTGGGCTGACACGGCTTCACAGCTGCTTGGTGTGCAATCAAATCAAGAGGCAAAACGAGGGGCACCTGGGTGGCTCAGTTGGTTGGGTGTCCAACTTCAACTCAGATCATGATCTCATAGTTCGTGAGTTCAAGCCTTGGATCAGGCTCTGTGCTGACAGCTCAGAGCCTGGAGCCAGCTTCGGATTCTGTGTTTCCCTCTCTCTCTGCCACTCCCTGGCTCATGCTCTGTCTCTCTCTGTCTGAAAAATAAATAAAACATTAAAAAATTTTTTTACAAAAGAGGCAAAACAATTCTTATCTCTTATTATTCTACCTGATACACAGGCAATTATTATCTCCATTTATTGCTGGGCAAATTGAGGCCTCTTAAAGAAGTCAAGCTGTTCTTTTCTTGTCAGATCATCATCCCTGTCACTTCTACTAGGTCATACTCTCTGCCAAGAGCACCTGCTTATGTACATGAAGGGCAGTGGCTAAGAACGTGGTTTTGAAATAGGAAGCATGAGATTTCAATATGGATAATGTTGCATATTGACTCTGTGACCTCTCTGAGGCTCAGTTTCTTCATCTATGAAATAGGAATTCACTGAATCTGTGAATCACAGGTTGTGAGTCCTGAATGAGAAGAGATTTGTGGTACTCAGATCATAGCAAGTGATCACGAAAGGGTTACTATGGTTATTATCATTACATTACATTACATTACATTATTATCATTACATTATTATTATATAGCCAGCTTATGCTGGCTCTCCTAAAAACCCATTAGATCAAAAGCAACTGGGTCAAAAGCTCTAAATTTGTTTGCTCTTTTATTCTTTGAGGAATAAGTGCTGGAGGTTAGGCAAGCTTTATCTTTGATTTTATACTTTCAGAAATCATGTAGAATTCTTTGAGATGTATGTTCAGAGACAGGCCTTATTAGGGACAAAGGAACGTCTCCTGAGAAGAGTCAGCATCTGTGCAGTGCCCATGTACAGTTAGTCCCGTTGCAAGATGATGGCTATACCCTGGGGAATAAGACTTTTTATGCCCTTAACTTCTACTCCACTGCTCATCCTGGGGAAGCCCATGATATCACCATCACCAGTAGAAGAAAAGAGTAAATGAGAATAATACCACGGAGGTCAACTACATCCACCCTTGTCCCACCCAACTTGGCCTTTCCTCTCCTAAGGTCTGAACTTGGAAGGGCAGTGAAACTCTGATACAAAAGATGTCCAGATATTCCTTGGGGAGTACAGAGGACTAAGTCAATTTGACTCCTAGGTCATGGCACACTGGCATCATTAATTTGTGCAAAACCCCTTTCTTGTTTGATTTATTTATGCATTTTTGTCCCTGCTCCCACTCCTCCTCATGGAAAACCATTTTAATGGGTTCCATATGTATTATTTGTTTGCATATGTTCTGGCAGACTTTGTATTATTGTTTTTGTGTGCATGTATTTTCCATTGATGTAGGTGGCTCTGTATTCACTTGTATTGTTTCTTATTTTTCAGTGAACATCGCTTTTAAAGATTTTTCCATATGCTATGTGATCTGTTGCTCCCAACTGCTGCAATTAGAAGCAATGGGCCTGGATTTTTTTTATACCTAAACATTGAGACTATTCATTAGTACCTAAGAGTGAAAACTCTGTGCTCTGCCCATATTTGATCCAAAGCAGAAGTGAACAATTTCACAAAGTGTGTTTGAAGGCAGTTGTCTGGGGGGAGAAAAAGGCTGTTTTATAAATGTATTCCATTAAGCCCCATTCTTCTAATTAACCAGCTACAAACGTGCTCCCTGATACAGCAACACACTGCAAGCCAGGCACCTGCCATGTGCAAGGTTCCAGGCTCCAAAGGCTTTGGGAATAAAGCCGGATGAACAAAAAGCCTTGTAAAATGACACTATTCTGGGAGCTCCAGAGAGTAAGGACTTGGGTGGGGGTCCAAAGGAGGGAGAAAGAACTTCAATTAGGGACTTTAAGAGAAAGAAGAGGAGGAACTGGAGTTGAGACTTTAAAGCATAAACGGGAATGCACAGGGTATTGGTAGAAAGTGCAAAAGACATTGTAGCTGGGGTGGTCATATGAACAAAGCAATGCAAGCTAGAAAGTGCAAGAAATCTATCCAGGAGGTGGCAAGTGGAATTTGTTTCTCTCTCTCTTGCTTCCTCCCTTGCTCCTTTTCATTTCTTCTTTTCTTTCTTTTCCCCTCCCTCTGAAGCAGAGGATTAGTTATTTTACTAAGTGGCTAATGGTTTGCTTGAAGTAGCCTGTAATCCCGAGTGATGATTAGCCCCTGCTAGTTACATTCCTTGTTATTCTCAAACATCAGAATGAAGAGGAGGTGGTGGGGATTTAAACACAACCAAATCAAAAGGTGAATGTCCCCTTGTGTGGCAGGGACGAGTGTTCCCGTCTTGCATTTTTAAAGTGGCAGTTTTCATCTTACCCTTTTATTTTGTATGTTTTGTAAAAATAGAAACATCCAGGTTTCTTTCAGCAGCCTTTGCTACGTTACAGAACACTTGTGCTGCCACAGGTGTGAAGCTTGTCAGAGTGTATAGGGTGGGTTAGCTGTTTTTCATTTTCCCTCTAACCTGAGTTAATGGGAAGTTCCTGAGGCGTTTAAGCTCTTTATAATAAAGAGCTCTGTGATTTGTATTAATGAACTCAAGCCTTGAAATATACTTGAAATATACTCAAGCCTTGAAATACTTCCTCATACTGACCTTGCCCCTTTCCTAACAGTACTCCTCATGCATCAATTCTCATTTTAATTTGTCTCCGGCAGAACATCTGTCATCCAGAGCTATGCCTTTGTGTCAGTGCAGACTGCCACGTGTCATCAGGGAGGGGCCCCAAGTCAGTTTGAGTTGCTCCGGGAATTTACTGTTAACAGTGCCCGTGGGATAGACAGGATCTGTAAACTTCAGGTCAGCAGTGGTATTTTGCAATCCACAAGCTAAAGTCTAAGCTCCAAATGGCAGAGCATTTGCCTTGCGATAGACTCATCAGGGAATTCTCTCAGTTTTATTTTTTGTCTCCTTTTCTTTCAGCGCATTTTATCAAGGCCCTGCCAGAATATCACGTGGTGGCTCCTGTCCGTGTAGATGCCAGTGGACGTTTTCTATCCTATGGCCTGCGTCATCCCACCACCAGCAACAGGAGGAAGAGAGATTTGGATGGCCCGGAGGATCAGGTGTACTATAGAATTTCACACGAGGAGAAGGACCTGTTCTTTAACTTGTCAGTCAATCAGGGATTTCTTTCCAAAAGCTATATCGTGGAGAGGAGATACGGAAACCTTTCCCGTGTTAAGATGGTGGCTTCCTCGGCACCCCCCTGCCATCTCAGGGGCACAGTTCTGCAACAGGGCACCAGAATCGGGGTTGCAGCACTCAGTGCCTGCCAGGGACTGGTGAGTGCCCAGGTTCATCACCTTCCTTCTCTGTCCCCAGGCCCCTATGGTCTCGTCCTGCATATCCAGTACCAGTGGGTTCACAGACACATTCAACGCATGCAGATTGAACACTTGTGATGTGCATGGCCCTGGCTGCCAAATGGGTTGGGGAGAAATGCATAAAATCGCATAAAAAGTTGATCAATCTGGGAAGTATAGAGAGGAAAGGCACTGAGAGTCCAGAGCAGGGAGAACTTCAACCAGGAGCAGCATAGGCAGAGGGAAGGATTGTAGGTGGGTCTTCAAACTCTGAGGCAGCTCGGAGGGTATTGTGACTGGCTGGCCAGCCCCTTTTGAATTACGAAAACCTGAATTTGGACTGAGTGAGAGGCTTACCAGTAATGATAGTGTTGTCAGTAGCTTCTGTGGTATAATGGTTGACGGTGTGTACTTGGTAATCAGACTCGGTGTGGAAACTTAGGCTGTCCATTTATCCCTTTGTGCCTTTGTTTTCTCGTTTGTAAAGTGGAGATGATGATAGTGCCCATCTCATAGAAAAAGGGTTGGCAAAGTATGGCCCACAGACCAAATCTGGACTGCCTCTTGTTTTTATAAATAAAGTTTTATTGAAACATAGATAAGCCTATGTGTTTATATTGTATATGGCTGCTTTTGAACTACAACAGCAGAGCTGAATAGTTGGGATAAGGACTGTATGGCCCACGAGGGCCAGAAATTGCTATCTGGCTTTTACAGAAAAAATTTACCAATCCTATAGTACAGTATTGTGAGAATGAAATGAATTAGTATATATAAAAAACTTAGAAGAGCGCTTAGTAAATAATACTGTCAATGGACGTTGGCCATCATTATCATTTTTTTTTAATGTTTCTGATATGCCAGGTACTGGAATGTGTGGTTTATGAGGTGGTTTATGTACACTGTCCTCTTCTGTCCCCCAAACCCTCATCTTTGTTATTTCTTTAGATGATGAAGCTTGGAGAAGTTGAATAACTTTACTGAGCAGTTAATTTGAGGCTGAGTCCTTCTCCCCCTTACCAGTCACCCTCCAATCCCCTTATCTCCCCCTAGTTTTGAGGAACCACTAATCTACTTTCTGTCTCTATTATCTGCCTATTTAAAAAAAACTTTTTTACATTTATTTACTTTTTGAGAGATATAGTGAGGCAGATCATGAGCTGAGAGGGTCAGAGAGAGAAGGAGACACAGAATCTGAAGCAGGCTCCAGGCAAGCATTCAGCACAGAGCCCGACACGGGGCTCAAACCCACCAACCTTGAGATCATCACCTGAGCCAAAGTCACGCTTAACCAACTGAGCCACTCAGGTGCCGCTGTTATCTGCCTATTTAAAATCCTTGTTTTAATCAGCTTTCCAAGGGATTCTGGTGCTCACTAAAGTTTAAGAAGCACTGAACTACAGCAGTCATTCGTAACCCTGATTGAACATTAGGATCAACCCAGGAGCTTTTAAAAAGTACCTGTTCCCCACCCCTCTTCACAGATGTTCCAATTTACCTGGTCTGAGTGTGAAGCTCAGACATCAGTATTTTTTTAAAGCTCCCAAGGAAATTCTAACGTGCGGTAAGTGTTGCCAGCCAATGGATTAGCGTAGCAGGTATTAATTAGCAACATTAGCCAATATTACTCTAAAGTAGCAGCTTTCCCCAAGTAATTCTAACGTGCAGCCAGGGCTGGGAACCGCTGCTCTCAATTGCCCCCTCTTTTCCCCTTATGCTTTCTAAGGGAGATTGCACACTGGTTAGCATTATCCCAGGCTTGGGAACAGAATACTGGGAGCTTTTCAATTTCAAATGGCCCCAGGGAGCAGTGCAAACTACCATGTGGGCATTTTCAGATTCAGATTCCAGATTCATTCTAAGTACAGGAGCACAAAGAAGCAAATATTAACTAATGGACTAATGTGGTAGCCAGGATAATGGAAGATTTTAGATTCAAATCACTAAGTGATTTTGTCAGAAGAACCAATCTACTGGGATTAGTTTTGAGCCTTTCACACAGAATTGAACAATCAATGGATAGTTATAAAATAGGCCATACAATCCAAATGAGTTTCTTTCTTTTCTGTGAGCATACAAACTGGCTGGCTTCAAGTTCACTTGCTCATGTGCCATCATCGTCAGTGCTTCTCATCAAGAGGATAGTGGTTGGACTTGTGTCTGGTTTCTCCTGATCACTTGTCTGGAAAATGACCTCTGGGATATTTATTTTCCTTTTCACCAAAGCATGACCCCACACTCAAATTCACAGGATGGCAGGCTTAGGATATATTGGCTTTTAAGCCCTCCACCATCCTAAGAACAGAGATGGCATTTGGGAAAACTTTCTGAGGAAGAAAACACTCTTATGTGGAAGAAGACATGAGCTTCTCCTTCCAGTGGCTCAGGGATGCCATGTTCTTTGCTTTAGATATAGCCATCTTGATGCTGGAGGCTGCATTCTCTTGGAGTTGTCTCGAATTTAAGGTTCATTTAGTTTCTCTTGGAGCAGGTTCAGATGGTTGCAAACTGAAGACCCAAGAAAGGTCACTCATGACAGAGTGTGGGATGGCCTCCTTCCTCCATTTAATACCTTCCACATGCCTCTGGTGCCCATCCTTTTGGGAGCTGCTCTCAGACACAGTCAGCCCATGTCTCGTCCAGCACCTCTCCTTGGTCATCTTTAACATTCTCACCACCGTCTCCACTTAAGTCCTTATGACCTTGAAGTTATGGAATTTGTTTTTTTTTTGAACAGTTTAGTTGATTTGTTCCATTCTAGGTTTTTATATGGAGAGACTGTGTTGTTGTTCAATCAGTTAGGCTTGGACTTGATCCTCGGTGGGAGCTGTTACCTGTGAGAATTCCAGCAGGGTGGTTTTGGATTTGCTCCTGCCAGGGACCCTATAGGATTTGCTCCAGGCTAGTTTGTTATTAGTATTTCAGCTGAGGTTTCTGTAAAATGTTATACTACACATTTATGTATGATATGGGACTGGGGTTCTGATCCTTCATGGGTACCCCACTTCCACTGAGGGCTTGGTCTAGGTTCCCATTACCTGGGCTGGATACCCGAGTAAATATTTGTAATGTTTGTTATTTTAATAAATATTTTTGTTCACAGTTAGGGATAGTATTTCTCAGCTCAGGCTTTATTGAAGTGAATACGGTTTTTGGCTCCATCCTAAACCCTAGCCTCAATTCCAGCCCCCCCTGGAGAATTAGATCCTGACTCCTAATCCAAATAGCTCTCTTTCTCGAGGGCCACTCAGCTTCAACTCCCCCTCAACTCTTTCTCCTTTTCTCTTTTGGCACCTTGAGATTTCTTTTCTTGTTCTGAGCTCAACTATGGATCACGGTTTTCAAAGAGGTATTATTTTTAGTTTTTTTTTTTAAGTTAAACTTTTTATTTTGAGATAGTTGTGGATTCATATGCAGTTGTAAGAATTAAGACTGAGAGATCCCATGTACGCTTGACTCAGTCCCTCCCAATGGTAACATCTTACAAGATTACCGTACAGTATTATAGGCAGCAGTTTGACATTGGTATAGTCAAGACACCAACATTTCCATCACAAACAGTTCCTTATGTTGTCTTTTTATAGCCACACCCATTTCCTTCCTGCCTCCATCCCCTCCGTATGTGTACATTTTATATTTAAGTCAAAATCCATTTTGAGTTAATTTTTGTAGAAGATGTGAGACTTAGGTAGAGGTTCATTCCTTTTTTTCTTATGGCCTATGAATATCTAACTGCTCCAGCACCAATTGTTTTTACATTTGTCAAATTCATTTGGAAGTATTTTTGTGAGTCTATTTCTGAGTTTTGTGTTCTAGTCCACACATAGAATCTTTGTTACTATAGCTATATAAGTAGTCTGGAAATCCAGTAGACTGATTCCTACCATTTTATTTTTTCCCAAAATTGTGTTCATAATTCTAGTTCCTTTGCCTTTCCAGATAAATTTTAGAACAGTCTGACCACAAAAGTTTGCTGAGATTTTGGTAGGAATTATATAAACCTATATAAATTTGTGGAATTGACATTTGTTATGTTTAGTCCAATCCATAGGTCTCTTCCAGTTCTTCCCATGAGACCTGTCCAGGTTGACTGGTGGGAGTAAAAGGTCCGTGAGGCTTGGTCTTCTCTCCTTCCCAAGGTGCGAATTCTATAGCTCCATGGGAAGGATTGTAAATCTCACTCTGCTGGCATTTCTCACCAGGAAATCGCCCAGACATTTTCCTCGTATGTGTCACCCATTAGGTGGGGTGTCCTTAGGACCGGCAGGCTTATCCCACCTATAGGATAGTTAGTGTGAATAGAGAATGAGGCTGTTAAATGGACTGTAATAATTGCCTTGTATTTTTTTTAATTGATTTTCTGGGTCAGAGAATTTATTTGGGGGAAAAATTAGTGAAACTGTTTTTGCAGATTTGTTCCCTTTGTTCGTTCGCTCATATTTATTCTTGAAGTATTCTGTTTTGGAGAGTTTTTAAATTCTAAATCAGTCAGGTGGAATGATCGTTTCTTCTGTGCTGAGCCTCACTGTCTCCCCCACTGCTGAAAGATGGCGGGGCGGGATGACCACATTTTATTCACAAGGGAGATTTTGCTCATCGATTCAGAGCATGTTTGGAGACGAGTCTGCTGTGGTGTGACCTATGTTTCTATGCCTCATTAGTATGGTCTATGATTTCTTTTCAGTTTGAAGAATTCCGGTGTCTAACCACTTTTTATAGGTTTTTAAGTGTGCAGGTATCTCAAAAGTTACAGCAAGGACCTTCATTTCGGTGACTGCCTTAACCTTTGCAAACTATTCTCACGTGGAAACATAGATAATCACACTAGTCAGCCCTGCTTATCTCACAACCGTTGTAGATAACAGCTTCAAGTACTTTCTAGAAGTCTCTAGTTCTCTTGTTGGCTTTGTAGGAGTAGTGAATCTCTTCACCTACATTGTTGGACACCTCATTAAAACTGCTCTAGTTAGGTCATCAGTGAACTTCGTGTTGCCAGAGGGTGCCTCTCTGTTTTCATTGTACTTGTGTTTCAGCACATTTGACACAGTTTCTATCTTTATGTGGTTTTTTTCTCTTGGCTTAAGGACACCACATTATTATGGTTTTACTCCTACCTACCACTCTGAGAATTCTGTCTCAACATCCTTTGCTTCTTTCCATTTCTTTAACTATTAGAGTGTCCCAGGACTTTGTCTATGGCTCCGTCTTCTCTAACTTCACCCTCTTATTAGGTGAGCCTGATGGGTCCCGAACGCTATCTACTCATCTGTCAGTTTATCTGACCACCCATCCGTCTGTTCATTCATCATCTATCATTTGCATCTATCTAATCATCTATTTGTATAATTATCTATGATCACTATCTGTCTATCTATCTATCTATCACCTATATCATCTAGCTCTGTCTCCGTACATGTATGTGAATAACTACTAAATTTATGTATCTAACTCTGGTATTTCCTTGAAGCTCCAGCTGTCTATTTGCCATTTCCACATGTATGCCTAATAGGAACTCAAATTTGACACGTTCAAGGCAATACTCTTGATTCCCTCCTCCTGTATTCTTCCCCATTGCTGTACGTGTCAACTCCATTCTTTCAGTTGCTCAGGCCAAAACCCGTGGACTCATCCTATGATTGACTCATTCTTTCTCTCATACTCTGTTATTTATTCTTATCAGCAAATCCTGTCAGCTCTTCCTTCAAACTATGTGCACAGTCTACCCCTCTTAACACTTCCACAGCTAACACCCTAGTCTGGTCATTCTCAACATGGGTAGTTTTACCTTATAGGGGACATTTGGCAATGTCTGGAGATATTTTTGGTTGTCACAACTGGGAAAGGGATGACTGCTTCTGGCTTCCGGTAAGTAGAGGCCAACGATGTTGGAAACTTTCTACAAACCACAGAATGACCCTCCATGACAAAGGATTATATGGTACAAAATGTCAATAGTTTCGAGGTTGAGAAACTCTGCCCCAATTCTAGTCACTATCATGTCTCTTCCAGACTATGGCATTGACCTCCCAAGTGGTTCCTCCACTTCCTGTCTTAATTCCCTGCAAGCCATTTCTCACGTAGTGGCCAGACTGGACTTCTAAACATATTTCTAGAGCTGTGCACTCTACTGCTTAATATCTCTACTTATTTCCCATCATAGTAGACTAAAATCTGAATGTCTTGTCCTGGCTTCCAGGCTCCCTCTGATCTGGTCACTGCCTGCCTCCCTGGCCTCCTGCCCCCTCATCTTACTCTCCAGCCACACTGACCTCTCTGTCTTTGGAATGTACAAAGCACACTCTGGCCTTACCGCCTTTGCTTTCATGTTTCTTCTGCCTAGAACCCTCTTCCCCCAGATTTCTACCTTGCTGCTCCTTCTTGTTGTTTAGATCCCAGCTTATGATCTTCCCTGGCCACTCAATCTAAAGTAGAAGCCTCCAGTGTTCTATCACATTGCCCATTTTATTTTCAAAAAGAACCTACGATACCTGATGTTTTCTTTTCTTTTTTGCTTAACTTTTCTTTTCCTCACCCTGTCTTAGTCACACAAGTTTAGCTATATTCCATAGTAAACCTTCAGTAAATACTGGTTGAATGGATGGATGTGTTTGTTTCAGCATTTAGGCTTTTACTGCAAGTTCTTGTAGACCTCCCCCAGGCTGTGGCTTCACAATGAGATTATATTAACTCAATTACCCAAACCATGGCTTGAACACCACCTACTAACTTCTATAATGCAGTCTGCTTAAATGGTCTGTAAATCACTTCTAGTGGGTTCCCAGGGCACTGGGCTCACCACGGCAGTGTGCCGTTGCTCTGCTCCGTGGCCCTCCTGGGCTCCCTCCTGGGCTCCTCACCCTACGAACACTGCGACTGCTGCCATCATGTGACTTTGGAAAGAGGACACTGCTATCAACTTTGCTATTCTCTTCTGAGCCTGGGTTGGGCCTTTTCTTAGTTCTGCAAAGCACATCAGATTCCAAACTGTAATTATCAGTAAGACTTTCTAGAAAGTTTGCATATGAAGGAAAGGAAGGTACAATACAAATAATAACTCAAAACTTCTCTTCACCTTGGCTCTGCTGAGTGTAGGCTGAGTTTCAAGAGGGTCTCTAACCAAGCCCTTGGCCTTTTGATATGTAGGAAGGATCACCCCACCAGCAATCTTCTTGCAAAAAGGTACACTGAAACATAATTCTTTACTGAGTCCTGGGCCCAATCACAAAGCCTAGGAGAAAGGAGGAAAATTTCCCCTCAGGCTAAGGCTCATCTTTGTTTCTAATGCTTCCTCCCAGGTGTTTCTTGCAAAGAATAGCTGCTCCTTTCAAGGGCAGCCCCAGTCTAAAGCAGCTGGGCCCCACAGGGCCATCTGTGCATAGCAAACCCCACAAAAGTGCCCTGTCCAGGGGAGGGGTGAGGCTTGAAATCCAGCTCAGGCTCTGCCAGCCGAACCAAATCCTAGCTTCAGGACGAAACGAGGGTTTTTAATAATCCCTTTGCCCAAACTGGAGCATCTTTTTGTAATTTATCTACTTAGATGGGTGCCCTTTAAAATTCATCTGTCTAAAAGGGACACCTTTTAAAATTTCATGTCTCTCTTGCACACCTTGCAATTTGCACACATGTGCGCTACTGCAATAGTCACAGAGCCCCTTACCCACAGGATTTGGCCTGGCTCTGTGGCTTCCGGATGACAGTCACCCGGGGACACAGTCATTCATCACCAGCATGTTTCCCAAAGCCTAAGTTTCTTGCAGCGGGATGGAGCGGTGGGGAGTGTATGTGCATTAATAACAGATCCTTTTCCATTGAGCTATCTCAAGCCTCGACCAATACTTTTTCCCAATCTCTCCCTTCAATTCAAGGTGAAGAACACTTCTGTGTCTAATTCCTGAAATGATTGGGCTCTTTGTTTCTGATCTGCAGTGAACAACCGCTTGAGGTGGAAGATAAGGGAGGAGGCCTTCTCAAGAAGAGGCAGTTCTGGGGCACCTGGGTGGCTCAGTCGGTTAAGCATCCGACTTCAGCTCAGGTTGTGATCTCACGGTTTGTGGTTCGAGCCCCACGTCAGGCTCGGTGCTGACAGCTAGCTCAGAGCCTGGAGCCTGTCTTCAGATTCTGTGTCTCCCTCTCTCTCTGACCCTCCCCTGTTCACGCTGTCTTTCTCTGTCTCTCAAAAAGAAATCAAAAACATTAAAAATTTAAAAAAAAAAGAAGAGGTTGTTCCATAGATGCTCAGATCCTATCAAGCGGTCTAGAGAAAAACAATTTCTCCCATACAAATGCACAAATAGTAGTGAAACATTTCTGCCAAAACATATATCCAATAGCCTTGTCTGAAGGCATCCCTCTGTTTCCTTGTTCCATCTTTACATTGAGGTGAAGAGAATTTTAATTCTCTTCCAGAATTAACGGAAGGTTAATTAATGCTCCAAAAAGAAATAGAATCTTAGGATGTAGGACACCATGAAGCTTTGGAATTATCTTCCAGCTTCTAACTAGATAGGCTGTTATATTATTTTAACTCTTTAAACTTTGTTAGGTTCTAATTTCCCAAAATGTTAGAATTAAGTGTTCTCTGTGTTTTGCTGTGTGAATGCTATAAATGAGATCAGTGGCATTTAAAACTCTATGCTCTATGATGGTGCCTCCATCGAGAGAGGGGTGTGCTTCATACCACATGACTCCCTCAAAGGCTATCCAGTTCTTGGCCCAGATGGAAAGTTCTGCCAGTTCCTTTTCCATACAATCAACTGATGTAACCATCTCTGCCCTCTTGTTCTAGAACTCCGGCTGCAGCCCGGGGTGATGCAGCTGAGGAATGAAGTCCACTGGCAGAACTGTGTGGGAAAACTTTCCGAGCGTGCCTTCTGGCCCTGCTTCCTGATCTGGAACTTTGTGGCTCCTTTGCAGAAAACAGTCATTTGAGTTGCGGGAGGCCTGTGTGTCGGGGTTTGTTGTTCCTCACCAGGAGGGAGGGAAAGAAATGCTCTGTGTGTCCCCCTAACTCTGCTCAAGGCTGAGGAATTCCCTGCGACCCCTGACCTTTGGGGGGTGCCTGGTCAGACCCAGGCTTACTCAGACATGAGGCTTTGGAACTGGCCAGTGGGAGATTCCTCCCTATCAGTGCTTTGTGTTACGGGCTCATAAACAGGAGCGTTATTTTTTCCCTTCCTTTTTCATCTTTCCGCTTCCTTTTCAATGTGTCGGGTTCATCTTGTGCCTTTCCAGCATGATGGATTGGAAATGAGAGAGAGAACCGAAGAACATATACTTCAAGAAGCAGTATTGTTTTCTTTCTTTGCTGGATCTTGAATTAGGGACCTTCTCTATGGACCAGGTAAAGGTCAGGAGATGGAATGACCCTCATCTTATGGGAGGTAAGAGGCTAGAGCTCTGTTTGTTATGGGTTAATGACTTTGCTTATGGGTTCACACAAATGCAGATAAAGATGTTACTCTCTTCTCCTGTATATCTCTTCTCTAAAGACTTAATTTTGAGCGTCATTTCTGTTTTCATTATAGACACCGAAGAGGGTCCAGAGTTTCCCACTTGATGTTTGTAGATGACTATTTCTCTTCTTTTTTGATCGAGTATGAATCATAGGTCCAGGAAGCTTAAATATTAGCTTTCAGAAAGCTCTAGTTCCTTTCAAAAACATCTCCATTGACTAACATATTAATTAGATCTTTGAAAAATGAGAAAATAGGAGGCCTGGGTTTTAGGTTTTGTAACTGAAAAATGTTTGACTTGCTTGTTGGAGATGGTTTTTCAGTGTGACATAACTAATTTATTTTTGGCCAGACAATCTATGTCAGAGAGCCGTAGCCAGGTCTGTGGAGACATATTTTCCATACAGAGCAATCCCTCTGGGTTTGGGAGTCAGAGGGGCTGGGCTCAAGTCCTAATTCAATACTTACTAACAATACTTCAGTTAAGATCCTTTGCCCTTTTGAGTCTGTTATTTGAGTGGACTGGGTCCTTGCTACTAAATGTGTGGCCCATGGACCATCAGCATGTACATCACCTGGGAACTTGTTAGTAATGCAGATTCTCAGATCCTTCTCCCTGACTTGCTGAATCGGTATCTACATTTTAATAAGAGCCCCAGGCAATTTGTATGTGCATTAAAATTTGACAGGCATTGGCCCACCAAACCCAGAGATACTAGTTCTGTTTGAGTTCACCCTTTTACATATTGTATCCTTTTGGCAAATTGTTGGCCCAAATACCTAATGAAGCTTAGAAACAGTAAGGGGGGAATGCTGCTGTTCTAATCAATGTTGATGGATAGAAAGGTGGAAGAGGAATCTTAGAAAATGGGATTCAGAAAAAGACTGAAAAGATACATGAGACCTTGGGAGCCAAATAAGGCAGGTTATGGTGGCTGGATATACCCTCCATCATCCTTTGCTGTTCTTCTGACCGCCACAGCATTTTGTTATGTCACAACCCTTGTCCTTGGCATGAAGAGCCCTTACCAGGACAACTTCCAGTCGTTCTCAGGTTATTTAATCTCATCTCTTGTGAGTGTGCTGAGAAATAATCTTTTGTTTTGGTGTCTTCATCTAAGCTGTTGAGAAGAGATAGGCTTTCTGGGCCCTCCAAAGACTTAGGAGGGACAATAACAACTGATACGTTTGGACTTTCATTTCCACTCCGAAGGGAATGGAGCCTGGTTGATGCTAAATTTGGGTTAAGAACGAGGAAACTTTGATGTTCATAAATATTCCCTTAAGAGATTGTGAGTGTGGAGTTTTCTAGGATATTCAGGAAAGTCTAGGAATAAAAGGGCAATGGCAAAGCAAGGATGGGGCTTTCCTCTCAGATCTGGGAGGACGCTATCCGTGCACAGAGGACCACTTATGGCAGTGCACCCCATAGACAACAGGGACAGGAGTCACAGCCTCCGCTTCTGGGCCCGACCACCTTACTTCCATTAAGTTCTATATCCCTGACTAAATACACTGGGGTTTTAGAGAAGTTGTGCATATGCTTCTCTTTCTACTCCCCACAGATCATCTGGTAACACCACAGTTGTCCTGACCCTCTTCAGTGATTACACTTTTTTTGCTTTTAAGACTTTTCAAAATAGTCAAACACTGAAAATCTTCCTCTAAACACACACGTTACAAAAATACGGCCTTCTGAGATTTCCCAACAGTGTATTTTGTTGTATTTGTTTATTTCCCTCCTTGAGGTATCTGAAGTATTCAGTTAAAGAAAGTGACTTTCAGGGCCACCTGGGTGGCTCGGTTGGTTAAGAGTCTGACTCTTGGTTTCAGCTCAGGTCATGACCTGGCGATTCATGAGTTTGAGCCCTGGGTCGGGCTCTGTGCTGGCAGCTCAGAGCCTGCTTGGGATTCTCTCTCTCCTTTCTCTCTGTGCGCCCCCCCCCCCGACCCCCCGCCCGCCTGCTTGTGCTTGCTCTCTCTCTCAAAATAAATAAATAAACTTAAAAAAAAAGAGACTTTCATACCCCAGTGTGTCCTATACCAGACCCACTGTCTCTAATTCAGTCTCATTCCCACTTACACATTCCTTCAGGGTTCCTCAGTGAAATTGGCTGGGAGGCAATAAGCTATTCTGAGAAACAGATTTGTCAGAGTTATACAATCTCATACTAAACGGTCCCATTTGGTGTCATTGATTCCCTTCATCACCCATCCACCCTCCCCTCACCACCACCACCCTGTTTACGGACAGCTTTTCCTCTGAAAATTTTTTCCTCACTTGATTTCTGCTTTGGCCCTGGAAAATGAGTCACACAATTTAAAAATGCACAGCTCCCACAGTCTCTGACTGGGTCATCAGATATCACAGCTTTCTTCCAAGCAGTCTTCCCTTCTTCTTGCAAGTTTTGTTTTTCTGTTATTTTGTTTTGTTTTGTTTCTTTTTTAAGTTGCAGCTGCATTTTCCTCTTTCTGATCCTCCAACATTCTCACTCAGCTTCTCTCTGATGACTGATTTTCCCCCCTGTGGCTGTGGGTTTTCTGGGCTTTCTCTTTGGCTTTCCTTTCTTTTTCTTGGTTTTGCTGCATTTTGGTTATTTTTACTATTTTTTGTGTTTTAGCATATCTGCAGCAGGAACACAAAAAGTTGAGTTGTTAGCTAAAATGAAGCTTATTTAACTTATATAATATACAAGTTATTTAATTTACATAACAGATATATTTAACTGTTTAATTTTATATTTTCTATATTTGATAATATATATCTTATATTATGGTACATATTATTTTTCAGTCAATTTATATAACTTACATAAGTTATAGCTCTCATGTATAATCTATAGTATATATATTAATTCAATTAATTTAAGTACATGAAATTCTATCTCATATATAGCATATATTAAATTATATGTCTTATCTTGGGTTGCCTGGCTGGCTCAGTCAGAAGAACATGCAATTCTTGATCTTGGGGTCGTGAGTTTGAACCCCACGTTGGGTATCGAGATTATTTAAAAATAAATACATAAATAAACTTTACAAAATGTATTTCCTATCCCCTTTCCAATCTCTGTGCAGCTTGATAGAGAACGAACAGTGGGAGTAGGCTGCTCACAGCAGAACTTCCAGATAAGAGAGAGATTATTGCAGGGACAGGAGCAGACTCTGTGTGTGTGTGCGTGTGTGTGTGTGTGTGAGTGGGGGGAGGGAGCTAGTTAATACAGAATAAGTCCACAGAAAAGGGTTTTTATCTGAAGCTGTGTTGCAGAAGAAATGGCTGAAATCACAGTTATAATTATAGCTAAAGGTGTCAAACATCCTTGACCCTCATTCATTTGACATTGCATTGGAGCAGACGGCACATCTGAGCTTGGGTGATGGATGGGAGGCGAGTGTCCAGTCTCCCTCCCGAGCGAGTGTTCTTTTCTCTTTGGAAGGTTGTGATGGCAGTAGCCATGGCAAAGGACCAGGAAAGGATTTGAGAGCCACTGATAAATGCTTTACATCCTTTCTCTGGAAAGGATTTACTCTTTTACTAGTTATTTCTATTTACATTAAACTGTTTCAATAGAGAGAGGCAAGTTTGATAAGCAGGCTTTTCTTTCTTTTTACTCTAATCTCTAGATCAGTCCCCTGAGATTTAGGCTTTTATTAATCAAAAGCACCGGGCTTGAAGTTGAGAGACCTGTGTTTTATGTCTGACTTCTCCTAGCTCGCAGGAGTGCGAAGTCCCTTCACGCCGTAGTCGCAGCTTCCTCACCTGTGAAATGAAGGGTGAGCAGTTTCTACTGTCTCATTAAACTCAGTCACTCTGACACTGTGCTCGATCTGTGGCCAAAGCATGTGCCATCATTTTGGCAATGTGTGCAGAAACAGGACGGTGATGATGATGATGGTGATGATGATGATGATTCGCGGCTAGGTAAAAACCTCTCTTTTGAAAATTGAATCTGAAAAATGAAAAAGTCAAAAATGTGAGAGTGAGAAAGACTGTTCTAGCCCAAGTTGTGCAGGGGGTGGGTACTGACATTTTCTGTGCTGGGGAAATGGTGGTAGAAGGAGGATGCTGATGTCAGAGCCTTTCTTGTGATAATTGTCCCTGGAAATTTCCCAAGGTCATCTCTATGAGAGGCATATAGTGTTTACAGCCTGGTTTTTGGTCATTAGCTCTGTAACTTTGGGCAAATTATCTCTTAGATTGTAAACAGTGGTTTATCTAATAATACTTTTTTATTGGTTGGCTATGAGGACTAAATAAAATATTGAGTGGGTAACACAGTTTTGCACAGATTATATGTTCAAGAAACTATGTATATGTACCTCTTATTACTATTGTTACTATTATTAATTCTTAATTATTGTTACATAATTATTGTTATTAATGTTTCTACTATAATTGCAGAATAACTAGAAGGTTCAGTCCTCCAGAAAATATCTTCTCCAAGGTTCAAGTAAATAGTTTTATTTATTCCCATTTATCTGCAGTGCCCGAGAATGAACATATATACTTTATTATTCACCATTTAGTCTTTTGGACAAAGTAAGTTAGCATTTCCATTATTTCTTTTTTCTTAATTAAACACATTTTTCTACCTTAGTAGAAAAAATGGCCATTTAAAGTTTTCACTCTTTCTCTGCCCATCTTCACTTTTATTACTGATCCAGGGGAAGAAAAAATAATCTAGAGCACAAATCACCACAGGAGAGGACTCCAGATTTTCCCCTCCATTTATAATGTTTTCTTAAAGCAGGTAATACATTCACACGCTGCAACACTAAAAGATACAACTTATGTCTGTCCCCTACCTCTGCCTCCCAGACACTCCCAACTCACCTTCTCAGGCTTCAACAGGTATAATTATAGACTATTTTTGTGT
The DNA here is from genome assembly GCA_028646485.1 of Cryptoprocta ferox. NCBI lineage: Eukaryota > Metazoa > Chordata > Mammalia > Carnivora > Eupleridae > Cryptoprocta > Cryptoprocta ferox. The sequence continues at coordinate 118,874,115 of CM053572.1, forward strand.
GTGGTAAAATATACACAGCAAAAACTAACCGTTTTAAAGCGTGAAGTTCAGTGGCATTAAATACATTGACATTCTTGTACAACCATTACCACCAGAACTTTTCCAGCTTCCCAGATTCTGCACCCATTAAACAAGAAGTCCCCATTCCTTTGTGTTTCCATAAATGTGACTCCTCTAGGCACCTCGTATAAATGGAATCATGCGGTATTTGTTCTTTCGTGACTGGCTGATTTCAATTAGCGTAATATCTTCAGGGTTCAACCATGTTGTAGCATGTGTTAGAATTTTCTTTTTTTTCCCCCTCGGGTTTTATTGAGGTGTAATTGGTATATAAAAATACTGTACATAATTAATGTGTACGGTTCGGTGAGTTGGGAGGTATGTATATACTCATGTTATCATTACCACAATCCAGGTAATATATCGATCATCTCCAAAAGTTTCCTAGTGCCCATTTTTCTTTCTTTCTTTTCCTTTTCTTTTTCTTTCTTTCTTCCCCTATTTCTTTTTCTTTCTTTCTTTCTTTCTTTCCTTTCTTTTAGAACACTTGACATGAGACCCTCCTAAATTTGTAAGTATATAACACCTTATTGTTAACTACAGGCACTATGTGTACAGCAGATCTCTGGAACTTACTCTCCATGTATCCCTCTAACTTTATACCCATTGAATAGTCCCCATATCTTTCTCCCCCATCCTCTGATAACCACGACTCTATGGTCCACTTCTACCCCCTGGACTATTCTAGATGCCCCTTAGAAGACGAATCATGCAGCATTTGTTCTTGTGTGACTGAATTATCTCACTGAACATAATGTCTTCCAGCCCCATCCATGTGGTCACAAATAGGAGACTTTCCTTCTTTTTTAAGGTTGAATAATATTCCTTGGCATGTATATACCACACTCCCCCTGTTTATAAGCAATACCCCATTGCGATCGTTGCAACAAACATCTCTCTTGCCGGACGTCCTTCTCACCTCAATTGAGCTTCTATGTTCTATGCTGGCTTCCCCCAGATGCCTCATGTGGCTGCTGTCCTCATCCTGCTCAGATTCTGCCCCTCACGCCAGGCCACGGGGCTTTGATTCTCTAGCTAGGCTGTTGCCCTGTGGGGTTGTCAGAGCTCAGCACTGAAACCCAGAACTGCACCATCTCCCCCTTTTTGCCTTTGCCTTGTTTTCGTTCTGGGCTCTGGTACCCTGCAGCACACATTCCCCCTATGAAGACATCCTTTTCCTCTACTCAGGCACTGATGTTCTGCTCTGTTCCAGTTCGGTGCTCCCTGAACCCCGACATCCCTACTCCAATCCCATACAGATGCCTACCATGCTCTGACCTACTTGAGGGCTTTCGAACTGAATTGTTCAAGAAGAGAAGAGTAGAGAGCAGGGAGAGGGAAGGGCACTTTGCCTATAATTTGACCACGTTTTCTGTGTGATCACCCAGTGCCTTCCAATTCAGATATTCTGTGATTCCATGCTGGGTTTGTGACAGGTCCCCAGCTCTACCTTGGTAGTTCTTCTGTGCCCACCAAGTCTGGCTTTGCCTTTGGTAGCTGTCCTTGCCTTTGCTTCCTGCCTTTGTGTTCACACTTGCTACCCTGGTTCTCGATGTAATGGCCACTTTGCTGGTTTCCTGGAGTCTTCTGTCCTTGTGTGTGCTATCTGCAGGGACTCTGCACTAACTGTTAGCTGGGCTTAGCTGCAAAGGCTACCCCAGTGGTTGGCACCATGCCTGCTTCCTATTTCCCTGTGTTTTTCCAGCAGCCCGTGGAGTTTTATCAATAGTTCTTTATGGAACATTCTGGATATTAAGTAAACGTTATGCTAGTTTCAGTGTGGAAAGGTCTGTTTAAGAGTTGCAGTGTGGACAACTCTTATTTTAAATTCTTTTTGCTCCAAAAAGCTTTTATGAGACTGTGACTTAAACTTTTGTTAAGCCTCCCTCTGTTGATAGGCGCAACTCTAAGTTTACTTACAGTGAAGTCATCCCCAAAGCAATGCTGTTTTACCACTGATTCAGCTGTATAATTTGAAATGTATTTCTAAGTAAAGCATCTTTTAAATTTATATAAGCACTGGAAAGACAGAATGCAAGTCAGTAAAAGGAACACGGGTATGATTGAAAAGCACCAGGAGAACACACTTCACTTCTGCGCATAGGATTACCAAATATTTTTTTCTCTCGTGTAAGTCATAGACGAACGATTCCAATTACCTGTTGGACTTCTATACGTAGATATCCCAACAAAGTACAATGATAACCCTTGTTTTCTGGGGATCGAGAAGGCATTGCTGAGGCACAGTTAAGGGGAGTCTTATCTGATGCAAGGGTGTTGTTAACACCGTTCATTCAGGTATACGGGTGTTCAAGATCATGCTGTCAGAAAGGGGAGGGGACAAGAGGAACATGAAGAGATGTCAGGGTCTTCAAGCGCGTGGCCGGCACGATGAACGGTGGTGTGGGGTGGGCAGAAACCACAGTATATTAAGCAGAAGAGTGCAGAGAGAGAAATTCAGTTCCAAATGTAGTCAATACTTTTTGAAGAAAAGAAAAATTACAGGTCAATGAATAAGAAAAACACTATAATAAGTAAGAACTGACTTCTTTTTGGAAGTTGGGAGAAACAGGAGGAGCGTTGGGGAAGCAGAGGTTAACCCTACAGAGAAAGGATAGTTGTTCTGGGACCAAAGGAAGTGAGACTGTCCAAGTCCCAGAGCACAGTGAGAAGACTTTGCCTTGCATAGGATTTTTTTTTTTTTAAGGTGTGACTTTAATAAAGATTTTTCGAGGGTGTCTGTTCTTCTGAACATTTTTTAGCGGAGACAAAGCAAGGCCGTGGCGTTCGGCGTGAGCCCCGGGGTGTCTGGTGGAGATGGGGGGTGTCCGATGTGGATTAGGGGTCTTGGTGTGGATCTGGGGCCTCCGGCATAAACCCCAGAGTGTAGCCGTGAGTCTGGGGTGTTCGGCATGGATCCCACAGCTTCTGGCGTGGTTCCGGGACTTCTAGTGTGGCTCTGAGACAGGAGACGGCCTGACCTTGGGCAGACAGGGATAAGAGGCCCCTTGTTCACAACAACGGAGCAGAAAGTACTGGACCTTCTTAAACACCCACTCCCTGGAACAAACGGCCCGGACCATAGCCTGGTTCAGCAGCTGCAGTTACTGACTGCCCCCCGAAAGGTCCCCCACTGTAACCGACAGAAGCCTCCTTCTCAGACGCCTTAGGGGCCTCCTCCTTATGGAGCCCCTCCCGGGTGGCCACAGTCTTTTTCTTTTGTTTCATTGTCTCCCTAGTAAACTTGGAGCCTGTGCTGCCCTTAACCTTGTTCCGGGTTCCATTCTTCGGCTCCATCAGAACAGGATCCGGGTTTTAAAAAGAGGCTACAGCTCCAGGGCATCCGGCGTGGGTCCCAGGCATCTGATGTGAATCAGGGTGGTCCAGTGTGGATGGCGGTGTACCCGGCACGGACCCCGGGGGCATCGGGTGTGGTTCCGGGGTGTCCGGCGTGGTTCTGGGACGTTTCGTGTGGATGGGAGGCGTCTGGCGTGGTTCCGGGACGTGTGGGGTGTGGCCTGGATGAGAGCATCCGGTGTGGAACCGGGGCATCCGGGCGTTCGTGGTTTCGGGCTACCGCAGGTCCCTGGTGACAGGCTGCGCTTTGAGGTGTTGGAGGCCTGTTCTTGAACCCGAACCACACACTGCTCCTGGCCACAGGAGTGCCGGTGCAGTGCTCCGGCGCGTCTGTCACCGCGTCCTCTGCGCTTGCGGCTGCTTTGCTGACGACCATGAAATAGGAGAAAACCCTCTCGGCTGCTCCTCCAGGGCCGCTGTCTTCAGGATGCGCTCTAGCCACGGCTGGTGGCTGCGCCCCTTGCCCCCCAGCCCTCCCCAGCGGATCCTCGGCCCCCGGGGGAAAAGCACGTGTCCACCTGGGGGCCACTCCCAGCCCTGGCCAAGACCTCTGCCCACCACATCTCCACTTGGATCTCCAGGGCAATGAGCTGCTTGGGCTGGTAGGTGAGGGGCTTGCGGGTGGGCAGCTTTGAAAAGCGTTACGCCTCCTCCGCGTTCAGCTCCAGCCTTGTGGACATGCGCTGCCGGTGGGTGCGGGCCCCTGGCGGTGGGTCGGGCTGCAGGCCCGCATGGTGCCCACGAGGCTGGGTGGCGGGTTGCTGCTTCTTATAGGCTTTATACAGCTGAGTGATCACAGGCGAAGCTTGGGCTCCAGGATGTCCAGGAGCAGGCAGAGGGATTTTGGAACATGGGTTTGGGGCTGGATCCCTTTTGCTGATACAAGGAGGATGGGAGTGAAGGTGGCTGGAGATGCAGAGGAGCTGAGGTTGGGGGATAGGAAGTGAAGGTAGCTCTAGCGGTATCTGGAGCCCCTGAACCCTGGACAGAACTGGTAAGAGCTGTGGCTGTCATCCCCTGGCTGAGTACTCTGGAGTTCTGGGTGAAAATCTAGTCCTGGCATAGGAGCCAAGAGACTGTGCTGAAGGTCTGCCACAAAGGCTGGGTGACCAGGACAGGACTGGGCATGGAGGAAGCTCAGCTTAGCAGACATGGAGAGTTCTGGCCTCCTGAACCTCTGCATTAGACCTTGGGCTTTGGAAGCAGGAAGCCTGAGGCTGATATACTGGCTAGATCAGAAACGGAACAGAGGCTGAGTCTGCAAGCTGAAGATCATTCCTACCTCGGCTGGTTGCCTTGAGGGTCCAGGGACTCAAGTGATGGAGGACCAGGGCTGTAGTAAGCCTGCTGCACTCTTGGGGCCTTGGGAAGGGACCTGGTACTGGTACTACCACCACCGTTATTATGAAATTGAACTTTCTGCTGAGTGCCAGGCACTGTAATAAGTGCGTTACTTTTTAATTTCATTTAACCTTCAAACACAATTCCATGACGTGGTACTGTTATGATCTCCACTCTTCAGAGGAAGAAACTGAAGCACAGGGAAGTTAAGTAAGTCGCTCAAGTCCTGCATCTGGTAAGCGATTGAGCCATGATTAAACCTGCACTGTTCTGTTGGGTTCCTGGTCCTGAGCTCTTAAAACGCCATATTAACCATGGTCATTTTAAGGGTGGGATGAAGAAACTGAGGCAAGGGAGGGGGTAAGAAGCGTGCCTAATTCATAGCCATTGAGAGGAGAAGGATTTGAAGGCAGACAGTGGGGCCCCGGAGCCCAAGCACTGTTGTTTTCACTTAAGCTCTTAGAAAGAGGGAGGTGAAGAAATGAAAGGAATAAAATAGGTCCTGCTAATCTTTTGAGTGCTGGACCTGGATCATGTTGCTTTTGTAAAGCCTTAGAGAAAAAACAAGTAAGCAAACACCCTTCTAGGGCACTTAGTCCTTCATTGGCATCTTTCTACAAGTGGAGCCCACTCAGGCTTTGTCAAAGAATGTCGGTGAATGGGGAATTAGGGGTTTGCTTAGAAAAATTCATCTTTTCATCAAAATACATTTAGGAAAATAGCTTTGAATTCTTGAACTCCAAAGCTGTCTTCATTTTGCAGTGTCTTTTACCCCTTAGCTAGTAATGAAAACACAGGAGAATTTTCTTCTTTCTGTTTCGTGAAACTACCAAGCTAAATACTATAGATTATTTGTAGTGAGCCATAAATGATAGGATGGACAAAAGCAGGGAGGCAGGGCTAAGTTACTATGTCTTCATTGCTTGTGTTTCAGTAAAGAATTCCATATCACCTTCTTGAGTGAGCAGGATGGTAGAGACAGGGATCCCAGAAGGAGTTTTGAAGTGGCCAGACAGATGGTCAAAGAAGTAAGAAGATAGAAGTTTGATGTCAACTTAGTGGGAACCAAACTAGGGCACCCCTTCACCCCATTCAGCCTCTTTCCCTTGGCATAGAGTACAGACCTCCATTCTGTTGTTCTCTCTCAGGGCTGGAGCCTGGAGGGGGCCAACCACACATCAAGCTGGGAAAGGAAGTGACTTGGGGTCCTCTAAAGAAAGGAAAGCACCTTGTCTCAGTGTGACTCAATTCTGTGTAGACTTGGGAAGAGCGCATGTTAATTAGTGTATTGTAAAATATCTAACAGTAGCATGCAGCGAAATTGTGATGCAATTTTTGGTTCGTCCACAACCCCCCATGTGGATTAGCCTATAAAGGACACTTCAAATTTGGGATAAAAGATCTCTGCTAATAAATAGCTCACACTTATATTCCCAGGCTCTGTTCTGGCTTAATCTTTACTAGAACCCTACAAGGTAGGTATCTTCTCTTCCAATTCATAGGCAAGGAAACTGAGGCACAAAGTTAAGTGACTTTCTAAAGGGTCATGTGGAGAGGAGATTGAAGAAGCTTACTTCCTGTTCCTGTGGTCTTCATTTCAACATTGTTCTGCCTTTTTAAAAAATCACAGAAGAGTCGAGTTTGAAAAGGCTTCACTTTATAGACAAGGGACCTGCCATCCTGGGTGGTTGGACTCAGAGTTGAAATAGCATTTCAGATTAATTTCAGAGTTGGGACATTCTGGGACCGGTTGTTTTTCAGTCAGAAGAGGAAGTTACTGTAACTATCATTTCCAAGTATTTTAGTTAATTGTCTAGCTCAGGGACACATTTTCTCCTAGGAAATGACCAACCTTATTCTGTGGTGAGCTCTTGTTTCTTTTTCCCTCCTACACTGTCTCTTCATCCCCTCCCACATCCTTTTCTCTCTCCATCTTTCCCATGCTCTTTCTCTCTGTATCTTGCCTCACTCCTCTAACTCCTGTCTCTCCACTACTTTTATGTCCTATAATTCTCTTTGTCTGCATTTACCTTCCCTTTTCTTTTCTTGCCCTCTCCTCTAATACTATCATTTTCTTTCTTTTCTTTTTTTAAATACTTTCATTTTCAATTTTTAAACTTTTCCTTTATGTACTTTGACTCCAATGAGTTTGGCTGTTGGGATCTAAGAAACTGTAATTGACACGGTTCTTCTTCTTCTTTTTTTTTTTGACATGGTTCTTTTGATGGAACATCCTTAGTTCTTTAAACTTTGAAAGATGACCCCGTTGTTTTATATTTTCTAAATGTGTATAGTCTTGCTCATCCTGGAAGTCTAGACACCCATGTGAGTCCACATGAGGCATTGGGGGAATTTCTATGGAAGCTTTTCTGTGGTGATGTTGTGGAGAGTAATTAAAATGCAGTGTGGTTCCTCATGACGGTTCTTACTTTAAAAAAATGGGAGTGATAGTATGCCTAACCACAACTACTGATCTAATTTTACTGTGACATTTTAATGTTCTTAGTAAGTTATAGTTTGCACATTGTACTCTCTCGTATACAACGTCTAAATTTCTTAAAAGTAACTTTTCTTTTTAAAAAAATTTTTTTAATATTTATTTATTTCTGAGAGAGAGAGACAGAGCATGAGCTGGGGAGGGACAGAGAGAGAGAGGGAGAAACAGAATCCAAAGCAGGCTCCAGGCTCTGAACTGTCAGAACAGAGACCGACGCGGGGCTCAAACTCACGAGCTCATATGAGATCGTGACCTGAGCTGAAATCGGATGTCCAACTGACTGAGCCACCCAGGCACCTCTAAATTTCTTGAAAGTAAGTTTTCTGAATGGCAGGCCCTCCTCAATAGGAAATCTCTTTCCTTGGTAAAAAGTTACAAGTGAGGTTTCTTCAAACAATTAATTCTCAGCAGTGTTCTGATTGTAGGAAGTGTTTATGGAGTAACACTTACTGAATCCAGATACTCACTGCCGTTGACCTGTCTCTTGGGTTGCATTCTTACCATATTCCACACATTCTTTTAAGCTTTCTTTCACAGAATAATTGTACTCTCCGAGAAGTACCAAGCAGGAAAGCCACTGCAGATGCCGGGAAGGTGATAGGAAGAGGTCTCCCTAAGCCAGGCATCCCATTCAGCTGGAAACAAAGGCATTCCCTGCCATTCAGGGTCAGATTTCTACAAGAAATGGATACTTTTTCAAGAATTTCCTGGTGGACACAACTTGGACCATCATCAGAGGAATTTGTTTGTTCTTGTGGGTGTAGTGAGCAGAGCTCTTCTGATGACTTTCTTATGCTACATATTTGTCCTAGTTCCAGAGAAATGTCATCTCCCCTCCTTGTGCTCACCACCACATCTAGGTCTATCCGTAGTTGTGTTGATTTTGTCTCAAAACTATAGGTCAAGTCCTTCTCTTTGCTCCTCCGACTCTTTGCTCCCCCAACTCTAGTCCAGGCCCTCCATGTCTTACGTGGTCTCATTCCTGTTTTTCTTGCTGCTATAAGATTCATTCTACATAGAACAGCTAGAGTCACCGTTTAGGAACATAAGTTGGGTCTTGTCTGGAGCACTTAGGCCCATCCGGCTCTTGAGCTAAAACCCAGACTGCTGGAGAGGCTGGGCGTGACCTCTCTCTGCAGGCTCTGGTCTGCCCAGTCTACTTGGTGGTCCTCAAGGTACAGCTATCCTTGCCTCCTTTTGATGTTTTTGGATGCCTCAAGCTCTTTCCCACCTGTGCAAGTGCTGCTGTCTTCGGCTAGAAAATTCTTTACCTACATCTGGTTCCTTCTGATCCTTCAGTTCTTTGCTTACTTTTTACAGCCTCTGAGAGTCAACTGAGCTCTCCAAATCAGTGTCTGCTCCATTTTATTGTCTTCCATTCCGTTTCCCTATTTTTCTCCTTCCAGGGCTTTTTTTTTTTTTTTTTAAGTTTATTTATTTATTTTGAGAGACAGGGAGAGAGGGAATCCCAAGCAGGCTCTGCACTGCCAGCACACAGCCTGAAATAAGACTCAATACCATGAACCCTGAGATCATGACATGAGCTGAAATCAAGAGTCAGATGCTCAGCTGACTGAGCCACGCAGGTGCCCCCTCCCCGGCAATTTCTATAATTTGTGCTTCTTTGTTGTTGGTGTAAACCCACATTGTCTTCCTCCCCCAGAATGCAAGTTCGCCCAAGAGCAGGGGATTCCTTGTCTTGCTCACTCTTATTGTGTGTTATATCCTTAATATCTAGTGAGTATTAAATAAAGGTTGTTGAATGGAGTTGTTTCTAGCCTCCTGTGTTGTCCAGCTGACTTTTATCTTCCCCTCCCAGAAATGTCATGTGCCACTCCTGTCTGGGTATTTGCATATTAAAGAGGATTTTTGGAGAGGGCTGGCTCCAACATGGAGAGTGAATCACCCATTCGAGAATGTCAGGGGTTAGAGGAGGGACAATTTCTAGGGGTGGAGGGGCTGTCTGGCTGCTTTCAAGCCATTCCGGATTGGGACCACCGGCTTCTCTAGGCCAGCGAAGGCTCCTTGAGGCTGGTGGACACCCTTCTTCCCCAACCCAAGCAGACCGCAGCAGGCATAGCGGCGTGGTTTCAGGATTCTGTGCTCATATTCACTCGGCTTTCTCATTTGGGAGAGTGCTTTGCGATAATGTAATGCACTGAGGGTGTAAACCTCAAGAACACATACACAAAACCAGGAACGTTTATGCTTGTACGAGCTTCTGCCGCACGTGTCTCTCATTTGGGTCTCTGCAGAAACTGCCGAGATGGATGGATAACGGATGGATGTCGCCCTTAATTTGATTATAAATTCTTTGCAGGCAGGGGAACGTCTTATATTGCTCTGTATTTTCTATTCCTGACAGTGTTGCACATAACTGAATTCTTTTAAGATCCAGCTATCACAACTCTAAAATGGGGATAATAGTACCAGTTTTGCAGAGAGGGAGGCAAACCATAAGAGATTCTTAAATACCGAGAACAAACTGAGGATTGCCGCGGAGGGGAGGCAGGGAAGGGTGGGGATGGACGAAGTGGGGGATGGGCATTAAGGAGGGCACTTGTCGGGATGAGCACTGGGTGTGATACGTAAGTAAGTGATGAATCACTGTGTTCTATTCGTGAAACCAATCCTACGCTGTATGTTAACCAACTTGGATTTAAATAAATAAATAAATAAATAAGTACGGGTTTTGCAAAGTTCATGTAAGGACTAAGGGCAATGCTTGACAAGGTGGTTCTCTGTGAATGCAGCTAATTTGGGGGGCAGGCTGTATGGTCTTCTTTCCTTATTCAGTGGATCCTTATTGTAGACGCCACTGGGGATATGGTAGACTAGACATGGCCCTGCCTTTTGGAGTTCACGGTGCTGAGTGCCTGTGAATGGGGCTCTGGAGCTAGACTTGGGCTCCAGTCCTGGCTCAGCCACTTATGAACTGGTCAGCCTTGGACAAGTAACTTCTCTGAGTCTCAGTCTCCTCATATGTGAGAAACACAATAGACTTCACATTGTGAAGAGACACATGTGAAGTCTCCTCATATGTGAGAATTAAAGGGACAGCATTTCAGAAGCGCTTAGCGCCACTCTCGGGTTATGGAGTGTGCTGAAGAGACAGTGGCTGGTACTTGTTTTCCATTGCTTGTTCTGCGGCAGGTGTTGTCACAAGGCAGGTGATTTCTCTGCTTTTTTCTTGCCCCCCCCCCCCCCGCCAGGTGCCACTTGGGACTTCACTGCTCCCAAGGATGTTAGGGGAGTTGGAATCGCCAGACTTCCTGTGACTCAGTAAGGCCTTAGCCTTTTACTTGTGACCAACCTAACTATGTATTTTGAGCAAGCATTTCAAGCAAGCTGCTGTTCTTGGCCAACAGCAGCACGAGTATATGCACAGTTAGAACAGAGTGTCCTCATCCTCTAGGGAACTGGTGACAGCTGACCTAAATTCCTGTCTGCCCAGGGAACTTGGGTGAAATCTCTGTGTGTGAAGGGGTGGCTAATGGGTTGATGTGACTTTGGCAGATGGACTTTGCCCTTCTCTCTTCTCCAGTGAGGTTTTATGGAACAGGGCAGGGCCCCGGCCTCCTGGAATGTAAGCCAAAAGTTTATAGACAGTCAAGGGTTCCTGAGTGAGGAGTAAGTCATTCCCTGACACATACCTGGCAGTTAGTCACTGTCAAGTATGCAGTTTTGCAGGAAAGCCTTTCTGTGTTGCTTAAGAATGCTAAGAACTTGTTTTAAAAATAACCTTTATTATTTTTTCTAAATATTAAAGTAACACATCTTATTGTAGATTATTTGAAACATTCATAAAAATTACAAATAGAGAAATGAAATTCATCCCTCATCCCACCACCTATATTGAGCTTAAGTCCAAGGAAGCCAATCTGTGTAGCAGCTTACACACTAAGAAAAGCAAGTACTGCTTTGTGGCCCGAGGCATACCTGGAACTTACTGGAACAAAGTTGTTGTGCATAGAAATTTTATTTTCTCTTCTCCTCATCATGCCCCCATCTAGCTATGCATGTTCATCATCTCATGCTAACTTCTTTGTGCTTTCATAAAATTATGAGGGTAGTGACTCACATCTTTTACTTTGATTTATAGCTGTGGTGCAAGATCTAGGATTAGAGAGAAGACAGTTCCTGGAATCTGTCCTAATAAGAGGGCTCCACTTAGAATAGCCAAACTGTGGGAGTGGCCCAGGTATCTATTGACTGATTAATGGATAAAGAAGAGGTGGTATATATACACAATGGAATATTACTCAGCCATCAAAAGAACAAAATCTTGCCATTTGCAATGACATGGATGGAGCTAGAGAGCATTATGCTAAGCAAAACAAGTCGGGGAAAGACAGATACCATATGATTTAACTCATTATGTGGAATTTGGGAAACAAAACAAATGAACAAAGGGAAAAAAGAGAGAGAGAGAGAGAGAGAGAGAGAGACAAACCAAGAAACAGACTCTTAACTATAGAGAACAAACTTATGGTTAGCAGAGGGGAGGTGGGCAGGAGGATGGGAGAAAATAGGGGATGGGGATTAAAGAGTACATTTATCATGATGAATAAAAATTAAAATGAAAAATTATTAGTAAAAAAAATAAGAGGACTCTATTGATTGAATTTAAAAAAAAAAAAGGAAGATGAAAAGGTTCACCAAAAGATGGAGAAAAAAGCAAATGACCCTTTTTTTCTCTTACTTAAAAAAATTGAGATACAATTTACATATAACATTACATTACTTTCAGGTATAAAACATAATGATTTGATATTTGTATATATTGCAAAATGATCACCACAATAAATCTAGTTAACATCCATCACCACACCTAGATACAAATTTTTCTTTTTTTTTCTTGTGATGAGAACTTTTAAGGTCTATTCTATTAGCAACTTCCAAATACACAATACAGTATTAATATTATTAAAAAACTTTTTTAATGTTTTCTTTATTTTGGAGAGAGAGAGAGACAGAACACGAGCAGGGGAGGGGCAGAGAGAGGGAGACACAGAATCCCAAGCAGGCTCCAGGCTCTGAGCTGTCAGCACAAAGCCTGACACAGGGCTTGAACCCATGAACCACGAGATCATGCTCTGAGCTGAAGTCGGAAGCTTAACCGACTGAGCCACCCAGGTGCCCCTACAATACAGCATTATTAACTATAGGTTCCTAGTTGTACCTAGGACTTATATATTTCATTTTATAACTGGAAGTTTGTACTTCTCTTCACGTTTTGATGTCAGACCACTTTTTGGTTTGGTCTCTGTCTTCTGTGTTTGTCTCTAGTGCGTGAGTGAGAGACACAAGGAAGAGCCTTATATTTATGTTGATAAAAATGGAGGCAAAGTATGACTTCTGTTTGAAGGAGGGGAAATCCAGCTCTTCTGTAAATCTTCATTTCGAATGTATCATTGTCCCCAAATCAAATTGTACCAAAGGAAAACATGAGTGCTCAGTGCTCAGTGGAAAGTTTCTTTCTGAGCCGGTGTCATTCCAAGCGAGAGAAACGGTACACGTTCTGTGTGTTGCAGGGTTTTTAGTGTCGAACACATTTGCCTGCACAGCAGTTGAATGGAACGTCATTTAAGTAAGAAAAGGTTGCATTTTGTGTTTAAGAAGATTCCAACTACATTGATAGTGTTTGGCTTTCCTGTTCTTTTCTTTTTTCTTTTCTTTTCTTCTTTCAAGTTTTTATTTAAATTCTAGTTAGTTAACATATATGGTAAACTTGATTTCAGGTGTACAATTTAGTGATTCATCACTTACATAGAGCACCCAGTGCTTATCACAAGTGCCCTCCTTCATGCCCATCCCCCATTTAGCCCATCCCACCCCCACCTCCCCTCCAGCAACCCTCAGTTTGTTCTCTATAGTTAAGAGTCTCTTTTGGTTTGCCTCCCCCTTTTTTTTTTCCTTTTCCCTTAGGCTCATCTGTTTTATTTTTTTAAATTCCACATATGAGTGAAATCATATGGCATTTTGTCTTTCTCTAACTGACTTATTTTGCTTAGTATAACACACTCTAGCTCCATCCATGCCATTGAAAATGGCAAGATTTCTTTCTTTTTGATGGCTGAGTAGTATTCCATTGTATGTATGTATGTATGTATGTATGTATATATATGTATATATGTGTGTGTATTTATATATATATATATATCACATCTTTATTCATCATCCAAATGTTTATTGACTGATGAATACATAATATAATTTTAAATAGGTGTATAGTGTCCATGCCAAAAGGTTTATTTTTCTTTCATCACAAAATGTTCATTAGTAGGTCACTCTCTTTACAAGGCTCGTGGTGAGGTAGGAATCTGTCATATTGTGCTAATGAGGAAACTGAAACATGGTAAGTTTCTAGATTTCGATGAAGCTTCAGGGTGAGTCAGGGGCACACAACTCAGAAATGGATAGAGGATCTCACTTATTTTAATTACGTCAACCCACAGAATCTAAGATTTTTGCCTTTAGAAAGCAAACTGCAGATACTGCTCCTCCCTCTTCCATTGGAACCTTTCCAGATAATTTCAGCAGAAGTCACACACAAATGGCAGTCCTGGTGATCACCTGAACTATGAATCTGAAACCCTTGGAAAGTGCTACATTCTTCAGAAGGGAGGGAACTACGCCTGCTACCAGCTACCCTTTGGGGATTCTGTGAGCCCCTGTCTCTTAATGGGAGCATCTGGCAGGACTCGGCCTGGGTGTCAAGGGATACCTGTCTCCTGCAGTGGCCTTAGCTGTGGGGCCAGGCTTTTATTACTGTCTCTGCCACCTGGACTTTTAATCTTGGGGATATAATCATTTGTCATGGCAATATATTTTGTTTCCTAGGAAGGCAGGTGGGATAGTAATTGTGAATAGTAGCCAGAATACAAAGGAGGTAATAATGCAAGGGCCACCTTAATTTGCGTCTGTCGTTCTGTTATTAATTAAGCCGCATAGTAAATGGACTGGAGGCAAGCTCTTGGCTTCAGAGTGCTGTCTCCCATGTGGTTGGAGGAGTGAGGACTCATCTAGGCTGATGACCAACCAGAAGGTGGAACCAGGACCCTTTGGTTGGAGCCAATGATGTTCCTCTTGCGATTAGTCACTTAAAATGCAATGTCGGCTCAGGTCATGATCTCGCGGTTCATGGGTTCGAGCCCGCGTCAGGCTCTGTGCTGACAGCTCAGAGCCTGCAGCCTGTCTTCGGATTCTGTGTCTCCCTCTCTCTCTGACCCTCCCTTGCTCACTGTCTCTCAAAAATAAATAAAAAACAAAAAAAATGCAGCATCAAAGCAAAATATTTGCTTTTAGCTTCTATACTGCTGTTTGGGCTAATTACGGAGGAATCATTCACAGGAAAGCTCAACTTAAGGTCGCTGTTTATTTTTGTTGGGCAGATAAGTCACCATTATTTAGGAGGCAGGGTGGCAGGGTGATTTTAATGATGAATTCTGGGGCCAGAGTGCATGAGTTGGAATCCCAGCTCTGTCCCCTTCTCATCGTATGATCCTGGACAAGATATTCCATTACTCTCTGCCTCAATATATGGGGATATAAATGACAGCTACTTTATAGGACTCAGTGAGTTCATATAGGTTGTGTGCTAACAGAGTGACTGTAACATAGTAAATGTTATCGGTACTTCTCCTATTACTGAAATTAGTTTCTTCTCACTCTGCTACTGGGTGTGTCCTATCTGAGTTGTGTGTGTGTGTGTCTGTGTGTGTGTATGGATGGATGTACTTCATAAAGTAACAGTCTGTAGCATAGACACAATGGAAGTCATTTTGAAAATGGACTTAAATCAGGAATCAGAGGCATCAAGTCAGCAAGTACAACAGTATGAATATAATGGCCTTAGGCCAAATTGTGAAATAGATCACGTTTCCCTCCAGTTGCCCTGGCCCCTTTGCCACCCACTTCTTGGTGTTACTCCCTCCCTCTGCCCTCTAAGCACTGGCTCTCAGGAGCCCTGGTCGAGCCATTTTACTCCGGTCTGCTTTGCTCACAGAACCTTGATCTTCACCCCAAACTTGTTCCACCCTTTCTTCTCTAATCCATCAAAGTCTCGTTCCCATGGGGTGGCCAGAAATGGCTGCCTTGTCCCTGTTTGATTTTGATTTATGTTCAGTGACCTCAGCCTTCTTCCTTTCTGGTATGTCTTACCTACCTTCCTTCATATGTCAGAATTCAAGATGCAAACATTTTACTGAGTCAGATATGCAGGCTGGTGGAGAAGATAATGGGAAGGGCTTTCTGAATGCTGTTGAGGAACCTTGAAGCTATTGGCTCTCCCTGTGGGCATATGGACTTTCCATCCTGGGTGCCAAATGGATTCCTTAGTAAAGGGAGACTGAATTCTTTGAGAATTGAGGAGAGCTGGTTGACATTAGAGAGGGACTGGAAAGGGCTCTTACTAAGAGAGGCTTTGTACTTACTGATCATAGTTGCTTAGTTCAGTGGACTGTTCACAACTGTATAGGGGAATTGTTTCCAGGGAATGAGTTCAAGAAAACAGAGAGGCTCCAGGAGGAATTAATTACTAAGGCCTCATGGGAGTTACAGAAGGCTGGGGCATTCTATAAGCCAAAGGTCAGATCCTCCTTCCATGCAGTTCCTGGGAAATCACTTCTGAACTTCCAAACTGAATGTGAAGTTGAGGGGAATGAATATAGCAGAAAGTTAGTTGTGCGCTACTTTGGAGAGGTGGGGAAGAAAGGCTCTGGCTGAATGAGAAGAGAAGAGGAATGGAAAACTTTCCCTCAAAGCTCCAAAAAAGAGCAGTGAGTTTAAAGTATACAACGAAAGATCATATCTGATAAAGGCCTTGCTACCAAGGTAGGTCAGGATGCCCGAGGTCGGAGACCAAGTCTGGCAGCAAGTCCAAGAGTCTTCCCTCATGTTACGTTCAGGGGGTGCCAGCTTAGGGAGGCACAGCTCAGGAGTGTGGCCCTTTTAATGGGTTCTTCTCTCATCATTGGCCCAACACACTGTACCATTTGTTTATTTTGTTGGACCTTATCAATTTTGTGATGAAAAAGACTTTTAAGATGGGATGGCCATGTGTTGGAATGGAACATATCCAGAGCAGGGTGGTTAATGCCAGCTGCTGATGTAATCAGGGCTTACATGGTGTTGTCAGCGTGACCCTTCCTCTACCACCTTCCCAAATGGAAAGGAGATAAATCAGAGATTAGTAATTAAAACACATGGGCTAAAGAGGATGTTCAGAACAGTATCTACTGAGAGAGATCCTTCCCCTTACTTCTTCCCACCACAAGTATCTTGAGTGACTACATAGTGGCCTCCTGCAGAGAATGGTGGGATCCCTTTGGCTTCCCAGCCCAATCCACACCTGCATTTCTCGTCTTACCTCTACGCAGGGTGGATTGTTGAGCAGATAGTCTTAAGAAAACTGGCTTACAATATGGAGAAAAGTGAAATTACAGTCTCATACAGATCTGGGCCCTAGGTGAATTAAGGACTGAAATGTGAAAGGTAAAAATATGAGGTCAAGTGAAGATAATACTGGATAATATTTTAGTGAGTTAATGATGAGAAGAATTTCTTAGTAAAGATTCCAATAAAGCAAAAATTATAAAGCGAAACATTGATGACAGTTGTTATTATAAAAGTAAGGATTCTTGTGTTAACAGGAAGATAGCACATTGGGCGATACCAAAAGAGTCTGACATCCAAAAGATACGAGGACTTTCTAGAAGTCAATGTCTAGAATCAAATAAAGTCTAGAAGAAGATGGGAAACATAGTAGAACAGTTGGCAAAGTACATGAGCAGGCAGTTCACAAAAGGGAAAATCCCAATGGGTAATAATTACATGAAGCAACACTGAAAATCATTGGTTCAGAGAAATTCAAGTCAAAATAACTAGATAACACCTTATGCTTTATATGCAGAAGACTGACAAAGATTAGGAAGTTGGTAATGTCAAATCTTGGAAGAGCTAAGAAAACATGGTCCCATGCACTGTTGGGGGAGTATCCTGGTTGTGACTATTTCAAGAGAATGATCTGATAGCACATGAGTAAATTAAGTATTCATATATTCTGTGACCTATCCATCTTATTCATGAGTGTACACTCTGGAGGGATTCTAGGATCATGAGGAAAACTTCAATGAGAGATGCTTATCACAGTGCTGGGTTTGGTAGCAGGGAATTAAAGACCAACTTAGGAAAATGCATTAATAAAAATCAGTGGGCACACACTATGGATTACTTAGCAGCAATTAGAAGGGAATCCTAGACATACAGCAAATGGATAGATCCTAACAAGGTAGATCTAAGTAAAACAAAAACCAAACAACAACAACAACAATAACAACAACACATAAACCCAAAAGAACATGGTGTATATGGCACAATAGTATTGAAGTAAATTAAAATATAGACACAAAACAAGAATATATATTTTTCTGAGACACATACAAATTCAAGGATACATGCTAATCTCAAACAGCAGTGTGCCTGTGGGGAAAAGGGAATGAGAAAGGAATGAGGATAGAAGGAAATTTGCGGAGGCATTAGTGTTCTATTGTTAAAACAAATGACCACAAACTTAGCGACTTTCAACGTCACCTGTTCATGAGCTCAGTTCCGCAGTGAGAAATCTGGCACAGCCTGGTTGGGTTCCCTGCTGGGGGCAGTATATGGCTGAAATCAAGGTGCTAGGTTGCCTGAGGTTTTAGTCTGGAGACTCTGGGAGAAAGTCTGCCTCTAAGTTGAGTTTCTTGTGGTTGGAGGACTGAAGTCCCTGTTTTCTTGCAGGTTGTAAGCCAGGGACCCCGCCAGCTTTTAGAAGCCACCTGCATTCCTTCCTACATGCCCCCTTCCATCTTCAAGCGAGCAGTGACACATCAAATTCTCTCATGCTTCCAATCTCTGATTTCTTTCCCAGTGACGAGACAGAGGACACTCTGCTTTTAAAGGGCTCGTGTGATTAGATCGTGCCACTCTGATAATCACCATATTTTAAGGCCAGTTGATTTGGGACCTTAATTACATCAGTGAAATCCCTTCACAACAGCACCTAGACTAGCGTTCCAGTGAATAACGGAGAGAAGCTGTGTTTATAACAGGGACTGGGACCATCTTGGAAGTGTGCCTACCACACTGACCTAGGGATCAGATATTTAGAGTCTTTTAGAGTCTTTCACCTCCAGAAAAGGGTTTCATGTTTCTTTATTCATAGTTTCTTCATCTAATATTCCTAGCCTGCAAAGACCTCATCCTCATCTTAAATCTTGACTTGATCTGGGAGTAAATATATCATAGAATGTACCATAAGAAGACCGATCTTGCCTTGAATATAATGAGCTGCGTGCGTTCTTGCTATGCAGGAAGCCACCTTAGGCTTATCTAGCTGAAGTCAGTGTTCCAAATCCCACAGAAACACACATTCTTGTGAGTGACTTGACTTTGTCAGGCTGTCTCATCCATTCCCAACAGCTTGCCGAGTATGGCAGGTGCATTCCCCCAAGATGGGCTTGATGTTGTTCATTAATGGCTTTGAAGAATAGATTTTCAGTTACATTTTCCAGGTCCTTCTAGCTTGGGGCTCTTTTCCTAGTATTCTGGTGCCCAGCCTTGGTCTGCATTATCTTCGGCTAGCGCTTGCTTGCCTTGGTGTCAGAAATTCAGCCTCCTGGGGTGCTTGGATGGCTCAGTTGGTTGAGCATCCAACTCTTGATATCAGCTCAGGTCCTGATCTCGTGGTCATGGGATGGAGTCCTGCATTGGGCTCCCCACTTAAGAATGCTTAAGATTCTCTCTCTCTCTCTCTCTCTCTGCCTCTCCTGCTCTCTTGCTCTCTCTCTCTCTCTCTCTCAAAAATATATCAATAAACGTTAAAAAAAAAAAAAAAGAAGTGCATTCTCCTGACAGTGCAGAAGAAAGATTCTGGCTGAGATGTCAAGGTTTCCTCCTGAGTCTACTCTCAAGAGTTACTGAGAAAGCATAACATCTGCCTATCTCTTTTTCTGCAAAGTAGTCCCTTTGGAAATGCACAGAGTAAATGTATGAGGTGAGGAAAAGACTTTATGCAGCCAAAGTGACTTGAGAAACCATCTGTTTATCTTCACTTATTCTAGGAGGGATATCAGGGTTTAGGTGCCTAACAGCTATTGCTGTTAATTACTTTTGTGCCTTTCTAGAATAATAGATGAGAATAATAATGCATGTGAGAATCAAAGAAAAAGCCCTCTAGCATTCAGATTTCAATTTCCTGTTTCCAGTTGATTTCCACAGGTTTTAAGGAACACCTTCGTAGTTTTGTATGTGCGGTGTAGTGTTTTTCCACGCCCCCCACCATGTCTTCAATCAAAGCAGCTCTTTTTTAAACTATTTTATACGTTTATATGCGTTTATATGTCCGGGTGATGTTTCCTTGAAACCAAGGGTTCTCTGGCCCTGGTGCCAGACTCTAGTTTTCATTTTTAACTGTTCTCTGCTGTTTCATAGCTTCCAACAATTCCCGAGTTAATTTCTGTAAGTAACAGAAAAGCCTACGTTTAGAAAAGCCTAAAAGTAAAACAGTAGCTGAATGTTGATTTGCCAGCAGTTGCACAATATTGGATTATATGGCCTCCTAATGGGTTGAGAAAGGTGCCGGGTTTTTATGAAGGGAAATGATGTGTACACAGTTCCATAGGCCTTCATTTTCATGGATGATTAAGAGCTATTTAACAGCAATTAATTATGTGAGTTGTTAAGGGTTATTGCATTTTATTATTCATAAACTAAAATTAGTGCATTACTGGAGCTTATTACAGGCTCTAATTTGGTATTTTGCCAATAAGGTTGCCCTGTAATGTCTGGCAGAGACCCTGCTGCTGTCTAAACCCAGGGGTGACTGCAGTTCTGCAGGATTTGGAAAGAAGCTTCTCCCCGGTTTAACACCAGACTGGTACTTAGCTATTTGTTTTTATTCGCTACTGTTCTTGCTTTGTAGTTACAAATTACACTTACTATTATTAATTTAATTTGCCACCTGTTATACAGTTAACCAAGTAATGGGTAGCGGTACACGTTTTCATCAAAAATAGTTTTTAAGTTTGTCTTTAAATTCCAGTTAGTTAACGTATAATGTAGCATTATTTTAGGTGTGCTGTGTAGCGATTCAGCACGTCCATACATCGCCTGGTGCTCATCACAAAAAATGCATGCCTTAATCCCCAGCACCTGTGTCATCCATCCGCTCCCCCATTGCTTCCCATCTGGTAACCATCAGTTCTTTATAGTTGACATACATTTTCAAACAGACTGTATGTTATATATGTATTTATATGTGCGTGTCTATGGATGTATATATTGAGGTGCAGAGGTCTGTGGCTCAAACCTTTGTGTGTCATCTTCCCCAGAATTGCTAGTACTGTATCACTGTCTTTCCATTAAAATAAAAAAAAATAGATGATTTAGGTGGGCTGTGAATCTTCTGTACCCAGTGAGTAGATGACCTTTAGAAAAAAACTTTTCAGATCCATGGCTCAGGAAGAAAGATTTTTTTTTCTGAGTACACTATCATGGATCTCATCAAGAGGCATACATTGAATATAAACTTTTAGAAGAGAAGAAGTAGAAAAACCAATTTATCTCTTGACTTCCTGTAGAAATGTCTCTAACTCTTATCACCAACAAATAATCTAGGAATATACAGGTGAAAATACCATGTATTTTCATTTTCCTTCTTAAGAGACAGCTTTTTAGAAATACCCACCCTCCAATCTGCAGTTCAAGGAGTGAGTCGAATGATTTCTCCAACTTGTTCAGCTGTGGCAAGGGAAGTATATGTCCCAGTGTAGTGTTTTCTAAATCCAATTTGCAGAAGGGGCCCGCCTCAGCCACATACTGTAGGCTTGATTATAGTTTGGACTCACTCTTCAGGTTACGTAAGCTAGGACCTGCATGACAGAATGTTCCTGCGATTTCTCCATGTAAGAGTCAAGGAGACACTCACAGGGAAGAATTGCTTGCATTTTGGTCTAGCTTTCTTTCCCACTTCCAAAGAGTCTTAATGTAATCAATTATTGCTTCTACCTCAGTCATAATTTGCTTAGCAGAACCTGTACATTTTAGAATTATCCGTTGGGAATCATCTGATCTTTCTTTGTGAAAACAGAACAGTTCTGATCACATAAAAATTTTAAAGCCCTATATATTGATCAAATGGTTTTATACAACTATGGAGTGAAGAGACCTGAATGCTTTAAAAGACAAACTACTCCTTTTGGTTTTGTATGGCATTTGAAACACAAATCCTGGGTGTATATATTGTTCTTGTGGCGGGAGCTTCTGCTACCTTCATTGCCGTGTTTGCCTGTCAGCTGAAAGTTTGGCCACTGGTTAAAACTCCTGTCCAGTGAAATGGTTTGTCCAGTTCAGTTTCCCTCCATGAAGAAGTCATCCAAAAGTATCACTAGGCTCCTGGCCACCAGCTGGTTCTTTTCACGGTACTCTATATTATTACACATGGCCAAGAGGGCTTCTCTGGAATTGCAATGGGTGACTTAACTATTCCCACAGCTAAGGAGATTTTCAACAGATTATTTGGGGTCATCTCCGGGAACTTCCTTAACAGTAAGCTCTTTAATCATTTGAAAGTCAGCCCCGGTTGTGCAAACTGGACCCTTGGTTAAGCATAGAGGAAACTACCCTAGTTTATCTGGGAATTCTGTTGGATATGCTTGTTAGCTATTTTAGCACATAACCCCCGAATCTTAGAGGCCAAGCACAATAAATTTTGTTTCTTATTCACATCATAGCCAGGTCTGGGTCAGCGTCCCTTCTGGATGGCTCTCCTCCAAGAAATGGCTCCCCTTCCAGTGGTGACTCAGGAATCTAGGCTCCTTCATCAATGTGGCTCTGCAGTGTTGGAGTCCTTCACTCGCCGCTGCTGTTGAAAGCTGTCAAGATGTGAACTGAGGTTCTTTTAGGAGATTTTAGGGGCTAGGTCAGGAAGTGTCATCCTAGCTGTGACTGCATAACTTGACTGAGCAAGGGATGCTGGGAAGTGAGATTGTCTCGTGTGCCCAGAAAGAGGAAGTGGGATTGGTGAATAGCTAGGCAGGTTCAGCTACAAATACCATCATGGGACCTTTCTTCCTCATTTGTGCTCCCAAACTGATGGCCAGTCGCTAGACAACCATTCTTCAGAGTGTTAAAAGGTAAACTGAAGCATATTAAAATTATGGAAGAGTCTGAGCAAAAATTTATGGGAATCAAGCCGTGCCCAAACAGAAGTGGTTAAGAGCACCCGGCCGACAGGAACCAGGGTAAGGTGCGGAAGCAAAGAAAGGAAAATATTTGATTGGCTACAGCTTAAAGCCTAGTTGGGTGCTTGGTTGTCCTTAGGTTTTGATTTTGTAACCTTGAGGTGCTTACAGGCTTAAGAGTTTGGTTTGCTCATGGAGGCTGCCATGGCATTAGAGCCACTTCTGTCTAAGCCGCCGTACTTAATTTATCAAATGCTCACTGACTATCTCCTCCTCTTAGGCAACAAGCAGGGCCCTTTCCTGCTCTCCCTCTGCTCTGAATGAACACTGACTGACTTAGCATGGTGAAATCGACTTTTTCAGGCATTTTTATATTATTGTTATTATTATTATTATTATTATTTTTTTCTATTGACTAAACTGCCTGTTGAAGCTTGCCAAAGTGTAAACTTGGGGGCAGCTTTCTCTGCTAAGATGAACTGACAAAACGTCTTGTGCAGTAGAAGGGAGATTTCCTCCAAGGGCAGCGGAGGTCCGTAGCACTTCCGAGAGGCTGTTACAAGTCACCAGTTCAGCTTGGCTCCCTTCCTCATACCAGGGGCTTCCTAGGGTAGAGCACAGAGGTTAAGAGCAAGGTCTTGGCTTTGAGTCCTGGATGAGACACTTGAAGCAGTGACATCTTAAGGTTTTAATGAAATCAACCGTATGAAGCCCTAGCCCAGGATCTGGAATGGAACTCTAAATATATCTTCCTTCTTGTTATTATTATCTGTTATTATAGAGAAGGAAGGACTGTCTTCAGCATATCATTATGCTTTGGAATCTTTAATAATTTCAAACTTTGAAGGTTGCTTTTCTTCTCCCTTGCTGCCCCCAGTCACCCTCACTTTTTCATTCCGAAGTGAGACCTTTGTCTCATCAGATGGTTTCTTGTCATTATTTTCAACAGGGTAGATCCCAAACTGACTGCAAAAAGGCATATTTTATTTGGTTTGCATAATAATGTAAATAAACCAGAGCTGCCAGGTAAAATGTCAGGAGTTTCTAACTAAAAATGTGAAGATCTCGTTTCTCAGAAAACCAGAAAGTCTTACAACATTACGCCTCCATGCCAGTGGGACCAGAGACATTGGGGGTATTGTCTTCCTCCCACCTGGATAGGTGAGTCCTGTCAAGTTCACTCCAGCCCCCACCACTTCTTGTGTCTCATCTGACATGAAGGTTGGGTTGGGGCAGTCATTATTTGTCATTGTATTTTACCTTTGTTTTATAATTGTTGAGTGATACTCTTTTTCTCATGAATAACTATATTATAAAAAAGAGAAAAACAAAAGATAGACTCATGGTGTTGAAAGTATCAGGGAAATTGGAGAAAGCGTAATGCTTTGTCAAAGTGAAGACGAGTTGTGTGTCTGAGAATAAAGCACGTGCCAATCTTGAAAGAATTAAAGCTAGCATGCCACACTCTCTTATGTTACCAGTTTGGCCCCTGAAGGCAGTTGTGCTTGCTACTTGGGGAGAAAGGCTCACAACAGAATATAATGAAGTGCTTGCTAGAAGAGATAGCACCACAGATGTCATGGGCAGTCCGAAGGAGGGCTTTGTTTTTTTCTTGATTGGATTTAATTGCTGTGCAGTGACATTTTAAAATTATTGATGTCTATACATTCCCTTTTCATTGGGAACTTACGATCTTTTGGAGGAGACCATAGAGATGAAAGAGGTCTTTCAGAGAATATAACCCAATTCCCTCATTTTCAGATGAGAGAAACTGAGGCCCAGAGAAAAAGTAAGTCCAATCACACAACCAAAGCTGAAACTCAAATCTGCCTCCATGAGTAGTGCTTGTATGTTCTGGCTGTTCAGGTAGAGAGTTGGATGCCCCAGGAGGAGGTTTGCCTGCTTGGAGAGCAGGGTTAGAGACCATATGGAGCCTCATATGGCTTTTTATTTCCCAGGCATTAAAATGAAAGTAATCAAGGTTTAAGGCATGCCATGAAAGACTGAAATAGGAGGTCTGTAATTGTGGAAGTGAAATATTCCATGATGATAAGGGAGATTCCGAGAATACAGAGGGGATCAGAGGTGAAGGAAAATATAATAGTTATTTTTGTAAGCAATATTATAGAGAGACATTTGTAAAAATGAAATGTAACATGACTTGAGGACTCCTAAATCTTGATGAGATACACTTGGAATAGCAAGTTTTACTATTTCAGTCTAGACAGAGCAAACAGTTTTAGCAAAGCTAAAACTCAGCAATTGTAAATGAAGAGCCAGAATTTAGTAATCGATGACTTGGTTGGCAGAGATCCATTATTTTATTGAATCTTCAGGAAAGGGGTTGAAGGAGTGAAGGTGGGTTATCAGAATCTGCGGAATAAGTTTAGAGCTAGAGAAAGGAAGGAAGCACTTTGATGGATTTGATAAAAATATGGCTTAGAGTAGCTGAGCTGCAGGAATGAGTCTTCCTTCCTTCCTTCCTTCCTCCCTTCCTTCCTCCCTTCCTTCCTCCCTTCCTTCCTCCCTTCCTTCCTCCCTCCCTTCCTTCCTTCCTTCCTTCCTTCCTTCCTTCCTTCTCTCCTCTCCTCTCCTCTCCTCCCCTCTCCTTCTTTATTTATTTCTTCTTTCTTTAAAAAAAATTTAAGTTTATTTATTTATTTTGAGAGAGAGAGAGAGAGAACACAAGTGGGGTATGGGTAAAGAGAAGAAGAGACAGAATCCTAAGCAGGCTCTGCACTATCAGCACAGAGCCTGATTTGGGGCTTGAACTCATGAGCCATGAGATCATGACCTGAGTTGAGATCAAGAGTCAGATTTTTTTTTAATTTTTTTTACCATTTTTTTATTTATTTTTGAGAGACAGACAGAGCATGAATGGGGGAGGGACAGAGAGAGAGGGAGACGCAGAATCCAAAGCAGGCTCCAGGCTCTGAGCTGTCAGCACAGAGCCTGACGCAGGGCTCGAACTCATGAACCGTGAGATCACGACCTGAGCCGAAGTCGGAGCTTAACTGACTGAGCCACTCAGGCGCCCCAAGAGTCAGATTCTTAACTCACTGTGCCACCTAGGCGCCTTTCTTATTTTATTTAAAAATTTCAGTAAAATGTATTTATTGCTCATCAGCTTTCAATTGCTTGAAATTGACTTTCAATTGCTTACCACTGACTGTGGTAAGGGAGAGGGCACACTCCCCTACTCCTGGTTGGGATGGACTGTGGCACAAGTGTGTTCAGACAGCAGTGTGTTGATACAGAACAAAACAAAAATTTGCATGATTTATGACCCAAAGATTCCATTTCTAGAATTTCATTTCCAGTATACTCTGTAAAATTCAGCTAGCAGGATATTTACAGATGCATTGGCCATCATAACAAAAATCATAAATTGAAAACAAACCAAATGCCCAATAGGGAAATGCTCAAATAATTGGAGTATCTTCATACAATGGAAAAGTATGTAGCCATATTCAGTACTTTGGAAGAATATTATTTGATGATAAAGAAGAGAATTCATAATATTGTTAAATGTGAAAAGAACATGAGTCAAAAATTTAAATTATAAAGATTAATAGATATTAGTAAAGTTATATGATTGTCATCAGTGGTTGTTACTGGTGTTAATAATCACCTGATAATATTTTCCTAATCTCTGTTTTCCAAACTGTCTTTGTACTTTAGCAATACAAATTTGTCATTGAGTAATTAAAACCCCAAACCCATAATCAAACAGAAATTTCCTCTCTTAGCTGGAACTGGCCTCAGTGCTACTGGCTACAGAATCATATCCTCAGCCCATTAACTGTTCTGCGTTTGTCTTAACATCTTGTGCAGATGCCTCACGTGGTCTTCTAAACCACACATTTTTTAAAGCTTTGTATAAAGTCTTTCTCTAAGAGATTCTGGACATTCTTAGAAGCGAACAATCCAGGGGGTTCCTTCAGTATTCCAACATGATAGCAGCTGGATTGCTGTTAGCCATCTGCTCTGTGTTTAATTTAAATCTGCTCTTGGTTTTAAAGAGTGACATGCCCTCTGCAAAGAGAAAAGCCCAGGTATTTTTTTACTCTAAATATCACAAGGAACTGGTGATTTCAATTTTTTTTATTTCAATGTTTTAAAAAAGAAAACAACGTTAGAGTTTAACAGAACACTTGAAATTATATAACCTAGTCTCAAAATTTACAGATAATATAACTGAGACCTGGAAAAAGTAAGTGATTTCCCCAAGGTCATAGTGAATGCCAGAAATGCCTAAGTAAACGTCAGCCCCTTATGCCCAACAGCATATTGTAGGGGCCTGCATGTGTGGTCTCCCAACAGAAAGGATTTGTGAAATTACACCAGATAATCCCAGACATAAAATGGTAGCCAGAGAATGGTGGAAACTCCTTTTTCTCTTTCCAGGGGTTAAACTTTTAGTCTCATAGGAGTCCTGAGGGCTTCTCTGTCTGGCCTCCCTTTCTCTTCTCTTTTCTGCCCTTCTGCCCTTCCCATCCAGGTCAAGAATAGGAAGGATGTTACCAATGACCCTCTTGTGAGATGGCCCCTTGCTGCTTGATTTTTATGAGATGAGCATCTAAGGACAAACAGATCCCTGTCTGGCTAATGTAGCTTCATTCTCACATGGGAAGGCCTCCTGCTTTATTATATTAAATGGCTTTCTAAAATATATATAACACTATGGAATGATTTCTCATAATATAATGTTAACTGAGAAAAAAGCAAGGAGGAGAAAAAGTCATGTTTAAAAAGAGAATGAGACAACCAGGGATATCTGAACACTGAATATTTGATAAAATTAAAGAATTATGTTTCATTTTTTTAAGCATGATAATATTGTGGCAGTTTTTTTTTTAAAGAATTTTTTGGAGATGTATACTAAAATATTTACTGATGAAATTAACTGGTGTCTGGGATTTGCTAGAGAATTCAAGGCATGGAGTTGGGGAAGTGGGTGGGCTATGGATTAAATAAGATTTAATTGGTAAGGATTTAGTTGATTATCAATGAATTGGTAATCATTGAAAGTGAGTGATGAGTATGTGCATGTTTGTTAAATTACTCTGTTTTTGCAATGTTTGCTATTTTTCCATCATAGAAGGTTGAAGAACTCTTACTAGGGTGTTCAATGGGGAAAGCAGGAACTCCAGTTTGAGTGCTCAGGGCTTAGAGAGGGGGACTGATAGGGTGAGGGGAATCCTACCCTGTGGGATCCTTGGTCTTTGTTGACTGACTAAGTGATAGATCACAGGCATGAATGAATGAATAACCAAACCTGATTCTTCTGATTCTGGTGCAGGGCAATTTCCAGAGAAGTCCAAGTTAGTGCCTCCTGTAAGACACGGACTAGTTATCACCTGTAATTTCAGATTGGGGTTATTTATTTATTTATTCAACATTGTACTTTGTAATCCTTGTTCCCTCCTGAGTCCCACATGTTTTGAACTTACTGCCTGAACAGCCTTTCTTATTCTTTTTTAAGGTTGTTCCTTCTGGCCATCTTCACCCTTTTTGTCCACTCCCTACATGTCCACCTCTGGCAACTACCAATCTATTGTATCTATGAACTTTTTAAAAATATTCCATATGTAAGTGAGATTATACAGTATTTTGTCTTCTTCTGTTAACTTATTTTCCTTAACATAATTCCCTCAAAGTCCATCCATGCTGTTACAAATGACAGGATTTCCTTCTTTATTTATGGCTGAGTAATATTCTGCTACACACACAGACACACACACACACACACACACACACACACCACAACTTCTTTCTCCATTCATCTGTTGATGGCTACTTAGGTTGTTTCCATATTGTGACTGTTATAAATATGCTTCAATGAACATGGGGGTGGCAGGTATCTTTTTGCGATAGTGGTTTTTGTCTCCTTCAGATAAATACCCAGATGTGGGGTTGCTGGATCAAATGCTAGTTCTATTTTTAATTTTTGAGCAACCTCTGTACTGTTTTCCTTCATGGCTGCATGAATTTATGTTCCATTTGCCTTTTTGAAATGGCAGAATCATATGCTTCCTCTTGTCCTCCAGGCAGCTGCTTTCTGCAGAAATCTAGTATTTTTTAAGAGCTCAGCCTGAGTTGGCTAACACCGCACATACTGTGATCAGCTCGTAGACTTAGGGGCTGTTTGTTTCTCTTTCTTGACTCCATCACCACAAGAAGGGGGCACTGGAAACCACACAGACACTTCCTGAGAGGAGAAATAGGTTTACATTGCTCAGAAACTTGACCTCCCGTCTGAAAGACTTAGGAATTAGAGTGTTCTGTGTGCGAAGGTTTCAGTATCGGCAGAGGCCAACAGAGTTAAAGGTATCTGAGGCAAAGATGTACAAGTAGGCACTGAGGTAAAGCTGATTCAGAATCATCCTCTTCACTCATTCCTCATCTGCTATCCATTTCCTCAACTTTACCCAGGAAACCCTGTATTTCCCTCAGCCTAGCATTTCTGTTGGTTTTGTATTCTTACTGGAATTCTCCCACTAGTCTATAATCTGCTTGCTTATTGTAACTGCACATAGTACAACACTAAGCACATAAGCTTTTCATAGTTATTTTTTGATTGGATACATTAGATAATATGTCCCTGGAGGCATGTGGAATGTTGCAATCCTGAAGATGAGGAAAACAGAATTAGAAGACGGGAGTAGGCCCTAGAAGCAGTTCACAGTCTGCTTTTTCACTTATGGATATTGAAACCCAGGGAGGTCCATTGACTTGCTCAAAGGTACATGTAATAGAACTAGGCTAGAACTCAGTCCTCGGTGCTCATGGTGTTTCTAGAGCATCACATTACTTATTACTTACAGGATGGCAAATTGGTGATCAGTTTGCATATTGAGATAAGGAGGATCTATGAGAGGGTACTGGATGTTTTTCTGTTTATGTCCTGTTGGTATATAAAGTGATGGGTACTGGTACACAGCAGCTATTAAAGGAAAGAGAAGAAAGACGGGTCTTCAGTAATATCAGAAGAACTTGAGATGAATCATTTTTGGATACTCAGAGGAGATTAGATTTAGGACTTGTCCTAGAAACAGGACTATGCCTTCTCCTCTCCTCCATTTGGTAGGACCCCAGAATGTCTGCCTCCCTCATTGTGCAAGATCTTCATCTTTAATGTCCCACCCAAGCTTGTTCCCATGATCGTCCCCAACCTTCCTTTACTTCTGTGCTAACCTCCCCAGCACCCTGAGGCCACAAGTAGGATGCAAGCCCCCAAAAGTAATTGATTCTGCTATGTAATGGTAAATTATCTCTCCTGAATCATTAATCTCCCCTTCAGCATACGATTTTGCTTTATTTATCCCATACTGAAGAATAACAAACAAAAACCTCTCTTGACAAGCCCAACACCTTCAGTTAGCAACCCATTTCTCTGCTCCTATGACAACAAAACTTCTATTTACACTATATAAAACAAAACTCACTGTTTCTAATTACCTTCTTCCCAGTCTTTCCTAAGTTCTTCCAGGGGGTTTGCCTCTGTCACACCTCCTTTCAAGGAGTGTCTTGTCATTATTTCTGGTCAAGGTGATGTGATCTCCACAATGATAAAGCCAGTAGTGATTCTTCAGTTATTGCTTTACTTATCAGCATCATTGACACAGTTGCTTGCTTTGTCCTCCTGGAAGAACTTTCTTTACTTTGTTTTCTTGTATACTTCCTCTCCATTTTGCTGATTTTCCTTTTCTTCCCAACCCTTTGATGTTGGAGAGTCTTGGGACTTAGTGCTTGGACCTCACCTCCACTCCACCTACACTCATAATCCCTTGGTGGTTTCACCAATTTTCATTGCTTTAAATAAAACCTACACACATGTAATCACCTATTTTATATCTCCAACTTGAATCTCTCCCTTGAATTTCTTATTCACGTGTCTCATTGCATAGTTCATCTCTCCACTTGGAGATCTGATCAAAAACTTAAATTTAACTTGTGGAATGCAACAGAAGAGAGACTCCAGAAACAGACTTCCACACCCGCAGTCTCTTGATTTAGGACAAAGGTGCTATTGCAGTGCAGGGAAAGGATGGCCCTTCCAGGAGTTTGTGTTGGTAAAGTGGCATATATATGGGAAAAAGTGAATCCCAACCCATATATCACTCCTTAACCAAAATCAGTTCCAGATGAATTTCAGATTTCAGTTTGAAGGGTAAGACTATCAGAGATAACACAGGAGACTATATTCACAATGTTGGGCTTAAGGAATGCATCTTTAATAAAATGCAAGAGTACTAAGATAAAGAAAAAGATTGAAAAATTGGACTTCTTTATTTATTTTTATTTTAATGTTCTCTAAGATTTTATTTTTAAGTCTACACCCAACCTAAGGCTCAAATTTACAACCCTGGATTAAGAATTGCATGCTCTACTGACTGAGCCAGCCAGGCGCCCCTGGACTTCATTGTAATTAAGAACTTATGTTCATCAAAAGACACCATTAAAAGAAGGAAAGAGCAGGTGACAGATTAGAAAAGGTATTTGTAGAACGTACGTACAACAAAAGACTCATATACATTATGTGAGTTTTCTAAAAATTAATAAGACAGAAAGATGCTTTACTTGTTGATTGCATCACAACAAATCACCTAAAAATCAGTGACTTAAAAAATAATCCTTTATTTACTTACAATTTTTTCACTTTGGGCAGGGCCCAGTGGAGACAGCATGTCTCTGCTCGACATGGCATCTGGCAAGATGGGTTGAGTGGGGCCAGAGGATCCATTTGCAAAATAGATCCCTCACAGCCCTTCAAGTTGGTGCTGGCTGTCACCTGGCAGTTCAGCTGGGGCTGGTTACCAGGGACTTTCATCCTTCTCCGTGTGGGCCTTTCCACATGGCTTGTTGGGCTTCCTCACAGCAGGGAGGCCAGGTTCCAAGTGAACGGACACAGTAGCTGTCGGTCTTCTTCAAGGCTGAGCCCAGAACTGGCTCTGCATTGCATCCATTATAGTCTATTGATCTAAGTAGTCAATGGCCCGGCCCATATTCAAGGGGGTAGAGAAATACACTGCATCTCACATTGTGTGCAGGCGATGGTTATGTGAGTTTTTGCCATCTTTAATCCATGACAACAATCTAATTTTAAAAAATTGGCAAAAGATTTGAACAAGTAGTTTACAAAAACGGGATATTCAGATTACCAACAGGCATGAAGATGTGCTCAAATCACATTCATTATCAGAGAAATGAGACTTGAAATTGCAAGATATCACTGCACATCAGTCAGGATGGTTAAAATGAAAAACAAACACATTTGACACTATAGGCACTGGTGAGGATGCAGAGCAATATGAGCTCTTAAATATTGCCAGTGGGACCATAAACTAATACACCACTTTGGAAATCTGTTTGGCATGGTCTGACGACCACTCCACATGGCCTGAAAGTTGGTGTTGGATGTCACCTGGGAGTTCAGCTGGACTGTTGGCTAGAGGCCTCATTTTCCTCCTCATGAGTTTTCCCATGTGGCTTTTTGGGCTTCCTTATAACATGGTGGCTAGGTTCCATGTGGCAGGAGGCAGTGTATGTATGGACATATGGATATGTACCCAAGAGAAATGCGTATGTATATGCAACAGAAGGTACGTGCAGGAATGTTCACAGTGGTGGCATCAACACTATTACAACTATGTAATAGCCCCAAACTAGAAATGATATCCATCAACAGTGAATGAATGTAATGTATTCAAAGGATGGAATAATACACAACAGCGAAGGGGCGCCTGGGTGGCTCAGCTGGTTAGGTGTCTGACTTCAGCTCGGGTCACGATCTCGTGGTTCATGAGTTCAAGGCCTGTTGGGCTCTGTGCTGACAACACAGAGCCTGGAGCTGCTTCGGATTCTGTGTCTCCCGTTCTCTCTGCACCCCCCGCATAAATAAAAAAAAACATTAAAAAAGTTTTTTAAATACAGCAGTGAAAACAATATGAGCCATTGCTGTGCTTAACAATGTGGATGCTTCTCTCAAGTTAGTACTGAATGAAAAAAATAGGCACAAGAGCTCATCTTGTGTGATTCCATTGATATGGAAAAACAGGCAAAAGGAATCTGTGGAGATGGATGTCGGAATCACAGTTGTTACCTTTGGGCTGAGTGGTGACTAAGAGGGATACAAAGAAGGCTTTTTTATTGGCAAAAATATTCCATCTTTTGACCTTATTAGTGGTTACCCCAGGTATGTCCTTTGTGTGCAAATTCACTGAGCTGTCCACTTAGGTTGCGTGAATTTTTCTGTATGTTCACTTGAGCTAAAGAAACTAACTTGTCTAAAACTGAACTTAGCCTGCTCCCAGAACCCGCACTGCTCACATCTTCCCACTGGACCCAGCGGCTTCCCTGCACTTTGAGTCATCTCTGGCTTTACTCTCCCTTTCACACGCCAGGTTCGTCTGCAGATCTGGTTGGCTCTGCCTTCAGCAAAGGTCTAACTTCTACCCACTCTCCTCCTCCTCTGCTGGAACCATCTCGGTCCACCTTGTTTGCTCCCCTGGGTTATTGCCATAGCTTCCTAACTGTTCTTAGCACGGCTCCTCGCTCAGAGTAAAAGCCACAGTCCTTAACGCAGCCTAAGGGTCTCTGCAGGGTATGGTCTCACGTCCTCTCTGCTGTGCTTGCATGCTTTCCCGTCCAGCCACTCTGGTCCCCTTGCTGTTCCTTGAACGCAGCCTGCACACATGCCCCACCCCATCGAGTCTTTGCCTTTCCTGATCGCTCCCCTCCCACAGCTACATGGTCATCACTTCTTCTAAGTCTTTTCTCAGACATCTTCTCAATGGGACTTACTCTGACCTCCCTATTTAAATGTTTATTTATTTGAGAGAGAGAGAGAGAGAGAGAGAGATAAAAGAGTGTGTGAGAGAGTGGGAGAGTAGCAGAGAGAGAGGGGGAGAGAGAATCCCAAGCAGGTTCCACACTGTTAGTACAGAGCCGGACACAGGGCTCAATCCCACAAACCATGAGATCATGACCTGAGCTGAAATCTAGAGTCAGACCCTCAACCGACTGAGCCATCCAGGCACCCCCGACCTTCCTATTTAAAATTATTCTTCCTTTACATTCCCCTTCCATGCTTTGAATTTCACTTTTGTAGTTGGTGCTTTCTAACAAACTATATGTTTTCCTTATTTATCATGCATCTTTTATTTGTCTTTTCCTTTTTTCAAACTCCCTGGGGAATTTCAAAGCAACTTCAAGTTTGGGAAGCTCTAGTTCTGATCTTCCTGGTTGCAGAGTGCTTTTCCATCCCATCATTACTTTTGGTTTTACCCTGTGAGTTGACAGAACAGATACTGTTAGCCCTTAGCCTTTTGTTGTTGTTGTTTTAACAGATGAGGCAACTAAGGCTTAGAGAACAAGGTCAGGGTGCTAGAAAGTGGCAGGGCCAGGTCTTGGAGTTGACTTCAAGGCTACTTTTTTTTCTGCCATAACTTGTCATCCCCTGGGGCAAACAGCCATAACCAAATGGCAGAGGAGGCACTGGACAGAGCGCAGTGAAGAGGGAGCCAGGGAGCAGAGGGCGTGACTGGGACTTAATTTAGTTATGAAGCAAGACAGGGGTGGTGAGTGGGTGGACATAAAAATGACAGAGCCTGGCTAGGAGATAACTGTCCCCAGGGGCTGTTAGGGAGTCAAGTAAGGACAGTCCTGGCTTTATGCTGTGTCCAGAGGCCAAAAGTGGAGCAGGAGGAAGGCAGTTCCTTTAGTGACCAGATCCCTAGTTCCAGGACAAAGTTTCTGGATTGTGATATTGTACTCTCTGCCCTTCCAGTGCCCATAGACTTCTCAGGGCTCTTAGATATTCCATGGGATTCACATGAGAATCAGATCTAATTCTTCAACTTCCCTTCTAACTAGATTTGAAATGGGTCACATCTTAATAGGACCAATAGCATAAACGTTAATGATAAATAGCATATGTGAGGGTGGGAGGATGTAATGAGCCAAAAAAATTTTGCTAGTGAATTTACTGTGATTGGAACATTTGGTTTTCATCATCCTGGAAGCTGAAGAGAAAATGGAAAGTAGCAGTTACTGCCTGATTGAAACATGCTCAATATTTGGTTACAGGCACATAGAATTTTTCGGGGGATGAAAGAGTCCTAAATCCACAAATCCTATTTAAGGGACATTGGATTTTTATTTTTACAGATCTATTTTAAAGCCTTTTTTTCTGTTACCAGATGAGTGTTCTACTTATCCAGTAGCATTCTCTAGACATGAAAATGAAGAATACTTGCGTAGGGTTTTCGGGGAAGAGAGATTTGCATTGTGAGGATCACACTTGTGCTACTGCTTTTGTTGCTACTCCAAGCAGTCTTAGCACCCCATAATTTCACATTTTCTGGTACGTCACACTCTTCAGTCCTAACCTGACTTTCCTAATTAATTTCATCTTCTTAAGGATAGAAACGTCTTCCATTTCTTAGGTACTCCCTCAGTGCCAGGCCTAAAATGTTTTAAAGGCTACAAAGTCTTCAGTCACCTCAACTGAGTTTGACTGTGGAGTCAAATCAAGATTGGACCTTGAGTTCTCACTTAGGATTGATTATACTGGGTGAGAGATGGAGGGCCAAGAAGCCCTCCGTGGAGTCCTGGCTCCTACATTTCACTAACCATGAACCTGTTTCTTCTTTTGTAGAATGGGATTTGTAATGGCCCATTTCTCATATAACCTTCACTGTGATGAATTTAGAAGTCAGTTCTCAGTTTTAACCTTACTGAACCTATCAGCAGCATTTGATACAAATTATCCTGTTCTCTTTTCTGATACAGTGTATTCAAAGAGTTACCAGACACCAGGCTCTTCTGGATTCCTTTCTGTATCATTGGTCACTCCTTCTTAGTTTCATTTGCTGGTGCCCTCTTGACCTCTAAAAGTAGGTGTGTTCCAAGGCTCAACTCTTCGCCAACTTTCCCCCCTCTATCTCTGCTCATCCCCTTGCTGATCTGACCCAGTCCCAAATATAGACCGATAGGTGCCAATGACTCCCCACATTGTGGGTCTGAGGCCCACATTTCTCTCCCTCAGACTTTACTTAGACTTGCGTTCATGGAATTGATCATCCCATATCTCCACTTTCTGTCTCCCAGAAATCTCAATACATCCAAGACTGAAGTCTGAATCTTCCCGCTCTTCACTCCTTAAACTTGCTCTGCCCACATCTTTCCCCATCAGTTGGTGGTTACTTCATTCTTTTGGTGTCTCATCCCCAAAACCTTGGTCATCCCTGACCCTTCTCTCTCAGTTTTCATCTGGAAACCATTAGGAATCCTGTTGGCTTTAGGTGGCTCTACTTTTTCAGAAGACTGCTGATAGTTGGAATATCCTGACTTCAATTTTTTTCTCACTAATTTCAATGCCAGTGCCTTGGTAACACCTCGTGCCTACACCCTTATGTAATCTCTTACAAAGATTGTTGAAGAAAAACCTTTAACCTGCCTCCTTGTTTCTAAAAGAAGCTCCTTTACATGGCAATCATAGTGTTCTTTTAAAATAAGTCTGTTAAAAAGAAAAGGAAAGGAAAGAGGTCTGTTTATGTCACTTTCTGCTTAAAACCCTGCAGTAGCTCCTCATCCCATCCCAAGTGGAAGCAGGAATCCTCCTACAGTCACAGTTTGTGGATTCCCAAGCTAAATTATCATTCACAGTGAGATCAAAACAAAACCATTTTCAAAGACTAAGAAAAGCGTGCTATAAAATTATGTCCGTAAGAAGGAAATTGAACCCTAGGAAAGAAGGGTAATATGGGAACCAAATAAATTGGCCAGTGTTAGTAATCCTAAAGAACTGAAGACATAATCCTTACCCTCGGGAATTTACAGTATAGGGCTGAGAAGGGACACCAGCACACACAGAAAACAGATCACTGGTGCTCTGGAAAACTAGGTTCTAGTCTGGAATTTACTGTCGTGTGTGCGTGTGCGTGTGTGTGTGACTTTAAAAGAAGACTTTTAGGGGTACCTGGGTGGCTCAGTTGGTTAGGGACTTCAGCTCAGATCACGATCTCATGATTCTTGGGTTCCAGCCCCACATCAGGCTTTGCGCTGACAGTGCAGAGCCTGCTTTGGAGTCTCTGTCTTCCACTGTCTCTCTCTGTCTCTGTCTGTCTCTTTCTTAAAAATAAATAAATATTAAAAAATAAATTAAATGAAGACTTTTAATCTGTCTGAATCTCAGTTTTCTCATCTGTGAAAGGAGTTTATTTAGGTCACTGGTTTTCAAACTTTTTTTTGACTTTGACCCACAAAATACATTTTCTTGACCCAGTTCACTCATATGAACATAGGCAGTAAATAAATGTTTATCAGAATGATGTCTGCCTTTTGTATGTACAGTGCACTTGAATATTTCCGCTTCTTTTTCCTTTATAAATTTACTGGTGTGTTTTCAAACTGAAGGCTCTCTCAAGTTCTCTTTGGTTCTAACCATATGTAGTTAGTCCTTAATGGTAAATGTTAAATGATAAACTATCTCTAGATCCCTGGTTCTCAAACTTGACTGCAGTTAGGATTGTTGTTTCCTCATGACCGATGCGTGTGTTCCACCTCAAAGATCCTGATTTAATTGGTAAGGGGTATAGCCTCAGGTCAGGATTTTTAAAAGCTTCTCAGGAAGTCCACAGCTTAGTCAAGTTTGAGAACCGCTGCTGACAGAGACTCCCTGTGCCTAAAACAGGAAATGGAAATAACTTTTCCCAGGCTTTGCTTTCTGGTGGTTTCCACAGCCATTGCAGAAAATCGCACTTGTGTATGTAAAGATGTACATTCCTTCTGGTTATACCAGAAAAGGGGTGCTTTCTCCTGTCTAACGTTCATGCTTTTCTTCCTAAGTCCTGGATCCTGCCATCCTCACCTCCTTGGGAACTTCATAAAACCAGCTGTCACCTTTCTGTCCTGCACGTCATGTTGCTCTCTGTAGCTAGCTTTGTCCCCATGGTCCTGTAGGTTTTTAAACAAACCGGAGAAAACGGCCCTCCCCTATCTCACCTCTCCTCCCTCTTTGGAAGTGAAACTTTCTGAGCAAACAGAGATGTCTGCTACCCTCTTCCCAACACCAGCCCCCCATCAACCAGACGCCCTCTGCCTTCTATACCTGCCTCGTTATCAAAACTGCTTTTATCAAGGTCGCCAGTGCCTTCTAGATTGTTGGATTCAGTGGACACAATTCAGTGCTTAACTTGCCTGAACTTGCAGCAGCACGTGATGCGGTCACCTGTGCTCTCCTCACTGCAGTTCTCATAATCTCACATTTCCGTAATTTGCTTCTTAATCACTCATATCACTTCCTTTCTTTCCTTCTCACTGGGCTTGCTCTTCCTCAGAGCCTAGTTCCCAAATGTTTTATTCCATCTTCAGGCCACGCTGTCTGCCTCCTCTTCCCCCATTTTTGCCTGCCTGAAACAACCTGTGCATTTCTACTTTTTGCCTCAAATCTTTGTCCTGAGCTCCAAGTTCTTACTGATGATCTCCACGTGGATGTCATACGGCTCAGCTTGTCCCAAACTGTATTTATTTTCCTTTCTAACCGTTTCTCTGCCAGTGTCCCTGTCTCACTAAATGACACCAATATCACTGGGTGGCACAAGCCAGACTGCTGTACATGCTCCTGACCTTTTCGTCTGTTATCTCCTGCAGCCAGTGCGTCCGCACATCCTGTGGATTTTGCCCTTCACATTTCTCTCCGCTGTCACATCATCATCCGTGTGGCGCTCCGGTCCAGCTGGCCGCATGGTGACTGCAGATTCCAAGTTGCTTCCTGCTGGCGCTCTAGCCCTTGCTTGTGCTTTCCACTTTATTGCCCCTGTGATAGTTTGAAAAATGTACATCTGCTCGTGTCTTTCCTGTTTAAAACCCATTAATGCTTTCCATGGCCTCAGGATAAAGTCTGAACTCCTTCACATAGCTCCCATGGCTCTTTTTCCCTCTGGCTCCGTTGTGTCGTCATTTTTCTCCTTTTTCTTCTTCTTTCAACAATATTGGACTTTTATCTCCTCCAGGGTTCCACGTTCCCTTCTGCCATTGGGCTCTTGCACTTGCTTCCTTTTGTCTCTCTCTGCCTGGAACAGTCATTTTGCAGAAAGGGAAACAAAGTTCAGAAAAAGGAAATGATCCACCCGTGAACGTTTATGTATGTGTTCCTCAAGGAAACATCTAAAACCCAAACTACATCAGAGATGAACCAGAGCTGGGCTCCAGAACTAAACACATTTAGCTTCATGTTTTAGTCCATCCTGCACTAGCTGTGTGACCCTAGTCAGGTAGCCTAACCCTTCTGTAATCCGTGTTTTTCTTGTCTGTAACATGGAGATAATGGAAGAACCTTTACCATTGGGTACCTGTGAAGATGGAATGAAAAGATAGGTATAAAATTCTTATTTGAAAGACTGGAACAAAATAAGCATCAAATAAAAATCTACTATTGTGTTTTTGATTTGATTATTGTCATCATTGTCAACTTCAATTAGCTTGGATTTAAATCAAATGCAGTCATAAAAATGACTTATTTAATTAATTAATATGGAATCACTTAAAAATTGAACAGTAAATTACTTGTATCCCTTGAAAGAACAGTGAATACATAGCAGGGCATGGGCAAATAGAAAGAAAATTGGGTGGAATTCAAAGAGAACCATCATTAGCCATATTTATCCAGGTTGAATGGGCCAAAAATAGCATGTAGCTATGTGTTGGCAATTTATTCTTATGTTGTATTTGTGGTGGAAAGAACATTAGGCACAATCTCAATCAGCTTCTTCTTTTATTGCATATTGAGACTTTGGACTCAGAGGAACTGAGCATTTGCCAAGGTCACATCATTTATTTATTTATTTATTTATTTATTTATTTACTTATTTACTTACTTACTTACTTACTTATTTATTTATTTGAGAGAGAGTGACCATGAGTGGGGGAGAGGGGCAGAGGGAAAGAGAGAATCTGAAGCAGGCTCCATGCTGAGCACTGAGCCCAACATGGGGCTCAATCAACGACCCTGGGATCATGACCTAAGCTAAAATCAAGAGTCGAACGCTCAACTGATAGAGCCACCCAGGCTCCCCCAAGGTCACGTCATTTTAAATGCCATAACTGAATTCACGGGTGAGGCTAGGACCAGAGTCCAGGCTACCAGACTCCAGGCAGTATGCTGTCCACAGTATGGACCAGTCACAAGCCTGTCAGAAACATCGTCTGAAGGGAAGCAGCAGGCCCAAGATTATCTTGCCCAAGGTTATCCAGATGGTGCTTCTTCCTGTAGGATATGTTTGAAATATACAGGATACTTTGGAAATCTCTAACAAGAGCATGTTTATTTTCTTAAAAGAACTGTAGACCTTTCCCCCTAAGTTCTGTAGGGACTGACACATTTAAAGGATCTAGAATCTAGAATGTACACTAAAAACTAAATTTATTTTAAAAAATGGTCACAAGGCTCTCTCAGCCTTAGCACCATCTTCTTGGAAACCTCTGTACCATGAGAGACAAGTGGAGGAAGCAGCGAATGCACAGGCTGAAGTGAGAAAGAAGAAAGAGGAGGCAGAGATCCAAGTAAACCACTAGCTTGTGCACCCACGGAAGCCACAGGAGCAGAAATAAAGAAGGCCAGAGGCCAGAGATGCTGGTACAAATTGTCAGACTGCATGCCTGCTTTCTAGAACTTGGTTCAATGGATCTAGAATATCCATCACCTTTGGACTGCAACCACTACCTTTGAGAGACACACCTTGCTCATACCTTTTAGCCCTTTGCCCTAGACCTGTGACTTTGGGACTAATACTGTGTTCATTTGTGGCTAAATGTAAGATGTATACAATAAATCATCTCTTCTGCTGTCTTGGCTGAAGAAAAAAAACAACGGTCACAAGGTGAAAAGTTCCTCAGGACTTTGGCCTCAGTAATGTATTCTGTGCGTTGGAACCCAAGTAGAGTCTGAAATGTCCTCTTGACAGCAACCACCGAGAACTGGAGTTTTAGCAGCAGCTCCTTCACTGGACCTGACCTGGAACTCCTTGGCTTGGATTCCAGTGAACAGCTTTTAAAAAAGTAAAAGGTTGGCCTGAGGTTGCTGATGTTTTCACTTTTCTGTGTGAGGTTATTAAAAAGTTGTAACCACTTCCAGCCATAGAGGACCGTGTCACCCATGTTGTAGACCAGCATTGAGAGGGTGCTCAGCTAGGCTATCATCAGAAATGGTTTTTCCATTCGTAAGAGATTGTGCTTCCATTAATTTTTTTTAAACATTTATTTGTTATTGAGAAACAGAGAGAGATAGAGCATGAGCAGGGGAGGGGGCAGAGAGAAGGGGAGACACAGAATCGGAAGCAGGCTCCAGGCTCTGAGCTGTCAGCACAGAGCCTGACCCGGGTCTCGAACCCACAAACTGTGAGATCATGACCTGAGCTGAAGTCGGACGCCTAACCAACTGAGCCACCCAGGTGCCCCTGTGCTTCCATATCCCTGTGAATATACCAAACACGTTTCTAGGTTCTTCAATGACTTCTGTATATTGGAGGTGAGGGGAGAGAGGGAACTCACATCTTCTGAAAATGCAGTGTTTCTTCCAATGTTCAAGATTTGCTGTAAGGACTCGGTACTCTGTAATTGTTATAATGCATTATCCCATTTGATACAACACTCCTTGAAGGTCTGTATGGCCTCTGTATCACCAGTGAGAAAGCAGAAGTTTGCGGGAGATCTCTAGCATCTAATATTAGACAACTGTATATATTTTCCCCTTAGGCTGCAGTGGATTCTAGTTAAGCATGATTCTAATTTATTTTTAAAGTTTCTGGCATTTATATTTTTTAACGTTATTTTTGCCAAATTAGAAAAGGCTTTTTTTTCTTTTATGACCTAGACTTCATCACCTCTTTTTTCTGTCACACATACAGACATTTATTAGACAAGCATTCATTAACAAGGCAGGCACAGAACATTGCACAGATCGTTCCGTAAACTTGATGAAACCCTCCTGCCTCTCCTCATAGGTGCACTCCCCTCCCCTCCCAGCCCCACTCAGGATGGAACAGCTCCTCTGAGGCACACATAGCGGCGTTCGTAGGCAGGATGCTGTGCAGTCAGGGATTGGATTCCGGTCTGATTGAGGGTTAAGGCTTACATGCCCTGTAGAGGTTTTTAGCCTTGCTGGATTCTTCTACCTTGTTCATACAAGAATGGAGAGTGGTGCTCAGCTCTCTTACCGGTTTATACAACTTGAACATCTTCAATTTCTTCAGTGAGAATACATTTCAACATTCGTTATGGTAATTAGCAAGACACTACTTTCATCAATATACTTTTATATACACTATGCTAATTAGCAAGGTGTAGACAGTTGATGTTGACCCACATGGTAGGATTTGTGGGAGTCACGTGGGGACTATGCCTCCTTTTACTTTAATGCTAGCTGACCACCCTCGGGCTGCGCATCAAGCATATGTTAGCTTCATCAATCTTAGAATTTAAATTTCAGAGGCGCCTGGGTGGCTCAGTCATTTAAGCATCGGACTTCAGCCCAGGTCATGATCTCACGGTTCATGAGTTCGAGCCCCGCGCCGGGCTCCGTCCTGACAGCTCAGAGCCTGGAGCCTGCTTCAGATTCTGTGTCTCCTTCTCTCTCTGCCCTTCCCCAGCTCTCTCTCTCTCTCTCTCAAAAATAAACATTAAAAATTTTTAAAAAAGGATTTAAACTTTAACTAGTACGTAGATAATATCATACTGACTAGACCATAGTATTTTACAGTTAATTATAGCCTTCATAATGCTCAGCTCTCCTGCTACACTGGCACCCGCCAGACATTGTTTGTGGAGGGAAAAGTACATGTAATGAATGGGAACTTCATCTTTGCCGGTTCCCATTGGCTTCCAAGTACTTGTAGCCCATGGTGATCTTTGTATGACTCACTGGAGCGCAGCATCTGCCCCCGCCCCCACTCCCAGGCTGGTGAATCTCACAGAAATTGGGGGGAGTGGGGAAGCTGAGCAGGTCGGGTGGGTGTCATCTGCAGTCCCAGGGGTTCTGATACTTCACCTCCCCGCTCAACTGCCTCAGGCCAGTGCCTCCTTTTGGACAAAACACTCTTCCTTTCACTTCTGAATTGCATTTTATTGAAATGGCTTCTAGAGTGCTGACAGTCTCCCAGGATCTCTTAGTCTAAGGAGGGAAGCGAAAACTCAGTGGCTTAACAGTCACGTGTGCTTGCCCACATGTCCGCAGGTCAGCGGGGAGTGGGCTGGCCTTGGCTCCCTGCGCAGGTTTGACCTCAGGTCTGCTCCAGGTATAATGCTTCTGAGGCTAGCAACTATTGGTGGAAACTTTCCTCAGAGCGATGGCAGAGGTGCGCAAGGGGGGCGCCACAGTGCAGGCCTAGCATACACATTCAACTTTACCAAGTCTGCAAACACCCCTTTCACTAAAAAAAGTCATGTGGACAAGCCCAAAGTCATGGAGCAGAGAACTATATTCCTGTGTGGGGAGGGAGAGAATATGTTGCAACAGCGATATTTGGGAGCAGTTTTTAATTTCCAAAGCTTATGCACACAGTTACTCATTCAGCCCCTACAGTGGCCCTGTGAACTACCTACTGTATCTGTCTACGTTTTTAATGAGCAGTTAAGGCTTAGAGAGGCTAAAGACATTTGGTGAAGGATCAGCTGCCAGTAGGTGACACATCTGGGCTCCTGTCTTCTTCCTCTGCATCATTCCCCACCTGACCTCTCATGAACCGTAGAGACCTTTGCACTCTGGGCCACCACTGGAGAACATGCACATGGCCGTGGGTATTTCTCAGAGTTGTTTGGTGATGCAATCCTAAGGAAGGGCACTCAGACTGGAATGGTTCAGACCAGTGCCTCACAAACTTCAGCACACTAAGGGTGAATTTGTGGGGGCCTCAGTTTTCCCTCAATACCGATTACCGTTGGCCTTTTCCCCAGTTACAGCACTTAATGCTTTAGGTTGCATAGAGTGCTCTCAACTGTTTGCCTTTCTAAATGTAAGCTTCTCACTGGCAGGGTTTATGTCCTGTCCCTGGTAATGTTTCTCATA
Organism: Cryptoprocta ferox; assembly: GCA_028646485.1. Lineage (NCBI taxonomy): Eukaryota > Metazoa > Chordata > Mammalia > Carnivora > Eupleridae > Cryptoprocta > Cryptoprocta ferox. The sequence goes on from CM053572.1 coordinate 118,917,661, forward strand.
CTATCAGTTGTTTGTCCCCAGCACTTGGGGTTCGCAGTAGTTTTGTCTGTGGGTTTTTTGTTTGGTTATCCTAGTCTGTTCATCTCTTTTTATTGGGGGAATTTTGGACAGATTCAAAAACAATACCATCAGTGCCTCCATCTTCCCATATGCCTGATCATTTATGGCCCTCCAGGGTGACTGGCCACGACCTCCATTGGCCCCTACTGTACCCTGGATATATTTAGCTTGTGACACCAGTGACACTTGCTGATTATGGGTAGGTCTCCTTCTCGGGGCAGGAGTTGCTTTTTAACAGTCTTTGGATCTCTAACCCTTAGTTCAATGTCTGGCATATAGAGTGTTTCAATAAGCAGTTCTTAAATGAAGGAATAACCAAAAGATTGCTCCAAATAGGTACCACCCTTGGAGGAGTAAACTTGTTACCTGGTGTAAACTGTCTAATAATAACAAATATATTACCTCTCCCATAAAAGACAAGTCATGGGATATTTACTCTGTCTGGCTATTGGAAGATTTTCAAGAGGTTTAATTGGGGTGGAGGAAGGGTAGAGAAGGGCTTGGAGATGTGGTGTCTTAAAAAGGAGAGGCCAAATTATTTTCTAGAAGCTACCCCTGGATGTTATATTCAGATGCCACCAGAGGAAGTTGCCGGAAATCTTCTCAAAACCTTAAGCAGAGCACTCAGTGAGGACAGTTATGAGGAGTACTAGGAAAAGATGGGGAGACTAGGGAACCAGGTGGCCATCGGAGCTGTGGCTTGCATGTTGCTGTTACCATAGCATCGGTGGGAGCAGAGGCATCTTTGGTGATGAGCACCATCCCCATTGTGACACTGTGGATGGTGTCCTTTGTTTGACAGATGCTACCTGCCTGTGGTTAGAATCCAGTTCTTTACTTAGGCCAGTGAAGCTTTCCTGGGGGATCGAGATTTGGGCGTGTGTTCAACAGAAAATCAAACTTTCCAGCTCAGCCTCTTTCAGAGAAAGCTCTTTGATTAATCTGGGAAAACATCTTCTTCAGAGAGCTCCACTTCCCAGTGACAAAATAACTCAGTCGTTTGCCACTCGGATCAGAAAGAGTGAAAATCATGGAGATTGGGAACATCTCAACAGTCACCCTTGACCTTTACCTAACACTGGCATTTTTTTGCGACTTAGCTATCTGGTGTCACAGTGAGAGTTCCCTCCTCAATGACAGGCATCATGTCTTCTCATTTTGTACCTTCAGCACTGCTTCTGCTACATAGTAGGTGCTTAGTAAATGTTTCTACATCAAATGAGGCTTCTATTGTTTTGAGGCTCTTGTGTTTTTGGGAAGGAAACCACCGAGAAAAGCAGCATTCTGTGTAAGGTCACATGGAATCTATTTGGGGAAGAATCAGAATGAGGAGGCCTGGCCACAGTTAAGTGCACTTTCCAGTGTATTACATCACTGCACAGGACATCATGTCATGTCATACCATGAAGTGACATTCTCTAGTTGTTTCTCTCAGGCTGCACTACCCAGTTATAATGAAAGAACACACCAGCTGTCTGAAACCAAATGCCCTGATTCGTAGCATTGCCAATTTCTGTGGTATAAATATTTCACTATGGGTGATTTCAAGCTACCTCCTCATTTTGGTTCCTATGGGTGCTGTAACAAATTGTAAATCAACAACAATTTATTTTTTCCCTGTTCTGGAGGCCAGCAATCCCAAATCAGTTCCACTAGAATTAAATCAGGGCATCAGCAGGACCAGACTCCCTCTGGAGGTCCTAGGGGAGAATCCGTTCCTTGCTTCTTCTAGCTTCTGGTGGCTACTGGCATTGCTGGCTTGTGGCCACATCACTCCATTCTCTCCCTGGGTAGTCACATTACCTCCTTAGTCCCATCTGGATAATACCCTCCCCCCCATTTTAAGATCCTTAATCACATCTGTAAAGTCTTTTTTTTTTTTTGTCATATAAATTAACATTCACATGCAACAGCATTTAAGACATGATGTCTTTGGGAGAACGATTATTCAAGAAATCACACCTTGGTTTAACAACCAGCTCACAAACTCCTGAATGTTTAGCAAATGGTCCTCACACGCAGATACAGCACACCACTGAATGTAAGCTTCTTGTGGGAAACGAGTGAGATTACTCCCTAGTTTGTATCCTCAACAGTCCTTAGTCTGGTGCAAGCAAGCCAGGATGAGCGAGTGTTTAAAAATACTTTTGCATTGACTATAAGAGACCTTAAAATGTCGAAAGCTAGTTAATGTAAAACCACTCTGATAGATTCCTTCTAGGAAGAACCTTCAGACTGTGAGAATTGTAGTAGAAACAAATAGTCAAATGCTCAGGGACATGCTCAAAACTCACAACAGCTTTGCTAGAGAATCCGGTGGGCCATGGCCAAAGTTTATTGAGCTCTTTGGCAAACCCATGTATCTCTAATGACTCTTTCTGAATGTTCCTCACAGATCAAGTTTTCCAGTCCTGGGTCTTTTGTTTTTTGCCTTTTTTCCTTCTTATCTTTTGTCTCATCTGTGTCACTAGACTAAGCTCTCAGGGCAGGGATTGGGTGAAGCTTCCTCATTACCCTCGCCTTCGCCCTGCACCCAATCCTGCAATGCTGGTACAGTGCGTTGAACTTAATGCCTCCATAATTATTTTATGTACTGACTGACTGAGCCACTCACCATAGTCCAGCATGTATGTGTATGTATGTGTGTAAGACTATAGAATGAGTGAAAACTAGAACAGTCCTTGTATTTTTCTAAATTTACCAAAAACTATATCATATTGGTATCTCTTTTGGTTCCAATGCCTGGTTGGCACAACTAGTGTTGTTTGGGCCCCTATAAGAGGTCATAATCCTGGTGCCAAGAGCATTTTTAAGAATATTGGTCACTGATCCCTCTAGCCCCAGAACATACTCTGGACTTCTGCTCTCTTCTGCTCCTTCATTTGGCGACCTTGCCTCAGTTCCCGTTTACCTGGTTTGAGGGGAAGATGGTGCGTGCAGCATGTAGAAGGTACACCCTCTGAGATGAGATGCCTTCTTGGTCTTTTGTTTGGACCCAGGGCAGTTGGCTCTGGCCTGGCCCCCTTGATTAGCCTCTACAATTTTGCTTTTATTTATTTTTTAATGTTTATTTATTTTGAGAGAGAGAAAGAGTACAAGAGTGAGTGAGTGAGGGGCAGAAAGAGAGGGAGAGAGAGAATCCCAAGCAGGCTCCACATGGGGCTTGATCTCACAACCATGATATCATGACCTGAGCCCAAATCAAGAGTTAGACACTTAACCTACTGAACCACCCAGGTGCCCCCACATCCTTGCTTTTAGATGTCAGCTCAGTCATTTCAACCAGCAAAGAAAGAAAGAGGCAGGAAATATGTTAACTGAACATATACTATTTGTCAGCATTGAACTAGGTGGTTTACAACATAGTTTTCTACATAATCCCCTTGACAACCTACCTGATGACATATTAGCTCCATTTCATGGATGATGAGATTCACACATGGCCAAAAAAGTGATTCAGTTAGCATTTAAGGAAAACAGTTGGAGAATGAAAGTGCTCGATGCATGGTGGCAAATCAATAAAGCAGGTATTATCATCCCCATTTTACAAAGAATGCACACAGAGTCTAAATGGTCAAGAAATATGCTGAATTTCTCTTGTGGGGAACCCCATCCCCACCATCATCAGTACCGTCTGGCATTATGAGTGGGTTCACATGGGCTTCTGTGCTCAGCCATGGTCATCTAGGGGTCAGTGCTGCCGTGTTCCTCTGGGTCCCGGAATCTTTCTCCTGTTGAGATTCTATTCCACACTGATTATGGGGGAGTCTTAAATTAGAAGGTTTATCAAAGTGTTAGCAGTTATATATGCCGTTACAACTTTTAATCCTGGTGTCTACCAATCTCTATTACCCATAACTCCAGGAGATAGCATTTTTTCAGCTTTTTTGAGGTATAATTGACAAAACTGTAAGATATTCAAAGTAGACTGTCAGATGATTTGACATATGTATACATTATGAAAGGGCTCCCCCATGGAATTAATTAACACATCCATTACCTCACATATTTACTTTTTTTTTGAAAAGTGAGAACGCTTAAGTTCTATTCTCTCTTAGCATATTTCAGCTATACAATACAGTGTTATCAGCTATGGTGACCATATTATACATGAGATCCTCAGATGTTATTCATTGAATGGAAAGCTTGTGCTCTTTTACCAACTTCTGTTTTTCTCATCTCCCAGCCCCTGCTAACTACTTTCTACTGTCTATTTCTAAGTTTGACTTTTTGTTATTTAGATTCCACAAATAATTGATATCATGCGGTACTCCTTTTTTTTTATTTTTATTTTTTTAGTCTGGCTTATTTCATGTAGCATAATGCCTTTCAGGTTCATCTATGTCATTGCAAATGTCAAGATTTCCTTCTTTTATTTTTTTTAAGGCTGGACAATATTCCATTGTGTGGGTGGGTATGAATGTGTGTGTGTGTGTGTGTGTGTGTGTGTGTGTGTGTGTTCTTTTACATTTGTCCATCAGTGGACACTTAGATCATCTCTGAATAATGCTGTAGTGAATATAGGGGTACAGATACGTCTTTGGATAATGACTTCATTTTCTGTGGATCATAATCAGAAATGGGATTGCTGGATCATATGCTATTTCTGTTTTTAATGTTTTCAGGATGATCCATACTGTTTTCCATAGTGGCTGCACCAATTTACATTCCTAATAACAGTGCACAAGTGTTCCCTTTTTCTCCATATCCTTTGCAAAACTTGTTGTCTCTTATCTTCTTGGTAATAGTCGTCTTAACAGGTGTGAGGTGTTAGGAGGATACACCTAACAGGCATGTGAATTTCCAGACGATAACATTTAAATAGATTACAACATGGAAGCCTTTCCTTGAGTTTTGTAGGGAAGGAGCCCTCCTCAATAGGCTTGGCCAGGAAGATAATAGACCACTGACCATTGTTAGAGTATAACAGTGAAGGCTAAGTTTTCCTTGTCTAGCAACTAGTACTGGGACTGTGGGAGGCTAAGTATTTAAATTTGTTGATATTAATATAAGCTAAATGACTGCTTGTTTGTACTCTTGTCAGGATGTTATCTTCTCATGCCTGAATTTGGAGATTCCTTTGTAGAAGGCTTCTCAGATTCTTTTCAATTCTGCCTTCTGTGAATACTCTGCTTTTCAATTTGGACATGATTTGATGCTCTAACAGCTGGATAGAAGGAAGCTGCCTTGAAGGGATCTCTTGTCCTCAGTAGTTAAAGTTCACCCATCATCTAGTCTTCCATTCCCAAAGGCACTTAACCCACAGCTCTGATTTGAAATCACATAATTTTGACATTCGTTTGTTTATTTGTTTACTTCTCTGTTTTTATTGAAGCATAATTGACATATAACATTATATTAGCTTCAGGTGTACAACATAATGATTTGATATTTGTATATTACTGTGTAATGATCACAATAAGTCTAACATCTGTCGCTGTACATAGTGACAAAAATTGTTTTTCTTGTGAGGAGGACTTTTAGGGTCTCGTCTTTTAGCAACTTTCAGATATGCAGTGTGTTGTTACTAACTATATAGTTACTGTACTGTACATTACATCCCCAAGACTTACTGATTTTGTAACTGGAAGTTTATACCTTTTAAACTGCTTCACCCATTCCTCCTACTCTCTAGTTTTGACCTTTTAAGGAAAATGATGAAGTGAGGGAAATGAGATTGGGCTGTGGGTAGACTTTTGAAATTGCTCCTTGCACCGTGGCTTTGTCATGGAATCCAACTGGCAAGTAGCACTCGTGGTATCAGCAGTTACAAAGTTGGAACTGACAGACTTGATGATGTACAATAAAAAGGATTCCAGTTTGTAGCAGGCAGTTTGACTCATTGGGATGGCTCTTCATGGTCAAATATTAGGATATAACAATTGATCTTGAAGTTCTTCCCATTTTCCGTTTTTCTGTTCTGCAAGGAGAGATGGGAGAGACAAGCTTTGGTTTTTGGAGACTTTGGTGGGGGGCTCCATTTTGCGTTATCCCTTTGAGCTCCAGTCTTTTAACCTAAAGTTTTGATCCCTGTTCAGATATGCCTGTTTCCTATTTGAGGGATCACAAAACTGCTAATGCTGCTCCTTTCTATAAGCCAGTGCTCAACCTTGGTTACATGTTACAAGTACTTGGGAAAATATGGAAGCTACCAAGTAGTTTCCTCTGTGTCCCACCATCAGGAATTTGGATTCATCTGGTTGGGATGCAGCTTGGACACTGGGATGTTTTAAGGCTCCCTAGGTGACTCCCAAGGACAGCCAAGATTGAGAATCATTGATGTAGAGGAAGATGCTGATGGAAGATCTCTGATGTAGATATATATAGATACACACACATATGTATGAATGTGTGTGTGTGTGTGTGTGTGTGTGTGTGTTGTAGCTGTCAGAAATAGGTTAGGTTATGCTGGGGTAACAAACAATCCCAAACCCAGCTGAACACAGCAAAAGTTGATTTCTCATTCCCATATTGTATGCATATTGACTAGGGGATCTGCTGTTCATAGTTACCCCAGGATTCAAGTTGCCAGAGGCTTGATTTCAACATGCTTTCAAGGAAACTTGGGAGAAGGAAGAGTGCTCTGAGGCACATGGTGGTATGTAAATGCTGTGGCCTGGAAGTGACATATGTCACTTATGCCCATCACTCCTTGGCCATTACTAGACCTGCGGCCTCACCCAGCAACACGGGGCCCAGGAAATTCAGCTTTCCATGTGTCTGGAAAGAGAGGAATTCAGCGACCAACACATTTATAGGTACCACAGGTCTATATAAAATCTGCATACCTATGTGAATATACATTAAGATGAAAACTATATAAAGAAATAAATGTATATGTATTACTAACAATAAAAATGGAGCCATACCGTTCAATAATGTGGTGTTTTTCATGCAGCAATATGCCTTGACATCTTTCCATGTCAGTATATAAAAGTCCTGACTCTTCTAAAGTATGCACAGTAGGGCGTTCCTTCCCTTCATGGATTCATGAATCCAGTGTCTGCTATTTGCTAGGCCCTGTGCTGGGTGCAGGAGTGAATAAGACAGACATGGCAGCTTTCCCTAATGGCATATCCTGTACAGTCACTGTGTGGCATGTCCACTGTAGGTATGCTCCATACTCTATTGATGGGACATTTAAATGCTACAAATAATGCTGTAGGCAACATCATTGTACATGTATCTTTGGGCACTTGGGTAAGTTTTTCTCTTGCACCAACAATGGAGAATAAGTTGTGGGTCCTGGAAGTTCTCCGTGTTCCCAGGGAGATTCTATTTGTCCTAATGGAAGTATCGGCAGGACTCTAGTCTAGAGTGTGGTTCTCCAAGTGGAATTTCTAGATGGTTTTCCTGGGCTTTGTTGTTATTCCTCTGCTTACTCCAACATATCATTGCCTTTGAGGCAGTTGGCCTAAGATACTTGGTTCCTTCCTTCTCTTCAGCCTTGATTTCAATCAGTGAGGGAAACAGTGGCAAATCTTAGAGCCCTCCATGTTTGGGCTGAAGTGGCCCTCTCTGTCCTTGAGGAAGAGGAACATTGTGCTCCCCTCTGGACCCTCTCCACCAGCAGCCCAGCTCCCCTGCCTCCACTCTGGAGATATCAGCAAGGAGCTTTAGGAGTTTGTGAATATGGTGCTGACTGTAGGGCCGGAAATATAGAGAATTTTTTCCCAGCTTTCCTCTCCGGTTCATTTAGAGTTTCCAGATAAAACCCAGACTTTGCTGTACATGAAGGTCTGTTATTGTGATCAGCTGCTTCAAAATACCACACTTTTCAAGTGTCTTTTCCCAACATTTCGAACTTTGTAATTACTGCAAAAAGACATAAATGATGGTCTCTGGGAGGGAAAGGACATCGTCAGAGAGTTGTCCTTTTAAGCATCTTTCAGGCTGCCAGTGAGGTTATTTTTGGAGCTGAATGTCTTGCAGGTGACAGCTCACGACGTGATTCCTAGAGTTGGGATGCGTACCGCTTCCCTGCTCTTCCCTCAGGCTCTGGAATCTGATATTCCTCCCACTGGCCCCTTGCAGACTCTGAGGAAGATGCTCAGGTGTGTGCGTACCTCAGATGCCTGCCAACCCAAAGGCTGCTGAGACACACTGGCATCTGTTGCGGCCGCTGCTCCTTCTGCTCCTTCAGTGCCACCCACAGCGGCAGGACCAACGGAAAGCAGAGCATAGGAAGTGTGGCAGCGAGGCTGTCGCCTGCTCCCACCAGCACCACTGTCTCCAGTGCCAGAGGACCTTATGTATTTGATTTACATAATCGAGTGGCTACACTCTAAAGAGGAGAGACAGTGCGGCAAGGTGAGCATCTGCTCCTGCGCAGGATGGATCCCCAGAAACAAGAATCTTTCTAGGCTTTCCCCCCTCACCAAGCCAACACCATCTTGCTTACTTGAGTGCCCTCAGTGTTACTTTTTAAATAATGAGGATGCTCAAAGGAGAATGCCGAGTCTCTTCTCTCACAGGAATTCTTCTTTGACTCTTCTGAAAACACTGATCCATCATTTCTCCAAACTTTCCAAGTCTGCGATACATCCGGATGCTTGTTTATGCGCCGTGTCCTATTGTTCTGCTCATATTTCATGCATGCGTCGTGGCTCCTCAAGTTAGAAGTGTGCTCAGAGGGAAAGCGAATGCACTGTACATGGAGCTGGGGACTCGGTGTGCTTGGCTGAAGGATCATCTGGTCAACTTCCCCCCCTGATTATGAGTATTGCGTTTATCGAGGACATCTACGGCTGACTTCATAGTAGCCTGTTCCCATACTTATTTTCACTCCTCTGACAGCCCCTTCTCCTCCAGTCAAGCCCAAATATTTATTCTTGTCTGCCTTCAATCCAGTGTTCCCGTTGTTTCATAGTCCCCTTTCCCACTTTTAAAATTCTGTCCTTCCTTCAAGGCTCCTTCTGGGTTTCACCCCCTCCCCTGCCTGCCAAGAGTCCTGCATTGCTGATTTTGTTCCATGTGAACAGTATTTTTTAAATGTTTTTAAATTTATTTTTGAGAGAGAGAGAGAGAGAGAGACAGAAAGCATGAGCAGGGGAAGGGTCACAGAGAGAGGGGGACAGAAGATCTGAAGGAGACTCCACACTGTTAGCACAGAGTCCAATGTGGGGCCTGAACCCACGAACATGAGATCATGACCTGAGCTGAAGTCAGATGCTTAACCAATGGAGCCACCCAGGTGCCTGCATATGAACATTATTGATGCCTAATGATGTAGCACTCTGTAATTGGTCTTGGTCAGTTTTTAAATTATTTTTTAAAATATTTATTTATTTTGAGAATGAGAGAGACAGACAGAGAACAAATGGGGGGAGGGGCAGAGAGAGGGATACACAGAATCCAAAGCAGGCTTCAGGCTCCGAGCTGTCAGCACAGAGCCTGACGCGGGGCTCATACTCATGGACTGCGAGATCATGACCTGAGCCGAAGTCAAACACTTAACCGACTGAGCCACCCAGGTGTTCTGGTCTGGGTCAATGTTCATAGGTGTCTTTTCTCTCCACCAGTGTAAGAGGTCAAGCTTCTATCTACTTCTCTATGTTAGAGCCCAGGATCATGCAATAAATAATTATTGCTGGTACTATCTTGCTAATAGTACCAGACTTTGAGATTCATTTAGAAAAGGGCCCAGTTTGAAAATATCATGTATATAATAATAAATTGAGTTGTGGACATTAGGATCAGGTTTAGGATCTCAAACTTCTCAGTACTCCATGCTGCCCAGGCCCTTTTCTTTGTGTGGTTCAAAGTTTTAAAACTCCTCATCACTCCTGTGGGACGAAGCCAGTAGTTTATGTAGAAAGCTAATTTTTGCAGAATTCCAGAGCCCATGTGCTAGCTGTGCTGCTGTGAACATGTGAAGCTATGACCAGGTGGGACGTCAGGGACAGAGCTTAAGCCAGAGGCATCGACCTCCATCTCCTGAAATGCTTTCAAATCTGAGCATTGTTTACTTTCATCATGAGAGACTGACCCTACACTTTACAATGGAGGGATCGTAATCACCAGGTGATCCCCTGATATATGTTAGTATCTCTACATGTGGGAGAACCAGACGTCAGGTTCATGTATGATACAGCAAGAAGAACACAGCACAACCTTTGAAGTATTCCTGTATCGGAATAATTCTTCCGTATACAGGTATACGTATGTGTGTGTATATATATTATAAAGGTAGCTGATAGCTACTCCTTATCCATGGATATGTATATATATCAATATGCATATGTACATATGTATATGGAGTTAGAAGCTTGATTTGACCCACATGCATATATACGTGTATACACACATATACGTGCACACACATGCACCACATGCTTGAATTTAATCAAGTTTCTGGCTTGATTTACCAGTTTACAGGAAGCCAGGGTAAAGAAAACCACAGGGAAGCAAATAGATCCAGAGTGTGGGACATTCTACAGGACAATAGACCTGGTCTCTGCACCCAGCCAATGGCAGGGGGAAAGGCGGGTGGACCTGCTCTAGAAGAAGACAGAAGTGAGAGACAAAACCACCAAATGCCAAGTGTGCAACTTCTCTGCACCATATTTGAACAGATGAACTGTAAAGAGACTTTTTTTGAGACAATTACAATTTTCTCAAAAATTGACAAATTATTATTATTATTTTTTTGTGCTTGTTAGGTGTGCTAAAGGCACAATGCTTACGCTTGAAAATGTCCATCATTTTGAAAGATTGTTAGTGTCGTTTGGGTGTGAAATGGCCTGGTGCTGAGATCTGCTTGAAAACCCTGCAGCAACCAGCAAGGACCTACTGTCCGCTGGAGAGGCAGGGGTGGGGGGGAGGGGGGGCAGACCAAGGAGGCCAGTCAGAGGGAGGAGGCTGCACAGCCAGCACTGTGTTCCCGCACCCAGTGCCGGCTCAAGAGCACTGCGAGAGAATGGACTTTTTCCCCTGAGTCGGTCAATTTGTCAGGAATACCAAGTGATTTCAGAATAAAGGAAAGCAAACCAGAGTTCTGCAACACCAGCGACGGGATGTCAGGAGCCTCGTTGCTAACACGTTCATCATTTCTTTGCAGACCTAGTGGGAATGCGGCTAATGTGCCACCCTTAGCCTCCCCCCCCCCCGCCCCCCGCGGTCTCCCCCTTCAGTGGACCCGGAGATTAGTTTCTGCTTTCCTGCGTGAGGGGCCAGCATGGGCAGCCACAGAAACCGCCCTTGGCTTTTTCTGATACAATAAAGGAGTGATGACCAGAGCGTGCTGCATAGGAGGCAGGGGCCCTGTGTGACAGAGGCTGTTCCGTCCCTTACCTCCCCTTGGCTGAGGCCCAATCTCAGCCTGGGGGACAGACTGTGTGGGCAGGGCCTGCTGGTGTTTGGTGAATAGGAGCGTCCGGGTCCACATTTCACGACATCCACAGTAGGGCAACCTCTGGTTCTCTGGGGATCCAAGGCTGTGTACCCAAGACACGGAAGCTATCAGGTTGTCCCCTTGCTCAGCATATGTGGCCTTTCTGACCTGCAGGGAACTCACACGATGTCCACAACCTATTAAACCTCCTACATTCCCATAGTTCCTGATTGTTTACTTCCAGAGCAAGACCATGCTTCCTTTTACAGAGTCTCTGTGATCGTGAGTGTGCGTGTGTGTGTCTGATTTTTGTGCCCTGAATCACATTTTAAGTGAACCAGGATTTCATTCCTTGAGAAACAGGACTTCCTAGGCTCCTGGGAGTGAAGCCCGTCCTGCAGAACACCGTAGAAATGGGATTTGGAGGAGACGGAGTTGCAGCATGGGTAGGAAAGCAGGCAGGGACACCTGCCCCGTCTCCCTAGCGGAGGTCCTGGGGGAGCGAAGGAGAATGTGTGCAGAGGTGCTTTGGAAAGTGTGGAGTGTTCTGCAAACGTTAACTGGGGTTTTCTTGGATATGGTTTACTTACGGTGAGAGACACTTGCTCCTCTTAAATAGCCCTTCTCTTCCTTTGATGCCGTAATGCAAGGATTCTCTCACAACTGGGAGAAATTCAAAATAGCTGCCTGGTGCACCTGCTTCAGGTTTTTCTCCTAAACATGCCCATTTCTTTCCCCACCAACTCACCTGGATGTCCTGGAAAATAAAATCCCATCAACTAATCAACTGTCGGGGCGCCTGGGTGGCTCAGTCGGTTGAGCGTCCGACTTCGGCTCAGGTCATGATCTCACGGTCTGTGGGTTCGAGCCCCGCGTCGGGCTCTGTGCTGACAGCTCAGAGCCTGGAGCCTGCTTCGGATTCTGTCTCCCTCTCTCTCTCTGCCCCTCCCCTGCTCACTGTCTGTCTCTCAGAATAAAATAAAGACACAAA